>SJYG01000933.1:216265-248537 GCA_006410535.1 Litocranius walleri
GCGGGGAGGGTGGGGGCGGGGAGGAGGGTTGCACATTTTACAGCTCACTGACCATTTGGCGATCCATTGAGAGGAGGGTTTGGAAAAGTGGCTCCTTTGTGACAGCTCTCGCCAGATTGGGGGGCTGCTCATTTGCATCTCATTAGCTATGCGGGCGGCCAGCGGGATATAAGGCGGCGGCGCCGGGAGAGCCCGAGCCCCTTCGCGCCCGCGGAACCCCGGCCGGCGCCGCACTGGACTCACAGCCCGGCGCGCAGCTTCCGCCTCGACCCGGTCCGGGACCCCGGGCGGCGACCTGGATGGCATTGGCTGGGTCCGCGGGAAAGACTCGGGTCCAGGGCGCTCCCGGGACCGCCGCCCCCGAGTGAGCCGGCCGGGCCGATCCTGCTCCACGGCCCCGGATTACCGCCTCGCGCGTGGGATTTCCAGACCGCAGCTCGAGAAAGGACTCACGAGGAGCCCTGCAGCTCGTTGGGAATCGGGCTGAATATCTGGACGCTTTCTCTCCCCTCTTTCTTTCTTTCTTTTTTTTTCCCCTGCCAACAAGCTTGAGACAAAACCAGGAAGCAGACGACCCCTACCTACTTGCGCTTTGGAAGAAAGAGGGGAAAACCGAAAGTTGCCGCGCCAGGAGCTGCTTTCCGGAGAGACCCCCCCCCTTTTCTCTCGCGCATCCCCGGGGTCGCTGTCGCCTCCGCAAGGCGAACCTAAGGAACCTCGGCCTCCGAAAGAGCCGGAGCCGGACCCTTCAGGAGAGAAGTCCGGATTATCTCGGCCCGAGGCAGAGCGGCGGCGCTTTCCTGCCCGAGCTCCCGGGGACACCTTCCTCCTCCAGCGTCCCCTGACGACTTCGGAAGACAAGGCGAGGGGACGCGAGGAGAGCCAGCGCCGCGGGCGGTGCACCATGGGCGGGCGGTGCGCCCTGGCCCTCGCCGTACTGTCGGCCCTGCTGTGCCAGGTAAGATGCCATGCGGGACCCCTGGCCCGTGCCGTCGAGTAGGCTGTCAGCCGGGCGCCCCGGCGGCCTGTGGCGTCGGGGGGCGGACCCCGGGGAGCGGGCCACGCGGGCGACAGTGCCCAGGGCAGGACGCGGCCGGAAGGGCTCCCCGCGCCAGGCGCCCCACGCCCTCGGCTCGCCCGCAGGTCTGGAGCTCCGGGGTGTTCGAGCTGAAGCTGCAGGAGTTCGTCAACAAGAAGGGGCTGCTGGGGAACCGCAACTGCTGCCGCGGGGGCGCGGGACCGCCGCCGTGCGCCTGCAGGACCTTCTTCCGCGTGTGCCTCAAGCACTACCAGGCCAGCGTGTCCCCCGAGCCGCCCTGCACCTACGGCAGCGCCGTCACTCCAGTGCTGGGCATCGACTCCTTCAGCCTCCCGGACGGCGCGGGCGCGGACCCCGCCTTCAGCAACCCCATCCGCTTCCCCTTTGGCTTCACCTGGCCGGTGAGCGCCGCACCTGCGGGCGCGGGGCGGGCGGGGAGGGCCGGGAGGCCCCGGCGCGGCGGGGGCGCAGGGCGGGGGGCGCAGGGGGGCCCAGGCCGGGGGGCGCCACGCTCTGCGGGGCCCTGGGGCGCAGCCTCCACGCCCGGGCGACTTACAGCCGGTGGCAGCGGCGAGGGGGTGTTGCGCGGGGTGACAGCCAGGGTGGAGTGAGGCGGGGAGGCCGAGGACCCGGAGCATTTCCGTGTCCGGTCTGCGCGTCGAGCCGCGGAGCTGAAAGAACCCCTTCACGTGGGAGAGTCCCAGTTCCGCAGCTCCTGGACAGGTCGTTGTCAGTCGCCCTCGCAGCCTGGCAGCCCCCAGCGCCTCTCCCTGGCTCCTTCCCCAGAAGACTGCACACAAGCCCCTCCAGCCCCGCCTGCTCCGCGGTCTTCTGTCTTTCCTTCAAACGCGATATCCTGAATTAACAGACTGAAAAAACATATCAGGAAACCACCCTTGAAAGTTGTTCCATATGCTTAAGGAAAGTGAAATCAGGCAAGAGAGGCACACAGCCCCTCCCCAGGGCGCGCTGCGGACAGATCTGCAGCCACTGGGTTGCCAGGAGCCCTCTGGTTCCTCTGTAAGCAGTTCTGGTCTGCCTTCTGTTCTTCCTCCAGGGGACCTTCTCTCTGATCATTGAAGCTCTGCACACAGATTCTCCTGATGACCTTGCAACAGGTAGAAATGATCCCCTCAAACTCCTGAACTATGTGAATTGCTTCCCTAGTTAGTATGTATTTGACTTCAAATCTTCCCGGAAACAAGTGTCTACACCTTTCATTCTGCCAGTTCCTCTGGGAGGTCCAGGAGAAGGGTTAAGCTTCCCTGCCTTGCATCCTTTCCTTCTCCCCAATTCCCTAAGCCTCGGGGTTCTCGGCCACAACCAACAGGGCATCCTCTTTCTGCAGAGAACCCAGAAAGACTTATCAGCCGCCTGGCAACACAGAGGCACCTGGCGGTTGGGGAGGAGTGGTCCCAGGATCTGCACAGCAGCGGCCGCACCGACCTCAAGTACTCCTACCGCTTTGTGTGTGATGAGCACTACTTTGGGGAAGGCTGCTCCGTCTTCTGCCGCCCCCGAGATGACGCCTTTGGTCACTTCACCTGCGGGGAGAGAGGGGAGAAAGTCTGCAACCCTGGCTGGAAGGGCCAGTACTGCACAGAGCGTGAGTCTCCGGCAGGGAGGCCCCCGCCCTCAGCTTGCTCCCCCAGGCCTGCACTCCTGAGCAGGGGGGCTTATTCTCGGGGCTGCTGGGATCCTGCGATTTTAGCCCCAGGGAGACATTCTGGGGGGGGGGGTGGAAACTGGGCCAAGGAGCCAGAGAGATTAGCTGAGACCTCACAGTCAGCCTGAGGCGGGTTGGGGTCGACTCAGACGTTGTAACTTCCGCAATGGGAAGCTGCCTTTCTTAATCAGGGAGGATTTTGGACACAGGGCCAGGGGTCAGGAAGTAAGCCAAAGGGAAGGGAGGGAGGAAGGAAGGGAGGAACAGAGAGGAGGCTGTGTGCAGGGCATGCTTTTACCAAAGGAGTTCTCTTTGCGAGACAGCGTCTCATTGAAGAGTGCTTCATTCTCTCCAGAGTTGGTGTGCTCGGCCTCTCTGCAGAGCCAGTGTATTTAAAAACATCCCACTGTTTGTGGCAGTTTCACTTGTGGGGGACGTGAGTCTGTTAGCTCTGCCTGGGGAGGGGCCCGCTTGCCCTGTTGTGGGGTGCTCACAGAGCACCCTGCCCGGGAAGGAAATACCTTCACACAAGTGACTCCGACCTTGTCTGCCCATAGCTCTGTGTTCTCACAGGGGCAGGCTGCAGGACTCCTGGGCCTAGTTCAACTGAACCCCAGGTGCCTCACTGCCCCCCCCACTCCAGGTCTCCCCAGAGCCGGGTGGGGAGCCCCCCAAAAACACCAGGGCATCTTCCTCCTGCCCAGAGCCCAGGAACCTTCTCCTGCAGGGTAGAACCTCTCGCTGGGAGGTGCCCTTTCTCAGTTCTGATTTGGTCCTGCCTCCAGTGTCATGGTTGCTCAGCCTGCTCAGCTTTCGGCTCCTTTGAGCTCGCCTTGGCCCGAGCTGGCTCTGTTGTCCTGAAAACTTGTGGGGCGGCTCGTTAATGAGTCTCCACGCCAGGAGAAGGAAGCCAGCCCGGAGCCTTAGCCTCCAGGCTCCCCCCCCCTCCGGGACCTCAGGCTTGCCTGCTGCCTCCCTCCTGGCTACCCGCCCTCTCCTTCGCCGTGGGGTAGCCATAAACTTAAACTTTTTTCTTCTTATTCAAACACTGGAGTCTCTCCCTGCCCCCAGCTCGCGCGTGCCATCGATTAGATCTCCCCGGGGATAGGCGGCTGGGACGCACGCCTGTTCCCATTGGCGGAAGGGTGCACGTGCGTGCGTGTGTGTGTGTGTGTGTGTGTGTGTGTGTGTGCGTGTGTGTGTGTGTGTGTGTGTGTGTATGTGTGCATGCTAGGGGTGTGTGTGAGGGGTGGGGCATGGGGTGTGAGGGGAGGCTGGTATTGTTGCACTGGGGCAGCTGCTGGGAGAGTGCAGACAATAGAGCAGCTGTCTTGCCCTGGTACTCTGCATACCAGCTGTCCACCCTTATCTACACACACACTTTCTGGGTATTAAGAGGTGGAGCTTTGTGCATAGAATTGGGAAGTGGGGGAGGAGGAGGGGGAAGGACTTCTGACCCTCTCTTAGAAGAAAAGGGGCCTGTGGGGGTGGGGGCTTCCGAGCTCTTTTGTC
This sequence comes from Litocranius walleri, assembly GCA_006410535.1. Classification (NCBI taxonomy): domain Eukaryota; kingdom Metazoa; phylum Chordata; class Mammalia; order Artiodactyla; family Bovidae; genus Litocranius; species Litocranius walleri. The sequence goes on from SJYG01000933.1 coordinate 220,483, forward strand.
CTTGAGCTGCTGTGTTAAGAAGAATGCTCCTCTCGCTGAGTAAAGTCCGATGCCAGGGCTGGCGAGCTCACTGGCTCGCTGGGCACAGCTCGTAGCCCTCTCATGCTGGAAGCACTCTGGTGGGCTTGACCCTGTGCCTTTTCCTCCTGCAGCCATCTGTTTGCCAGGGTGCGATGAGCAGCATGGATTTTGTGACAAGCCAGGGGAATGCAAGTAAGTTTGCAAAAGTTGCATTTTTCTTTCTTTTTCTTGTTGTCCTTTTACACCTAGTATATTAGCAAAGTGTCCCTAGATGATCCTTTGAAAAACCTAGTTAAGATTAGCTGTTTGTGGGGTGGGGGAGCTGTTTTTCTGGTGTTTCTACTTAATACATACCTGGACAGTTTTTGGATCAAGGTAGTCATTTACCTACGGAGAAGGCAATGGTAACCCACTCCAGTACTCTTTCCTGGAAAATCCCATGGACGGAGGAGCCTGGTAGGCTGCAGGCCATGGGGTCACTAAAAGTCGGACACGACTGAGCGACTTCACTTTCACGTTTCACTTTCATGCATTGGAGAAGGAAATGGCAACCCACTCCAGTGTTCTTGCCTGGAGAATCCCAGGGACAGAGGAGCCTGGTGGGCTGCCATCTATGGGGTCGCACAGAGTCGGACACGACTGAAGCGACTTAGCAGCAGCAGCAGCAGTCATTCACCTAAGCTACTCAGTGGCTGTGGAACTTATAGATGAGATTTTAAAAGAATTGGCAGAGAAACAGAGAAAAGGAGAGTATTTAGTAGGTTAGAATCACCTAGAGATGCTGCCCTGGTTGACCCTCATGCCCAGAGTCAGACCCTCAGAGGCAGGACGGAGCTGTTCTTGGGGTTTAGAGATCCCAAGGGCCGCCCAAGCCTCGCGAGGACCAGTAGCGCTGATGCTGCTGGAGGTGACGTCTTGTGCTCAGGGAAGGGGTTGTGTGAACCCAGCAGCAGCGTCCACTGACCCTCCTCTCTCCTAAGGTGCAGAGTGGGCTGGCAGGGCCGGTACTGCGACCAGTGCATTCGGTACCCAGGCTGTCTCCACGGCACCTGCCAGCAGCCCTGGCAGTGCAACTGCCAGGAGGGCTGGGGGGGCCTTTTCTGCAACCAGGGTAAGCGTCCGTCCCCACAGCCTGCCTGCCTGGGCTTGGTCACAGGCGAGGGCGTCTCCCGCATCTCTCCTCCTCTCCCCACCTCCACTCTCACAGACCTCAACTACTGCACACACCATAAGCCCTGCGGGAACGGGGCCACCTGCACCAACACGGGCCAAGGGAGCTACACGTGCTCGTGCCGGCCTGGGTACACGGGGGCCAACTGCGAGACGGAGGTGGACGAGTGCAGCGCCGGGCCTTGCAGGAATGGAGGGAGCTGCACGGTGAGTCCAGCCGCCACGGGCTGTCCCGCCGGGCCGGGAACCCTGGTCTGAGGCAGACGGTGTGGGTCCTTGGGAGCAACTAGGAAAGCTTTCTTCGTCTTCTCTGCTACTCAGGACCTTGAGAACAGCTACTCCTGCACCTGCCCACCCGGCTTCTATGGCAGGGTCTGCGAGCTGAGCGCCATGGTGTGTGCCGACGGCCCCTGCTTCAATGGGGGCCGGTGCTCCGACAACCCCGAAGGCGGGTACACCTGCCGCTGTCCTGCGGGCTTTTCTGGCTTTAACTGTGAGAAGAAGATGGACTCCTGCAGTTCCTCACCTTGTTCCAATGGTAAGGGGGCCGTCTGACCCACCTGAGACTTTGTCCAGGGGTCCACGTTGATGAGAAGAGTGTGGGTTTAGTTTCAAGCCGAGTTATCACTGTGAGCTGCCTTGAGTCTCAGAAGCCCTTTTGTCTGAACAATGAGAAACTTCACAGAAGTCTTATCCTTGAGTCTGGAAACACCCAGGGAGCTAGAAAGGCAGGCAGGGGCGTTCCTTCCCCGCAGGACCCGCTCGGGCAGAGATGCAGTGCCTCGACTGCAGTCCTGCGGCTGCTCAGGAGCTCGAGACCCCAGTGTCCGTGGGTCCGCCCTCACGACAGCCCAGCCGCGGCATGTTTGGGGGCCAGCCCAACTCCGCTTGGTCTCCAAGCAGAGCCAGCTGGTGAGGCTATGTGATCTCCACGAATGGGCGGGATGCCCCACGGAAGCTCATGGGCGGGGAAGCTGGGCCCAGACAGTCTGGACCACCTTGGGCACTTCTGCACTGGATGTGACCATGGACACATGGTCACAAAGCGAGGAATCACCTCGCTTTGCTCTCCGTGTGCTCCACAGGCATTCCTGGGGTCAAGCTCTCGCTCCGGTTTGTTTCCAGCCATTGAACCAATAGAGCATTGGATGCTTCATCTTTAGAGAGGAAAAATAGGGAGGGTTATCAGACTTGGCTCTGGAAAGACAAAAGACCCATCCCTAGCCCCTCCCTGCCTTCTTTTCTCTTTCTTTCTGTTTCAATTCTTGTTCTTCACTAACTGAAACCACGGCAAGTGCATCATCCTCTTTAAGCCTTGGTTTCCTGATCTGTGAACTGGGTCCTCTGCTGGCTTGCTGTGAGGATGAATTCAGCAGTGTAGGCGAAGCACTTTGCTTGGTGCATGTCAGGAGGTGTCAGCCTGTATTTTTTATGTAACTTGCAGGTTTTGACCAGAACCCTGCCCCTAGCCCACCCCTGCCGTGGGCTGGCCTCTGTCTGGTCCCCTGCCTCTGCTCTGGTGTGTGGCCCGGTGGCAGGGGCGGCAGATGCTTCAGGATGCCCTGGTGACGAGCTGCTGCCCTATCTGTGCCCCAGGTGCGCAGTGTGTGGACCTTGGCGATGCTTACATCTGCCGCTGCCAGGCCGGCTTCTCTGGGAGGCACTGTGACGACAACGTGGACGACTGTGCCTCCTCCCCGTGTGCCCATGGGGGCACCTGCCGGGACGGCGTGAACGAGTACTCCTGCACCTGCCCCCCCGGGTACACGGGCAGGAACTGCAGTGCCCCCATCAGCAGGTGTGAGCACGCGCCCTGCCACAACGGGGCCACCTGCCACGAGCGGGCCCTCCGCTACCTGTGTGAGTGCGCCCGGGGCTACGGGGGCCCCAACTGCCAGTTCCTGCTCCCCGAGCCGCCCCCGGGCCCTGTGGTGGTGGACCTCACGGAGAAGTACGTGGAGGGCCAGGCCGGCCCCTTCCCCTGGGTGGCTGTCGGGGCGGGCGTGGTGCTGGTCCTCACGCTGCTGCTGGGCTGCGCCGCCACGGTGGTCTGCGTGCGGCTGAGGCTGCAGAAGCGCCGGCCCCCTGCAGACCCCTGCCGGGGGGAGACGGAGACCATGAACAACCTGGCCAACCGCCAGCGGGAGAAGGACATCTCTATCAGCGTTATCGGGGCCACGCAGATCAAGAACACCAACAAGAAGGCAGACTTCCACGTGGAGCCCAGCGCGGAGAAAAATGGCCTCACAGCTCGAGACCCCGCTGTGGGCTACAACCTGCTGCAGGGCCTCAAGGGTGCCACAGCCACAGTGGAGGCCCGTGGCAAGCGCGATGCCAAGTGCCAGCCCCAGGGCTCTGCGGGGGAGGAGAAGGGAACCTCGACACTCAGAGGGTGAGTGCTCCAGCCTGGAGGGGGCACATGGGAAGGCCACCTGGTCAGGGGGCCAGCTGGAGAAGGTGCCCTGACATTCAAGGTGTGGGCAGAACAAGCAGGGCAGGGGGCCAGCTGGAGAGGCCGCCCCAACACCCGAGGGATCGGCAGGGGGCCCAGCTGGAGAGGACACCCCGACACCTGGGGGATGGGTAGGGGGGCCAGCTGGAGAGGACACCCTGACACCTGAGGGATGGGCAGGGGGCCCAGCTGGAGAGGGCGCCCTGACACCTGAGGAATGGGCAGGGGGCCCAGCTGGAGAGGGCGCCCCAACACCCAGGGGATGGGCAGAGGGGCCAGCTGGAGAGGGTCCCCCAAAACCTGGGGGATGGGCAGGACAGGTTGGGCAGGGGGGCCAGCTGGGTGTGGTCCTCCAAGCTCTGGTCATTTTCCTGTTCACGAATGTTTCCATGTGTTGACTGTGGCTCCTTAATTTCCCTCTAGTGGAGAAGCATCTGAAAGAAAAAGGCCGGACTCTGTGTACTCTGCTTCAAAAGACACAAAGTACCAGTCGGTGTACGTCATATCCGAGGAGCAGGATGAGTGTGTCATCGCAACTGAGGTCAGAGCGGGCTTGCGGAGCCCGCTTGCAGCTGGGGAGCCAGAACTGGGCCTCTGGCCACGCTAACCTCCCCTGTCTCCTGGGCCCTCTAGGTGTGACGTGGAGGTGACGGGGCAAGTACTGTTCCTGCAGAACAAGGAACTTCCGAGATGTCGGCCCCGACGATGCTGCTGGGAGGAGCGGACGTGCTCCTGACTGCTGCTGGAAGCCAGGTCCTCTTCCTGCCGGGGGCGGCGGGTGCTCCCGCAGCTGCTGCTCTGCCTCTAGGACGTTTCCATTGCACTATGGACAGTTGCTTTTAGAAAATATATATTTAAATGAATGGACTTGATCACTACGTAAGAAGCACGCACTGCCTGAAGTGTATATTTTGGATTTTTATGAGCCAGTCTTCTCTTGAATTAGAATCACAAACACTGCCTTTATTGTCCTTTTTGATACTAAAATGTGTTTTTCTAGATGGAAAAAATGTGCGTTATTTTTTGGACTTGTAAAAATATTTTTCATGATATCTGTAAAGCTTGAGTATTTTGTGATGTTCATTTTTTATAATTTAAATTTTTGGTAAATATGTACAAAGGCACTTCGGGTCAATGTGACTATATTTTTTTGTATATAAATGTATTTATGGAAAATTGTGCAAATGTTATTTGAGTTTTTTACTGTTTTGTTAATGAAGAAATTCCTTTTAAAAATATTTTTCCAAAATAAATATTATGAACAACATCCAGAGGTGTGCTTACTCACTCCTCCTCCAAGCAGACTTGCAATCACGCACACTCGTCTAAGACCCTGAAGACAGACGCGGCCTCTGCTCTTCGGGTAGTTTCGTTGGATTGACAATGAGCAACTTCCCTCGCTTCTTTGCCCCTCAAAGAGCCCTCCAGGAGTTGCCATCAGGATGAAGAAGGGGCAGGGGCCTTGCTGCGGACGGTCTTGATACTGGCAGCCCCTGGGTTCCAGGGCAACGCGGGGCCCAAGCCCCTGAGCCTCCTGTCTGGTGAGAGCTGAGCACCTTGAAGCTGGCCACCTTCCTTTGAGCCTCACTTTCATCAGGACTGGAACAAGCCTCATTTTGGATTAAATACCTGTGAAGCACTTCAGTGTTCCCATGGAAAAAGCTTTTGGTCCTAGAATACTACTTACCCATCCACTTGTTTATGGGTTTATTTGTAGTGAATTCAGCCACAGGACAGACAACAGCACGGACAGAAACCCCGTCTTCCTGAGTGGTCGGTCACCACCCGCCAGTGCCTGCTCCTCCTGAATTGTCTCAGGATCCCCCAAGAGCTCTGTTGTGGCTTCTTTGTATAGCCAAGGAGACAGAGGCTTGGGGTGTGGACTTACTCGGGGCTGGTCAGGGGCAAAGTCGGTTCAGATCTGGGCATCTGGCTCCAGACCTGAGTGCCATCATTGTTTGTCACAAATGCAGCTTCTTGTTGAGAATGAGACGGGAGCTAACAGACTCCCACTGCTGGAGCAGCTCGGTGGTTCTGAAGGATCTGTGTAGACTGTCAGCTCTCTAAGACAAGTTACTGTTGGGGAGGAGTGGTTCATTTCTGGGGTCAGAGGGAACAGTCAGAGGGAAGAGGTTGCCTTTGCCCAGTGACCATGATGAATTTGTTTCTGGACTCTTTCTGCGGAGGATGGTCAGTCTTCAAGCCCACCCTCGTGTGCATAGAGGATGGAGACCAGGAAGCTGCATCAGGCCGGAAAGTACCCAGAAGCCACCTGGCTGGGGCTCCTGCATCTAAGACACAACCTTGTCCACCCCATCGCTCTGGCTGGTGATTGTGGAGTAACTGCTCAGGATGGAATCCAGCAGGGTGGCCTCATCCCTGGAGAGACGCTGGCATCAGGCTCGAGTGTGGCTTCTAAGCCTCCTCTGCCTCCAGACTGCCCCTGCTTCCTCTAAGGGGGAGCAGCATATTCTGGGATAAGTGAGGTTGCCAAGAGCTCTTTCAACAGTCTACAGGATCTGGTGAAAAAAGTGGGGTAGACTCAGTCCCGTTGACTCTTGTTAATCTGGAGTCATTCACAGCTTCTTCTCACCTCCAGAAGTGACATGACTTGGATAATAAATGCATATCTATTTTCAAGAATATGGAAAATTTCTGGGATTCTTGTGAATTCCATTCCATGAAAAAACCTCCATGTACTTAAAAATAATCTCACTTTCATCTTCCCCACCTTCTAGTAAAATCAGGGAATAAATTTGCTCTTATCTGGGCAAACAAGTAACCTGACTGAGAGCAAACTGGAGACTTAAAGATGCAGCTTTCAAATTGCCAGCTGTCTGGGCACGTGTTTCCCTGGGTCCCTTCTGAGTCTGACGTTTTAATTTGACATTTAACCAGATGGTCCCTCAGCTTTCAGGGTTTATGTCATTTGCAATGGGAAATTTAGGTACATTGATGAAAAACATCCATATAAACACATGGGTATTTATAGACCAGCTGTGATCCACCACACAAGCGACACCCAGCATGATCAGCCTTGGGGCACGTCCTCCAAGGAGACCGCTGGGAGCCAGGCAGGGAGGAGCCGTGATAATCGAGACAAGGAGGTGAGAAGGCGGGTCCCTGCAGCAGGGGTGAAGCTGGCGCTGGACCTGGGCCTCGAGTTCGGAGGAGCACCCGAGCGTGGGTGACCCTCGCCCAGGGGCCCGCCTGTAGACCTCAACCTCGTGTTCCACGTGCCACCCTCTGGGGCTGTGGTGAGACCAGTAAGTAAGGTGAGGCTCACATACTTTTCATATGGACATGCTTTGGGACTTGCGGAAGTGCTGCAAGCACAGTGCAGAGAGTTCTCGTTATGACAATGGTTGTCACATCCATCCTCCTCCCACTGATGACCCTCTGCAGTGACGGGCGGTCTCTTCCCATCTGCAGTGTAGACGCCGCTGTTACTCTTACTCAGAGGCTCACAGGCCATTGTGCCCAGGGTGGGGTGGTTCCCGCTCCTGCTGGCTCCTCCGCTCACCCCACGTTTCTGAGTGTGTCTTACTTCCAGGCTCACAAACCCTCCTGGCTCGGCCCTGGAACCAGCTCTTAGTAACCCTGATGTCTCACGTGTGTGTTTGTGAACCTGAAAGCAGTCAGTGGCTGAGAGGCAAATAGTACGACCTGTGTTCAAACCCCAAACAGGCCCAGAAGAGAGTGAAGCCCACACACCTGCTCTGTGTCGTTGAGCAGTCAGCCAGCAACCCCCTTGCTGTTCAGTCGCTCAGTCGTGTCCGATTCTTTGTGACCCCAGGAGCAGCAGCACGCCAGGCTTCCCTGTCTCTCACTGTCTCCCGGAGTTTGCTCAGGTTCATGTCCCCTGAGTCAGTGATGCCATCCAACCGTCTCATCCTCTGCCACCCCCTTCTTCTCCTCTTGCCCTCAGTCTTTCCCAGCATCAGGATCTTCTCCAGTGAGTTAGTTCTTTGTATCAGGTGACCAAAGTATTGGAGCTACAGCTTCAGCATCAGTCCTTTCTTCCAGTGAATATTCAGGGTTCATTTCCTTTAGGATTGATTGGTTTGATCTCCTTACTGTCAAGGGACTCTCAAAACTCTTCCCCAGCTCCATAGTTCAAAAGCATCAATTCTTCAATGCTCAGTATTGTTTATGGTTCAGCTTTCAGATCTATACATGACTACTGGAAAAACCATAGCTTTGACTATAAGGACCTTTGTTGGCAAAGTGACGTCTCTGCTTTTTAATACACTGTCTGAGTTTGTCATAGTTTTTCTTCCAAGGAGCAAGTGTCTTAATTTTGTGCCTGCAGTCACCCTCTGCACTGATTTGGGAGCCCAGGAAAATAGAATCTGCCATGTTCCTACTTTTCCCCCTTCTATTTGCCATGAAGCAATGGGAGCAGATGCCATGATCGTAAGTTATTTGAATGTTGAATTTTAAGCCAGCTTTTTCACTCTGCTCTTTCACCTTCATCAAGAGGCTCTTTAGTTCTTCTTTACTTCCTGCCATAAGGGTGGCATCATCTCCACATTTGAGGTTATCGATATTTCTCCCAACAATCTAGATTCCAGCTTGTGCTTCATCTAGCACAGTGTTTCTCATGATGTACTCTGCATAAAAGTTAAATAAGCAGGGTGACAATATACAGCCTTGACACCCTCCTTTCCCAATTTTAATCAGTCCGTCATTCCACATCTGGCTTTAACTGCTGCTTCTTGACCTGCACACAGGTTTCTCAGGAGGCAGGTAAGGTGGCCTGATATTCCCGTTGCCCTAAGAATTTCCATGTTCTGTTGTGATCCACACAGTCAAAGGCTTTAGTGTAGCCAATGACGCAGAAGTCGATTTTTTTTTAATTCCCTGCTTTCTTTATGACCAAATGGATGTCGGCAATTTGATCTCTGGTTCCTCTGCCTTTTCTAATCCCAGCTTGTGCATCTGAAAGTTCTTGGTTCATCTACTGTAGAAACCTGGCTTGAAGGATTTTGAGCATTACTTTGCCAGCATGTGAAATGAGCCCAACTATGTGCTAGTTTGAACATTCTTTGCATTGCCTTCCTTTGGGATTGGGATGAAAACTGACACTTTCCAGTCCTGTAGCCATTGCTGAGTTTTCCAAATTTGCTGGCATATTGAGTGCAGCACTTTCACAGCATCATCTTTTAGGATTTGAAATAGCTCAGCTGGAATTCCATCACCTTCACTAGCTTTTTCGTGGTGACTTGACTTTGAACTCCAGGAAGTCAGGCTCTAGGTGAGTGACCATACCATCATGGTTATCCGGGTCATTAAGACCTTTTTTGTATAGGTCTTTTTCAACACAACTGAGGAAGTATTTTGCCAAGAAAATTGAACTTGAATCCGGTCATATGTCTTGATCTAGTTACCAGTTTATGCAAGTTCAGGGGGCTGAAGACACAGTCAGGACATCACTAGGATCTACTCAGCAAAAGGAGAAAGATCAGGGAACCCACAGATTAGAAGCAACTTGGTTAAAAAACAGTTTAAAAAGTTCACAAGCCACCTGGATGAGTGTAAATGCCGATTAGGCGTTTTAATGACATTAAACAGCACTGTAAATGTTTTAGATGTGAGAGCTCATTACTGCGTCGAACAGAGAAGGGTATTTAACTTTTAGAGAAAACTCTGAAATATTATGGATGAAATAATACTATGTCTGGGACTTGCTTAAAGACAGAGAGAAAGGTTGCTGGCAATGGGCAGGGAGCCCGTGAGACGAGCAGCCCGGCAGTGGGCAGCAGCGGAGCGGGGCGAGTGTGCGAGGGGCTGCACTCTCCTGTGCATGGGCAAGGACTCTCCATGGGGGAACGTTGCGATGGCACGCTCAATGGTGTGTGTGGCGCTGTCTCTTGTGGAGGTATGTGCACTGCACAGTGGTCTTGAGGGGGCCTTCCTGTCTCTGACGAGAAGCCTTGCGAGACCAAAAGATTGAACCCAACAGGTAGAGATGCAGCAGGTCTGCTCAGGGCTCTCGGGCCAGACCCAGGCTCTGCCCTCACCGGCCGGGCTTGGAGACGGCCTGTGCCGCTGAACAGTGATGCTCTTCCTCGGGCAGCTCTGCAAAGACCCTGCTCCCCATGCGGCTCCAAGGGCTCCCAAAGCACAAGCCAAGAGTGTCGCTCCTGCTAAGACCAGCTAATGTCTTCCGGCTGCTTTTAGCATGATCTGCACAGAACTACCTTGGCCTGTCGTCCCAGTGTGACCCGGCTCCTGAGGCTCTCTCTGCCCCCCTTTATACTGTCCTCCTGTGGTCCATTCAGCTTTCAGCTCTGGCCACTCCAGTGGCTGGACGTGGCTGTGTACCACCCGCCCCCCCACCCCGTCCCAAGCCTCCACCACCACCTCCCACCTGCAGGCCCTCGAGCTGGCACCCTGGGTAGCGAGAACCCCGCCGGGCCATCCGCCAAGGCCCCTGGGCTGGCGCAGCTCCGCCCTCCAGCCGGCCCGCAGCTGAGGCGTGGGAGCAGTGCCTGTGGGCAGCGCGCGCCCCGGGGCCCGCCAGGGCTCTCCCTGCCTCCAGGCCCACCGTGGAGCTTGAGCGAGCGCTGTTGCATGTGTGCACGCTCGCCCACGTGGGAGGGAAATGCGTCTGAGTCTTGAGGACCGGTCGGGACAGAGGTTTTATTCCTCCTGCCGTCACTGGCACTCTGGGGCCATGCGTGAAGCAAACATAGACACTGTCTGAGGGGAGACAGTCTCTGTTTTTATATAAATAAATGGTCACCTAGACACAAATGTGCTATGAGGATATTCACTTGGTATCCAGCAAACAAAGCCATGTGCATTTGGTAATTTCTCAGGGTATGAATTCTATAGAAAAAGTGTAGGGAAGTTAAGTATTTTTCCTAAAGGGCAGCTGGGTGTCTACAGAAACATCAAGAAGAGTGGGGCTAGGACTTGGGCTGAGCTGGGGCCTCAGATGTGGGGTGTGCCGGTGTGCTTCCACCGACACCGAGCCTCTCGTGACAAGTGTGGACGCCGAGTGCACTCGGCAGTGTCAGGCGCTTGTCGTTTGGAAGCGACTCAGAGGCAGATGTCCTGAAGATGGTGTGTGTCCAGGCAGAAGATTTGCATTTCCCCCGGAACAGCCTTGAGTGGCATCCATCTGCACAGGTAGACATTTCCATTCTGGAGACACCTATCCAGCTGGCGTCAGCCTGGGAGGTGCAGCTGATGTCATTCTTGCCTTTTCTTGCTAATAAAACTCAGAAAACAACACTGTCCCTTTTTCATCTTTCTCGTTTCTTAAGGAAACACCCACTGCCCCACATATAGCTTCTCTGATTCTGTATTCTGGAGCTGTTGCTGAGTCACTTCAGTTGTGCCCGACTCTGTGCGACCCCATAGACGGCAGCCCATCAGGCTCCCCCATCCCTGGGATTCTCCAGGCAAGAACACTGGAGTGGGTTGCCATTTCCTTCTCCAGTGCATGAAAGTGAAAAGGGAAAGTGAACTCGCTCAGTCGTGTCAGACTCTTAGTGACCCCATGGACTGCAGCCCACCAGGCTCCTCCGTCCATGGGATTTTCCAAACCAGAGTACTGGAGTCGGGTGCCATTGCCTTCTGCACATTCTGGAGATTACGGTCTTAAAAGAAACGAGAATGGGGTCCCTAAGGCGCCAGCATGACGCAGTGTTTAAAAAGTATGGCAACACAGACTCCTGGGCTTCCTTTTCTAATGCACACAAAGAAGCAGTGAGGTGTGGGTGATGGCAGTCCCGACAGGGAACTGGGCCAGGGTAAGGGGAGTGTCCACAACTGTCGCGGGGCTCGTGCGGGATCGGAAGACTGGCTGGTCTGGCAGCGTGTTGTTGGGGTGACTGCATTTCCTTGTGATGTGACCTCTGAAAACCCCGGAAATGTCGACTGGGAAGAAGCATGAAGACCTAGAATGCTATGAAATCAAGTCTGAATTGTCTGCCATCAACTTCTGCTGGTGGCGTCTGTGCTCTGTACATACTGGGTTTTACCTCTAATGTGCTCACATCAATATTAGCAAGAAGTTAGTAAATTTTTAAGCTAACTTGGATTTTAATGTAACTGGGTCAGAAGGGATAATGTGCTCGTCTTGGACACTTGACAGGAGGCTTCGTGAAAGTGAATTCGCCTGTGGAGATGGAACTGGCAGAGGGTCTCTCCGCTTTTAGGGCGCAGGAGTGCCGCGCAGGGCTCTGGCCAGTCTCGAGTCACCTCCCCTTGTATAGAAGTGACCTGTGATGTGCTCTCGCAGCATCAGTAACGTTTCCATGGTCCCCTCGGGCTGTGCTCCTGCATCTCAAGTGGGAGGAAGTACCTTCTGTGTTTGCCACTCACAGACGCACGGCCTGAGCACATGACTCCAAGAATTAGAGTGGGTGCCCGGGACTCGCAGCTTTCAGCCCCTTCCTTAGAAGCTTAGAAACAACGTGAGAATAAAAAGTCAAGTTAAGTGCAATATTTAAAAGGGCATACTTATGAGTGGAAAACATCCAAAATTCAGGAGGAGTTTCAATTAAGGTGAAAAAGGCAGGTGAGGTCCCTTTCTGTTTCTTTAGACAGAAAGGGAAGAGGGAAGGAGGCTGGTGAGCATTTGCGCTGCTCTCTGGGCCAGCAAGAGGGAAGGGTCCCAACTGCACGATCCTGGCTCAGCAGTCATGGGCACTGGGCTGTGGGGGACGATCTGATTAGGAGACGCGGGGTGAGGGGTGGGGTCCCCGATGCTCTGAATGCAGCAACAGCCCCTTTTGGCCACTTCTGCGTTCTCAGAGGAGGCACTGCCCTTGTCCCGGTTTTCAGGCCTTTCTGCTGACTCTCACCCTGTTCTGATGGCATAAACTTGCTTCCCAGCCCCAAGGGGATTCTGTGGAAGATAGGGTTCTTCCATGTGACTGAGGAAGGAAGGTGGGCTCTGTCCTCCACGGCTTGTGGTGAAGCCACCATGTGAGTCAGTCCTGGCTGCGTTTCCCTGAATGGATTTGGTGTGTCCCCAGGCGAACACACTGATACTAACAAACTGACCCAAACAGAACTTGGAGCCTATGTGCTCACCTTTCCCTTCCTGTTCATTCCAAAGCCAAGGGTGCTATTTTTTATTTACCTACTGTTCCAGATGACCTTCTGGTGGCTCCCTTTTGATGGCCCAGGAGGTGTCCCTTGGGTGTGAGGCAGCAGGACCCGCCTGGGCTCCGAGGCGCTCGTCTGTGCTCAGTGGAACGAGCCTGGCAGTTGGAGGGAGACTGCTCTCCTCCTCAGCTGTGTCTGCATGCGCTTGCTCTCCCCGTCTGTAGACATCTGATGGCTATCGGTCTAAATAATGCTTCACTGAACATCTTTGCACACAAATGCTTGTGATTGTGTCATTTATTCATTATAATAAATTTCTAGACTTGAAATTCATTTGCCAGAGGGAATTAACACTTAAAGACTCTAACCGTCTATAAATTTCCAGTAGAAAATCTGTACCGATTTATAATCCCGCCAGTTCTTCACCAACAAAATGAATCATGCTTAGTGAAAATAGTGATCAGAATTAATCTACTTTACCTGTTCGGTGGTGGCACCTGGCACCTGTTGTCCACATGGAGGATCCACCCCATGTTGGGTGTTTCATAGACATTTTAAAGGGTAGAATAGTTCCTTCCTTTTCCCATGACCCAGAAAAGTCTCAGGTTCAGTGAAGGGCCTAGCAGGCCAACCAGAGCAGTGAGGGCTGGCATCCTGGGAAAACATCCCTTCTGCAGACCCTCCCAGTGTGTTTACAGCCTGCAGTCTGTGTGGCTTGCATTTTCTTCATAGGTGGGTATACTTTTGTCTTAATTTTTCTAAACAACCATATTTGCAATATAATCAATATGTGATATGGTAGACACATGGTAAGCCCACTGTTGCATGAGTTTTGAGAAGTGTACGTTTATGAGCACAGCTGCATGGGTAAGATGGAGGGCCCGCACCCCCATCACCCCGAAGGCTCTGTGCATCACCTCTGCTTTATGAGCACAACTGACTCCAGTAACAGAGGTGGGGCAAGTTCACGCATGTGGACAAGTTCACTGGTCCTTGGTGTGCGTGCTGGTCCTTGTCTTGGACGCTGGTCCTTGTCTTCCTTCCTACTGTGCTGAACTGTCTCTGCTCACATGTATCATATGTCTCTTTTCCTTGTTTAGAAATTTTGTAAGAATTTTTCCACCCAAGCCTCCCACCTGGGGGAGGTGAAGGGACTCCTGCCTTGCCTCTGCCCATGTAGAAATTGGCCATGACACAGTTTGCCCTTGGCTGGCCTGGTCACCAATTCAGTCTTGGCTCAGAGAAGACACACACAGCATGGACGCTGGTCCTTGTCTTGGACGCTGGTCCTTGTCTTGGATGCTGGTCCTTGGTGTGGGTGCTGGTCCTTGTCTTGGATGCTGGTCCCTGGCACAGACGCTGGTCCCTGGCATGAATACTAGTCCCTGGTATGGACACTGACCCCTGGTATGGATGTTGATTGCTTTTTTCAGCCTTCTTTTCACACTCATGCTCCCAGGGGCCCCTCTGGGGCTGCCATCAGTACCTTGCCTACTGGGCCCCTTCTGCTTCTGAAGCCAGCTCCCTCTCTCTGCTGAAGGCCAGCCCTTGGTGGAAGCAGGGTTTCTGGTGCAGTTGGGAGAATAGGATGGGAGTGGCCGAGGAGGTGGCCTCTCCTAAGCACTTCACAGAGGGATTAGGAAGCAGGCGTGGCACCTCTGCTGGTCCTCTTGGAGTCTGGGTAAATCTCATCAGTTGGCACCTGGAACAGGTTTGTGGGGAGACTGGTTGGGAAATGGCTGGAGGTAGGATGAGGGCTCCCGCTGAGGGCGTCAGGGCCAGTAGGAAGGCCGGAGAGCAGCTTTTTTTGGGTGAAATAAGCGACATTCCACAAGTCAGCCAGCAATGATACAAAGGACCATGTTGCCCCCTACCTGCTCCCACTCTCCACCCTTCTGGTTCAGGAGGCAGGGAAGGTATACAGCCACCTTTGCAGCATAAAGCCGCTGCAGTTCTGGGTAACGATCCTAGAGAGTTTCTCCCAACAGTCCTGCCTCACGCTTCCTGGCCTTGCTCCATGCCCCTCATACCCTCAGGAACTTAAAGTTTTTGAGACATAAAGTCACCTGTTTAGACAGACCATCTGGTGAAAGAAGAGCTCTGCCCCGGTTCATTTCATCTGAATTCAGTTTGCATCAGAGTCCTTGGGCTCCACTGCCCCTCCTGCCGAGGCCCAGAGCTCTGGACACCTCCCTGTGGGCAGCGAGGGTCAGCCACGTGGCTACCTCTGGGCCTCACACCCCGCAATGCTTCACCAGGGTTTCTAGGGTTCCACTGTGAGCAGGCTCAGAGTCCTAGCCTGGTCCTCCCGTGGATCTTGAGCCCGGATGCTCTGGGGTTTGCCGACCCTGGGAAAGCCCAGAAGACGAGCCCCTGGCCCCTGGCGGTGCCAGAGCACCCGGCCTGTGGCCCTTGTCAGCTGACACTGTGGCGCGGGGCTGGGCCTCCTTCGCTGGAGTGTCAGCAACAGGAGAGCTTGGAAACATTCAGTGGACAGAGAAACGAGCGAGATTTGCCGGTCTGCCGTCCTCTCTGGGCCTGGACGGCAGTTAGACTGCAGCTCTGTCTGGGGGCCAGGAGTCCTCTTCCAGCAGCTCTGGCCTCACAGTCGCTCTTTCTGAGAAGTCTTCGCATGCAGGGGGCGGGAAGCATCTCGCTGCCTCTGCAGCTGGGGCGACAGTCAGATGCCAAGCCCACACCAGGAGCCCAGAGAAGCGGCCAGGTGGGCTCGTGAGCCCAGGATGGCTGTGGCACCGGCCACACGTGAGGTGGGGATATCGGTCACTCTCACGGGGTGCCGACTTGAGTTCCGGATACCGAACACCTGGCCCCAGGTTATTCGCACCTGATGCGGTGAGATGCAGGTTGAGAAAGTCTTCATGCAGTACTATGGTGCAAACGATCTGACCACACTAATCATTAGTAAGTTTGGCTGTTGTCACAAACCGCCTTTTGCTATTGTGCTGTGAAGTCCACATGAGTAAAGCATTGCTATGCAAAAATAGAAAATTCAGGAGCGGGCCCTGAAAACTGCACGGAAGTCTAGTTGTGTGCTGACAGGTGTCTGTGGCCAGAGGGAAGTGGCCTCAGAATGGCAGCGACTGTCGGCGCTGGGCCAGAAGCGAAGGTGGCAGGGGCTGCAGCACCAGCGAGAGGAGGGCCGGCCGCCCGGCAGCAGCTCCTGCCACGGCCCGCACCCAGCAAGCGCACGGGCGCTGCCGAGGGCCCTGCCCGCGGCCAGGGCCTCCCTGCCGCCCTTTCAGGATCGAGCCTCCCACCTGCTCCTCACACAGCCACCCAGAGCCAGGACCCTGCCCTGTGCCGAGTGCGTGTCATTTAACCCTTGTTCTCACACGTGGAGGTTGAAGCCCAAGGTCCCAGCACCAACGAGACCAAGTCCCAGAGGTTCCTGAGCCTCTCTTGCCATACAGCTTCCTGGAGGCCAGTGACAGCATTTAAATAAACACCTTTCCAGAAGGATTTGGATGCAAGGCCATAGTTATCAGATTCTAAGGGGGGACACAGTTTCCACCCCATCAACAGGGAAACGAGGCTGGGCCTCTGCCCCTGTCCACAGTGACTGCCTGGCCCCTGACAGCCCCCAGTCATCTGCAGAACCCCCGTACTGGACGGAGTGGCCCAGAGGAGCTGCCTCTTTGTAACTTCTCCCCTCCCAGGCCTGGCCTCTGTGGAAAAGTACTCTCTGGTGTGGGTCTGATCCTGAGGAGAGGAAGCGGGTCCTGGAGGCCAGGACATGGGGCTGATGGAAACTGCTTCCCTCCCAGGGCAGCCCCGGCCCCTGTGCTGCTTCACGCATGGCCCCTGTTCCCTCTGTCCGTTAGGTGTGCTGAGCGCACTGCACGTTCAGGCTAGTCTTCTCAGCAAGTCTTCCTTCCAGCATCAAAGCCCCCTGGGTCCTGGGATTAGCCTCCTGGAAAGGTCCAGACTCTACCTGGAGTAACAGAAGCTCTTGCCCTGGGCTGGGCTGGGCTGGTGCTCGGCTTTACAGATGAAAAATTGAGGCGCATGGGGGTTCAGTCACTCGTTTCTGCAGCTCATGAGGGTGAGGGGGTCACGAGACCCAGGCCCTCCAGACTTGACTGGGAACCTCATGCATGGGTGCTGAGACGCCCTGATGGTCCTGGTGTTGGCCGTTTACTCCATGCCGACAGCCTGCGGTCTCCACAGGAAATCCAACGACCTCTAGAAATTTGGGAAATTCTAAGAAGTAGGTTTTGACCTCTTGCTATACTTTCACTTTCTTGCTTTGGTTTACTGAGGAAGTGAAAATTCCAAATTAGCATGTGATGCTCATTCAGATCATCGGGGTTTGCGTTTGTGCGTTTCCCCACAAGCTGGCAAGAAAACACAACCCACAGGAAACTTTATTGCTCCCGGCTCACTTCTGGGGGAAGGACATGCGCCCCAGGAGGCTCCATCCACGTAGCTGGACTAGACACGGTGAGAGGGCCTCCCGGTGGCCATTCGCTGCCCTGCCCACCCGTGGCCTTGTGGTTGCCCTGAGCTGAGCGTCTTCCGCGTTGCGTGCTCAGCAACAACTGGCAGAATGATGCAGGTGGAAAAGACTCCTTCTGCTGTCCTTTCCACCTCCCAGCATCCTGGAATTAGAACCCAGTTAATGGTCAGGGGCTTCCCTGGTGGCTCAGAGGTTAAAGCATCTGCCTCCAATGCTGGAGACCTGGCTTCGATCCCTGGGTTGGGAAGATACCCTGGAGAAGGAAATGGCAACCCACTCCAGTACTCTTGCCTGGAGAATCCCATGGACAGAGGAGCCTGGTAGGCTACAGTCCACGGGGTCACAAAGAGTCGGACACGACTGAGAGACTTCACTCACTTGCTCACTCACTAACGGTCAGGTGAAGGTGAAGCATCAGCTTCAAGGATGATAGAAACTGATGCAATTCAAAGAGATCGTTAACAAATTACCTAGATCAAGGCTGTGGTGGATGGGAGGCCCAGAATTGTTGGCCTTCAGAGCCTCTGAGCCTGGCAATATGCTGCTTCCTGTGGCAGCTGGACCTGCCCTTGTGATCAGCTGAGGACATCGGGATGGGAGGTAATGCTGGGTCACTGGGTGGCCCGACGTGATCAGTTCCGTTCCATTCAGTCACTCAGTCATGTCCGACTCTTTGTGACCCCATGGACTGCAGCACGCCAGGCCTCCCTGTCCATCACCAACTCCCGGAGTTTACTCAAACTCATGTCCATTGAATTGGTGATGCCATCCAACCAACTCATTCTCTGTCATCCCCTTCTCCTCCTGCCCTCAATCTTTCCCAGCATCAGGGTCTTTTCAAATGTGTCAGTTCTTCGCATCAGGTGGCCAAAGTATTGGAGTTTCAGCTTCAGCATCAGTTCTTCCAAAGAATATTCAGGACTGATTTCCTTTAGGATGGACTGGTTGGATATCCTTGCAGTCCAAGGAACTTTCAAGAGTCTTCTCTAACACCACAGTTCAAAGGCATCAATTCTTTGGTGCTCAGCTTTCTTTATAGTCCAACTCTCACATCCATACATGACCACTGGAAAAACCATAGCTTTGACTAGACAAAACTTTGTCAGCAAAGTAATGTCTCTGCTATTTAGTATGCTGTCTCAGTTGGTCATAACTTTGCTTCCAAGGAGAAAGTGTCTTTTAATTTCATGGCTGCAGTCACCATCTGCAGTGATTTTGGAGCCCAGGAAAATAAACTCAGCCACTCTTTCCACTGTTTCCCCATCTATTTCCCGTGAAGTGATGGGACTGGATGCCATGATCTTCGTTTTCTGAATGTTGAGCTTTAAGCCAACTTTTTCACTCTCCTCTTTCACGTTCATCAAGAGGCTCTTTAGATCTTCTTTGCTTTCTGCCATAAGGGTGGTGTCATCTGCATATCTGAGGTTATTGATATTTCTCCCGGGTATCTTGATTCCAGCTTGTGCTTCCTCCAGCCCAGCGTTTCTCATGATGTACTCTGCATATGAGTTAAATAAGCAGGGTGACAACATACAGCCTTGATGTACTCCTTTCCTGATTTGGAACCAGTCCATTGCTCCATGTCCAGTTCTAATTGTTCCCTCTTGACCTGCATTCAGATTTCTCAGGAGGCAGCTGAGGTGGTCTGGTATTCCCATCTCTTTCAGAATTTTCCCCAATTTGTTGTGATCCTCACAGTCAAAGTCTTTAACATAGTCAATGCAGAAATAGATGTTTTTCTGGAACTCTTTTGCTTTTTCCATGATCTAGCGGATGTTGGCAATTTGATCTCTGGTTCCTCTGCCTTTTCTAAAACCAGCTTGAACATCAGGGAGTTCACGGTTCACGTATTGCTGAAGCCTGGCTTGGAGAATTTTGAGCATTACTTTACTAGCGTGTGAGATGAGTGCAATTGTGCGGTAGTTTGAGCATTCTTTGGCATTGCCTTTCTTTGGGCTTGGAATGAACACTGACCTTTTCCAGTCCTGTGGCCACTGCTGAGTTTTCCAAATTTGCTGGCATATTGAGTGCAGCACTTTCACAGCATCATCTTTCAGGATTTGAAACAGCTCAGCTGAAATTCCATCACCTCCACTAGCTTTGTTCGTAGTGATGCTTCCTAAAGTCCACTTGACTTCACATTCCAGGATGTCTGGCTCTAGATGAGTGACACACCATCGTGATTATCTGGGTCATGAAGATCTTTTTTGTACAGTTCTCTGTGTATTCTTGCCACCTCTTCTTAATATCTTCTGCTTCTGTTAGGTCCATACCATTTCTGTCCTTCATTGTACCCATCTTTGCATGAAATGTTCCCTTGGTATCTCTAATTTTCTTGAAGACATTTCTTCTTTCCCATTCTGTTCTTTTCCTCTATTTCTTTGCACTAATCACTGAGGAAGGCTTTCTTATCTCTCCTTGCTATTCTTACAAAGAGTCGGACACGACTGAGAGACTTCACTCACTTGCTCACTCACTAACGGTCAGGTGAAGGTGAAGCATCAGCTTCAAGGATGATAGAAACTGATGCAATTCAAAGAGATCGTTAACAAATTACCTAGATCAAGGCTGTGGTGGATGGGAGGCCCAGAATTGTTGGCCTTCAGAGCCTCTGAGCCTGGCAATATGCTGCTTCCTGTGGCAGCTGGACCTGCCCTTGTGATCAGCTGAGGACATCGGGATGGGAGGTAATGCTGGGTCACTGGGTGGCCCGACGTGATCAGTTCCGTTCCATTCAGTCACTCAGTCATGTCCGACTCTTTGTGACCCCATGGACTGCAGCACGCCAGGCCTCCCTGTCCATCACCAACTCCCGGAGTTTACTCAAACTCATGTCCATTGAATTGGTGATGCCATCCAACCAACTCATTCTCTGTCATCCCCTTCTCCTCCTGCCCTCAATCTTTCCCAGCATCAGGGTCTTTTCAAATGTGTCAGTTCTTCGCATCAGGTGGCCAAAGTATTGGAGTTTCAGCTTCAGCATCAGTTCTTCCAAAGAATATTCAGGACTGATTTCCTTTAGGATGGACTGGTTGGATATCCTTGCAGTCCAAGGAACTTTCAAGAGTCTTCTCTAACACCACAGTTCAAAGGCATCAATTCTTTGGTGCTCAGCTTTCTTTATAGTCCAACTCTCACATCCATACATGACCACTGGAAAAACCATAGCTTTGACTAGACAAAACTTTGTCAGCAAAGTAATGTCTCTGCTATTTAGTATGCTGTCTCAGTTGGTCATAACTTTGCTTCCAAGGAGAAAGTGTCTTTTAATTTCATGGCTGCAGTCACCATCTGCAGTGATTTTGGAGCCCAGGAAAATAAACTCAGCCACTCTTTCCACTGTTTCCCCATCTATTTCCCGTGAAGTGATGGGACTGGATGCCATGATCTTCGTTTTCTGAATGTTGAGCTTTAAGCCAACTTTTTCACTCTCCTCTTTCACGTTCATCAAGAGGCTCTTTAGATCTTCTTTGCTTTCTGCCATAAGGGTGGTGTCATCTGCATATCTGAGGTTATTGATATTTCTCCCGGGTATCTTGATTCCAGCTTGTGCTTCCTCCAGCCCAGCGTTTCTCATGATGTACTCTGCATATGAGTTAAATAAGCAGGGTGACAACATACAGCCTTGATGTACTCCTTTCCTGATTTGGAACCAGTCCATTGCTCCATGTCCAGTTCTAATTGTTCCCTCTTGACCTGCATTCAGATTTCTCAGGAGGCAGCTGAGGTGGTCTGGTATTCCCATCTCTTTCAGAATTTTCCCCAATTTGTTGTGATCCTCACAGTCAAAGTCTTTAACATAGTCAATGCAGAAATAGATGTTTTTCTGGAACTCTTTTGCTTTTTCCATGATCTAGCGGATGTTGGCAATTTGATCTCTGGTTCCTCTGCCTTTTCTAAAACCAGCTTGAACATCAGGGAGTTCACGGTTCACGTATTGCTGAAGCCTGGCTTGGAGAATTTTGAGCATTACTTTACTAGCGTGTGAGATGAGTGCAATTGTGCGGTAGTTTGAGCATTCTTTGGCATTGCCTTTCTTTGGGCTTGGAATGAACACTGACCTTTTCCAGTCCTGTGGCCACTGCTGAGTTTTCCAAATTTGCTGGCATATTGAGTGCAGCACTTTCACAGCATCATCTTTCAGGATTTGAAACAGCTCAGCTGAAATTCCATCACCTCCACTAGCTTTGTTCGTAGTGATGCTTCCTAAAGTCCACTTGACTTCACATTCCAGGATGTCTGGCTCTAGATGAGTGACACACCATCGTGATTATCTGGGTCATGAAGATCTTTTTTGTACAGTTCTCTGTGTATTCTTGCCACCTCTTCTTAATATCTTCTGCTTCTGTTAGGTCCATACCATTTCTGTCCTTCATTGTACCCATCTTTGCATGAAATGTTCCCTTGGTATCTCTAATTTTCTTGAAGACATTTCTTCTTTCCCATTCTGTTCTTTTCCTCTATTTCTTTGCACTAATCACTGAGGAAGGCTTTCTTATCTCTCCTTGCTATTCTTCAGAGCTCTGCATTCAGATGGGCATATCTTTCCTCTTCTCCTTTGCCTTTTGCTTCTCTTCTTTTCACAGCTATGTGTAAGGGCTTTTCAGACAACCATTTGCCTTTTTGCATTTCTTTTTCTTGGGGATGGTCTTGATCTCTTCCTTCTGTACAGCATCATGAGCCTCTGTCCATAGTTCTTCAGGCCCTCTGTCAGATCTGGCACCCACTCCAGTGCTCTCGCCTGGAAACTCCCATGGACAGAGGAGCCCGGTGGGCTGTAGTCCCTGGGGTTGCTGAGTCAGATACGACTGAGCGACTTCACTATCACTTTTCACTTTCATGCATTGGAGAAGGAAATGACAACCCACTCCAGTGTTCTTACCTGGAGAATCCCAGGGATTGTGGAGACCAGTGGGCTGCTGTCTGTGGGGTCACACAGAGTCGGACATGACTGAAGCGACTTAGCAGCAGCAGCAGCTATCAGATCTAATCCCTTGAATTTATTTGTCACTTCCACTGTATAATTGTAAGGGATTTGACTTAGGTCATATCTTAATGGTCTAGTAGTTTTCCCTACTTTCTTCAATTTAAATCTGAATTTGGCCATAAGGAGTTCATGATCTGAGCCATAATCAGCTCCCAGTCTTGTTTTTGCTGACTGTATAGAGCTTCTCCATCTTTGGCTGCAAAGAATATAATCAGTCTGATTCGGTGTTGACCTGGTGATGTCCATGTGTAGAGTCTTCTCTTGTGTTGTTGGAAGAGGGTGTTTGCTCTGATCAGTGTGTTCTCTTGGCAAAACTCCAGAGGGTCCTAATAAGGGAGGAGGAGGGCAGGGTGGTCAGTCAGGAAGTGGAGGTGACTATGGGAGCAGGTGTCAGGGCCAGAGAGACGGTGGAGGAGGGGCCAGGAGCCAAGCAAAAGGTGGCCTCTAGGGGCTGGAGGACCAGGAAGGACTGTACACGGAGGCCCCTGAAGAGCAGCCGTGTGGACAGTGGGACTTAGCCCAGGGGCCTGTCTTTGCCCTTCCCAATTGCAGGATGCAGTTTTGTTTGTTTGGAGCCATTTGTTACAGCAGCAAGAGGAAGTGAGTCCAGGGTTCAGCTTCTCTGGGGGCTGCAGACAGATGGGGACGTGGACCTGGACCCCCTCGCTCTGGCCTCATCAGCAGCCAGCGTCTGAGGTCGGACCCTCAGAGTGCATGTCCAGTGCTCCAAAGACCCTCACTCCAGATGCCCCCTGGCAGGGAGAATTGCAGATGGGTCCACCTGAGTCCTTGCAGGAACAGGCCCGGAGCAGGGCGGGGAGGCCAGAGGGCTGTGGAGGGGGTCTGGCTCGGGGCTTGGCCCTGCGGGCCGGCGGGGAGGCCGGCTCCACTCAGACGCCCCGGGAGCCTTTGTCTCACAGTAGTCGGATGCAGCCAGGTGTGCTCCAGAACCCAGAGCATTTCTGCAGGAAAATGCTCCGCTCTTTCCAAAACGCCACGAGAGCGTCAGTGATGGGAATAAATGACAGCTGGGGGAGCAGCTGCTACTGACTCATGACATCCCTTCAGACACGTTTTCTGTGGGGGAGCCAGGGCTTTCAGAAGCGTTTTGCTCTGAAATATTCAAGGAATGTTTCTTGCTTTTCCTTACGACAGCGACAGTTTCAGTGTTTGTAAGCTGACTCACGAGACTCGTGGCAGAGCCAGAGAGATGGGAAGCCGGGGCAGCGGGCCGCGGCTCCTGCAGTTGCTTGGAGTGGCGTCTGGCCCTTGGCGGCGTCTTTCTGAGATGGCAGTTGCCTCCTCTACAAGCCTAGGCTGAAACCACTGCCCGGAGCCACGCACACGGTGTGGGAGACGCGCGCGGGTGTGGCCAGGTGACTTGGAGGCGGGTCTGGCCTGGAGGTCCGGGCACAGTGTGCCTGGCCTCCGAGCTGCTCCCTTCCAGCTGCATTTCTGGAGGGGTCTGTCCTGACAGAGGGTGGGCTGCAGGCAGCACCCTCCCCCTGCCTGCCAGCAGGGTTCCTTTGTGTGGGCACCACGCTCCCCGTATGGAGGCAACAGGCCACAGTGCTCATTGAGCTGGTCCCTGGGATCAGCTGGGTTCTGTGCTCTTAGACGCTGAGCTACCAAGTGCCAAGACTTCCTACAAGGTTTTCTTGTTCACTTTTTCTGTGCCTCCTGGAAGTGTGGTTAAGTTACCGATTAAGTTCTTTGGTGTGAAGACTGTGACCAGGGCGCTGGCCCTGCCGGTGTTCAGGGTGAGGGCCCCACACACCCTCCTGGCGAGTCCTCAGCCCGCTCTCCAGGCTCGCAGCAGCACAGCTGGCTGCCTGCTCGCTGCGGGTTCCAACCTGCTCAGAGCCGCGGGGTCGGATGCTTGAGACGCAGCCAGGAGCGTGCTCACCCCGTGGAGTTCGCGCGCCAGGCGCCCCGGGTGTCCATGCTGTGTTGTGCAGATAATAACCGGCAGCCAAGTCTCTAACTGTGAGCCAACACCTCCGCGCTCCCTTGGTGAGGAGAGCAGAGCCTAGTCTTGCCCTCGTCTGCTGTTTGTCAGCGCAGTGAAGTGGGAAGCTCTC
Source organism: Litocranius walleri (assembly GCA_006410535.1). Classification (NCBI taxonomy): domain Eukaryota; kingdom Metazoa; phylum Chordata; class Mammalia; order Artiodactyla; family Bovidae; genus Litocranius; species Litocranius walleri. The sequence goes on from SJYG01000933.1 coordinate 244,737, forward strand.
TCACTGGTTCAAGCCACAGAGCCCCCTGCTCCTGGCGAGGCCATGTCCCTCAGGGGCCTGGGGTAGTCCCATGCACTCCCCTCACCAAGCCCGCTCAGCTTGTGCCCGAGGCACCTCTCAGGGCAGTCCACAGGGGGACGTCGTCCTGGGGTCCTGGGCAGGGAGGCGTGGCTGCAGGGTTTCCAGGGGAGGGCGTGGCCCAAGGGCTGGTCTGGAAGTGCCTCTAAGACGCTGGTGCTTTGCAGGCTCTTGCCTTGGGGCAGCTGCCCTCCTTGGAACTGACTGGATGCTTTTCTCCTCCTGGGTGCTGGACCGAGTCCTGGGGCCGCCATAGCACGTCCCCTGAGCCGGGCAGGTCTAAGCAACAGCAGCGTGGTCCCCCACCATTCTGCGGCCAGAGTCTAATGTCAGGGCTGCCAGTGAGTGAGTCCCTCTGGAGGCTCCGAGGGCCTCTGTGCCAGCCCCTGACCCTGGCTCCCTGGATCTGGGCTCAGGCGGCATCGCCCTGGCCTCTGCTCCGGCTCCATCTTCTCAGAGCCCCCCCTGTGTGCCTCTCCTGCTACTGTGAGGACACTGGCCTCTGGGTCAAGGGCCATCCAGGGAGTGTGAGGCCCCCTCCATTCTGAATTGTCTGTAAAGACCCGCTTTACGCACAAGGTCAGGCTCTGAAGTGCTGGGCTTTGAGGGAGACCATTTAATTTACTGTACATGTTGTCACTGTGACTGATGAAACGGCTTTGAAGGGCTTCCCAGGTGGCTCAGTGGTACAGAATCTGCCTGCCAGTGCAGGAGATGCAGGAAGATCCCCTGCGTCAGGAGGATCCCCTGGAAGAGGAGATGGCAGCCCACTCCCGTATTCTTACCCGGGAAATCCCATGGACAGAGGAGCCCGGCAGGGTACAGTCCATGGGGCGGCACAGAGTCAGACACAACTGAGCTTACACACCACGCGATCTGCTTCGGAGTTTCCTCAGTAGTTTCTGAGAACCTATCTGTCCAAAGCCCCCAGGGTGTGGAGATGAATAGAAGCCAGCGCCTGAACAGACAAGATGTGCGTGCTGTGCCTGAAGCCAGGGGCACATCCTGAGGCAGCCGAGGTGGTCAGACACACGGCAGACGGTGCCGCTGGGCCCCGTGGAGCAGGCGCGACTGGGAGCTTCTGAACAGTAAGGAGATGGGGCTTATGTGGGTAGAAACCCCGCGACGGAACGGGAAGTGGCAGGGTCCTCAGCTCTGCTCTGCCAAAGGGCCCCCTGGCTGCTGTGGGATTTATCCGGGGGAGACCCCGGTTGCGGACGGGAGGCGGTTGGGGGGGGCGGTCCTGCAGTCCTGGGACCACATGCAGGGAGCAGGGACCCCTTCTCTTGGTCTAGAAGAATCCATCCCACAGTTTTCACCAGCCCTTGCCGACAAATAGGATTTTAAATCCCTTTATCTGGAGAGAAACAGAAAGTGTGTGCTCTTGGTGAATAACTTGAGCTCATACTCTTGCCAGCTGTTAAGGGACACATGCAAAAAAAAAATTCGGTGGCATCTGGTCAGCACTGATACTTTGTGACAGAAGTATTTTCTTCCTGGGGGTGTTTTCTAAGAAACCACGTTTCAGAATCCCAGCCTCTTCAACCTCCGGCCCCTGACCTTTGACCTCTTTGAAAAACAAAGAGGAAAGTGATCGTGTTGACCCGAGCCCCTGGGCTCAACCCGAGCAACGCTGGGCTGGGCGGTGGGGCAGCGGGGAGAGGGCCCAGCACTTGCCTGAGGTCTTGCTGACTCTGCCCCTGGGGGTGCAGAGAAGCCCGGATCACACGCCGAGCTCCAGGCGTCCTCTCCCTCCTCTGCCCTCTTAACATTTATGTTCTGAGGCTTTAGGCTTTCATTTCTTTAAGGTAAATAATGTCCGGTAGATGCATTCATTAACATTGAATTTTTTTCTGTGAAATTATCAAGTCTTCTTGGTCAGATTTTTCCAAGAATGCCAAGGACCCAGGCCAGTTCTGAAAGGGAAGTTTAGGAGAAGGTGCCACTTCCAGGCTGGAGAGCTCCCCTCCCCAGAGCCGGGCCCTCGCAGACCCGCTGTGTGTGGTGGTGTGCGTGTGAGCTTTGCTGGAAGGGAAGCTCCTGGGGGCTGGGCACCCCTCAGGGGCTGGGGTCCCCTTCGGGCACCCCCTTCCCACCCTCCCACTTGCTTCCGCTGCTCTGAGGCCCTCACGGTGGCTGTGGCCTGCAGAGGCCCCTGCCCCGAGCCCCGGCTGGGTCTTTGCCCAGAAGGGCGCAGGCCGTTTCGTAGACGGCAGAAACCATGGAAAAAGCTTCTTCCTGGGGTCAGCACAGGACAGGAGAAGAGCTGGCGACGGCTTCAGCAACGGAGAGGAGAGAAACGCGGGCCTCTGAAACCGCCAGTTTTCCAGTCCCGGATTCAGCCGCTGGGGCAGCGGGGAGAATGCTCCTACCTCGCCCCCTGGGGCAGCCCGGCAGCTGAGCGACTGCTACCATCACGTGGCTTGGAAAGTGGTGATGGCCCCCTGTCTCCGCGGGCGCTGCTGCTGGCAGGGCAGGGACGGGCTGGGCCCTGTGCCCTCCCTCTGTGCCCACCGCCAGCTCTGTCCCCGGCAAGGGCACCTCGTCCCCCCTTCTGAACTGCAGACCCCCTAAGACGCCCCAGTGGAGCTCAGAGAAGCAATAGGAGCTCTGTGTGTGGGAGGGACCCGAGAAAGGGCGTCACGTAAAGAGGCTCAGATCCTGAAAGAGGCCCCACTCCCACAGGGTTTCACTCCAACTGTGGGACCGTGGGCTCTGCTCTGAACAGATGGTGCGGACAGTGCACAGTGGGGATGAAGCTCCTGCTTGTGTGCCGGCGGGCCGGAGCAGAAACCGGGGTGCGGCGGTCCCAGGGCCGTGCCGCTGCGAGCCCGTGTGCCAGGTGGGCACCCGCTGGCAGCTCGCTGGGAAGATCTGCTGCTCTCGCAGCCGCGGCTCTCGAAGCTGTGGCCTCTGACGGCTCGAAGCCTCTCTGCAGGTGTGGCTGTGCTGTCAGGGCTGCGGTGGCAGGTGGAGGTGAGGGAAGGCATGCAGGCCTCTGCCGGGACAGGGCCCCCCTCGCTGCCAGGAAGGTGCTCAGGTGGGCTCCACCCGACACACCAGAGCTCTGCCCCCGGCTGCCCCCTGGGAAGTGTCGTGTGGCAGCGCGAGTCAGTCTTCAGGTGTCGTTTCAGGCTTGCGGGAGTCTGGAGTTTCACGCAGAGCGTGTGCTGTGGCTGATGCCACGCCTTGAGCCGTGACAGCGCCCCGAGGCCTCGACCGGCACCTCTTGCTCCTGCGGGGCCCCCTTGCCCCTCCCGCTCTCCTAGGCCCGGCGGGGAGGTGCTCAGGCGCCCGCTCTCCCTGGTCCGGAGAGTCCCGGAGACATCCAGGCTGCGTCCTGCCCCTGGGCACGTCAACCACGTCTTCTAGGAACCTGTGTTTCCACCCTCCTGTCTGGTCATCCTTTAACTGGCTTTTCTCCAGGCTCTGCCCAGGTTTTAGCTGAGAGAAGTGCCTGATTCCTGCCTGTGGAGCCTCCTTTGTCCGAGCGCCAGGACACAGAGAGCTGGGTGAGCCTGTGGCGCCGGTGTCTTTCTGTCGGACTCGGGAGAGGCCTGTGTGCCTGGGGCCTGAGTGTCCAGGAGCAGTGACCTGTGTGTCTTAGTGTGCAGAGTCACAGTTTCATCTTGTTTTGCTTTTTATGAATCACTCTGCGTATTTTATCTCATCAATCTCAGGAAAACCAGGATCTTCAAAGTCAGAAAGAGCCAACGGGGGATG
>SJYG01000933.1:257646-278970 GCA_006410535.1 Litocranius walleri
GCAGTCGTGGGGGGCAGTTGTGGGGGGCAGGGGGTGCACAGGTCTCTCAGGAGGAGTGCTTGGCCTGCCAGCCCCTCCTGAGGCCTCCTGGGAGCCGCTGGGGGACCTCCGCTTCTGTACTGCACATACTCCCCTCCTCCCTGGTGTTTGCGTCCCAGGGCAGGAGCAGGGCAGTCCCGCAGGCCTACATCTGCCCACGTGTGCTTGAGGATTCATTCAAAGGGAATTTAGCCAAATCTCATTAGGTCTGTTAGTTGGAGGAAGACTGGCAAATTAGTGAAAAGCTAAATAGCTTGACAAAAAATATATATTTAAGAAAAAGCAGTTTACTATTTCAGGTATTGTAGAAGCAGGTAAAAGAATGTTTTAAGAAAATTAATGTGATTTCAGAAGGAACAGTGGGTGATACTTGGATACTTACTGGCACGTTGGTGTCAATACTTCTACAGTTGACTCTCCCAGAACGATCACACATGTGCTTTGCTTTTCCTGGAAAATCCGAGCAAATGTCTGTCTGCCGTGCTGGGCGGGTCATCTCCCATCAGGCGCTTTACAGCCTCACTGGCTGCAGGATGAAACCATGTCCCCCTGGTCTGCCCTCTCCTCTCACTCCATCCACAGTGACACTGAGTACAACTCGTGCTTCATGGAAAACTTCTACTCATACTTCAGGGCCCAGACCACAGCACCTCCTCCAGGAAGACGCTGCTCCTCTGCGGTCCGTCTCCTCTCCAGTCTGCAGTCTTCACTGGGGTCGATGTGTCTTTCATCTCTTTCCTCGGCTTCTCACACGTTAGGTATTTATTGAATTTACACGTGGTCAATAAGTTTAGAAATGTAAAGAACTGAATTTGTATTTGCATCAAATTTTCTCTGGGTCAGATTTACAGGATTCGAGACCTCTGTCGGGCACAGCAGCACAATAGCGGGCTTCATAAGATACGCTCCACCCTTGCTAACTCCCTGTCTCCCAGGGCCTGTGTGGCAGGTGGTGCTGTTTCCACTGAGCTTCTTCCCTAGAAATACTAGTCCAGCGTTGTTCGCTGGGCAAGGGCGGGTCCTGGCCGACCGTCTGCCCTCCGCCGCAGATGACAGTGGTCCCCGCACGTCCCCTCGATAGTCACAGTTCTGCCTCCTGACGCTGGCTGAGAGCCAGGGCTGGGGAGGCTGGAAGCTGGCCCCACTCTGCAGTTTTCTTGCGTCAGAATCTCATCGGCAAACAGGGGAGACTGCACTTTGGTTCTTTTGGAAATTTCAGCTAAGAATCTGGCAGTGTCTTACAAAGAGCCTACCGGCTAAAGGAGGCAACGTGCACTTTCCGCAGAGCGAGGCGCCTCAGGGTCACACCGAGAGCCTGAGCTCCTGCTTCCCACTTACTCAAGGGCCACTAGTCACGTGGACTTAGTCTCTGCATTCCCAGTGCCTTCGTCCCGTGAGAAGTCAGTCGGAAGGTGGACGCCATGCTGGCCTTGAGAGGCTTACATCCTGATGGCTCTCAGCGTTGGGCCAGTTTGTTTTGTCCTTGGGTTGGGTCCTGTGGATATGATGGCAGAGCCAGGCCGAGGGTGCTCTGTGCAAGCGGAGGTCTCACTCAGCTCCTGGGGCCTGATCCAACATGGGTGTGAATCCACACGGCCACCCGTATCTCCTTCCTCCGAATCGCCTTTGGTTGCAGCTTAAATTTGCCCCTCGAAGGGCTGGTGTCTGGGGCTGTACGTGCAGACTTTCAGGGAGTCTGTTTAGGGTCCAATGGTCAGTTTAGAATAGAGACTCTGATACATGCGCTAAACTGACCAATGAGCTGACTAATGGCGAAGCTGGCAGCGTCGCCGGGGTGGACAAAGGCGGAGAAAGGCCGTCTCAAATGTGCGTGGTTGTTACACGTGTCTGTTGCGTGTCGCAGTTTGTGGTCACCAGGGGTCTGGGCTGCAGCTCCTCTCGGGCCCACTCCAGCAACGACTCTGCCCTGGTTGGTGGGGACAGGAAGGCCTCCTCAGGCGCTCGAGAGGGCCATGGTAGGTGATCCCGGCTTCCCCCACAGTGAACACTGGCTCCACTGGTGGGATCCTGCTTCGCAGTAACGGGGCTGGATCTGAGAGCCTGTCAACAAGCTCCCGGGAGCCCCCCAACTGAGGGCCCCCTGGCCTGCTATGGGCCTGGCCTCCTGCCCCATCAACGTCTCCTGGGAGTCCAGTCCCGGTCGGGGCCTCCCTCACGTGGCAGACCAGCCTGTCCCTGGGACACAGCCACCCCTCCCGGGGAAAGGCCCTCTACCCTGGGCCCTGGAGCCCTGGCGGCCACCAAGGTGGCTGCACTCGGCTCAAGCGGCAGCCCCAGGGTGGCCTGCAGGGCCGCAAGCGGCTCACCGAGGCCTTCCTGGGGCAGGTGCCGTGGCTCCTGTGCTCGAGGGATGACCGGACAGGACCCCTGGGTCCCACAGCGAGGACACTCTGCACCTCTTCCAGCGGGGCGGGAGGCGCTGGGGGCAGTGCCTCTTGGCTCTTCTGAACGCAGCCGGCCTGGTGCCGAGCTGAGAGTCCCTGCTGCTCGCGTGCTTGCCCTGTGCCTGGAGGACTGCTGGGCAGGACCAGAGCCTCTGGGGTCCTTGTCCTCTCAGGCAGGACCTAAACGGGGGGCGTTTGGGTCCTGTGGCGGGGGGCACAGGGAGCGTATCCCCACCTGCGTGGACGATGTGGGCCCCAGACTCACTGTGAAGCGACTTCTCCTGCTGGACACGTCTTGCCCCTGAAGGCCCCAGTTACACCAACCCGGAGAGGGCAGAGGGTCACACAGGAGGTGTTCCGCTTGCTCTCCCCCAAACAAGTACTTCTTCTTCTTAGTGCCATCATGTCATTTTCCAGATGAGAGACGTCCTTGGTGAGCCAGGAGAGAAGCGGCCCCGGGTGCAGGGAGCCCAGGAGAGAAATCGAAGCCGGTCTGGACGGCAGGCCCGGCTCAGCTGCAGGAGCAAGCTGTCATCTGGTCTTGATCCAGCCAGGGCCTGTTGGCTTCACTCTCATTTTAATTTTATTTGAAGCAAAGAGCGATCATTGGTGACTGTTGGTCCAAGAAGCCCCCCACATTTCCTCCTGGGGCTGAGTACTGCCAGCCCTGCCTCCAGGCCTCTTCCTTTCCTCCCCTTTCACCTGAGCCTCTGTGCAGCCTCTCTGGAAATAGGGTCAGAGCACAGGCCTCGCTGCCAGGGGAGGAGCTGTGAGGCTTTTAATTAAAAAGAATTGCGCTCGGAGAGGAAAGCCCCAGGGCGTCATGGCAACCGAGGATTTCCTTCCAGACTCAGTTAAGTGGCTCTGCACGTGGTCTTAGCAAACCCGCCCGTTCTCCAGGAGCGGTTTCTCCCATTCGCCGTTGCTCTTAGGAAGCAGTCTGCCTCCACATCTCGAGGGTCCTGGAACGGGTGGTGTCAACTCGACACACGGCAGAGTCTAGCCAAGAGTTGGACGAGGTTTGTGCACCCGCGTTGGGAGCCGCCCTGGCCCCTCGAGCACCCCGAACCTTCCGCAGTTCTGGACACATGGTGGGCCTGCCCGCTGCCCAAGAAGCAGGGCCCTAGGGCTAGTCTCTGAGCCTTTGGATTTATGACTCTCTGAGCTGCTTTCTTGAAAGTAAAGTGTGCCCAACGAGAGCATTTAAAAAGATGAGTAAATAAGAATCATTTTTCTTCAGATAAGCCCTTAAGGAAAATGAAAAAGGCCAACGGGCCGCAGACCAGGCCTTGGGGTGAGTGGTTGTGCAGGGTCCTTCTGGACCCTGTCCAGGGTCCGGCGTGCGGTGGGCAGCTGTGGTCCCCCCAGGGCAGGGTGTGAGAGGCTGTGAGTTCAAGCCTCAGGGGTGACTCTGATAAGGCTGCTGCTCTGTCTTTAAGAGGCTCTTAAAGAAGCAGAGAGAATCTGCCTGCACAGCACCCGGGAGAGGCGACTTCCAGAGAAAAACAGGGAAGCTCCAGGACTCTGCCAGCCGAGGCCTCTTCCCCGGCCCCTGACAAGCAGGCGTCTCAGAGCTACAGCCGGGCTTCTCAGTGCGGCCATCCCTCCCGAGCACAGGCGTCTGCGAATGCCTGCACCGGAGGTGGCGAGTGTGGCACGGCGGCCCTGCCTCAGCTCCCCCCTAGCTGCCCCATTAGGAGCTGTCTGAGCTCCCGCGACTGAGTCACTTGCAGCTTCAAGGGAGGGGTCTGTCTTTTGGGTAAGAAGCAGAGCTTGAGTCACAGGCCGGATTCTGGTCTGGGTTTGGGCTTGGCCTGTATCTCCCGAGCCCTGACTGTTACAGAGGATCTGTGTTCCTGGGTGAGGGGCAGTCGGCCTCCCACCATGGGTCCAGTCAAGGGTGTTTAGTGGCCCTTTCATAGCCTAGACGAGACTGGGGCCAGTTCAGAGCCTGGTGGAGGACCGGCCCCTCTGACCGCTGGTACTGGGACAGAGGCTGCCTCCGTGCGTCAGCTCCAAGCATCTCTCCCCTCCAGCCTTAGAGGCTGACGCCACATCCCCAGCCCGTGACCCTAGCCACTGCCCCATCTGCTCGATGGACGGCGGGGGGACGGGGCCCCTGAGAGGCTGCGCTGCAGCCCCCTGTGCCAGGGCCACCAGTGCAGGCCTGACTTGAGGATGGGCAGCCGGGCAGGCAGGGGGTGGGCTCAGAACCTCCCGGCCCCCTTTCTCATCCTCCGCACCTCACCTCTTCCCTCCTCCTCTGGGGCCGAAGGGAGAAGACACCCGGGCAATTGAAGGTGAGAAGGAGTGACAGGTGGGAGGAGGTGCCTGGGGGTGTACTCTGCAGTGGGAAGGCCTGAGCCCAGGTCTGGGGGGTCGGCTGCCCCCAACATCAACACTAGAGGAGAGAGTGCGTGTGAGGGAGTGAGTGTATGAATAAAGGGGACAGGGGGGTGGGGTGGCAGGGAGTAGGCCGAGTTTGGGGTGTCAGGAGTGAGACAGCTGACAGAGACTGCAAGCATTCAGTGGGCTGAGGTCCCCAGGCCCTGATGAGGCCCCCGGCAATCAGGGCCTGGGCCCAGGGCAGTGCCAGGCCTGCTCCCTGAGAGGAGGAAGCCGGCCCTCCCCTCCTAGCTCCCCCACTTGCTTGTCATACTTGCCACCGGCCACAGTGACCTCAGCTGGGCTTGACTTGGGGTAGAACATGTGCCTCCTGTCCCCCAGGGCTGCAGGGAGCCTGCGGGTGCAGTCAACATTCCCAGAATTAGGAAGTGGCCCCTCCAGCCTGGGTCGGGTGAACGGGGCCTCACGGATGGACGGGTAGCTGTACGTGTCCCTGCATGGGCGCCACAGCCCCGGCCCCACCTGCAGGCCCCGGCCCCAAAGCCTGCTGTGTGCTGGGCGGCTGGACGCCTGCTGCCTAGCTCTGACCCCGGCCCCCACACAGGCTGCCCGAGGTCCCCGCCCAGTGCAGGGTGGCCCGGCCATCTCGGGCAGAGTGGAGACGGGAAAGTCAGGTCAGGACGCGGGCACACAACGCAGTCAGGCCACATGGCCCCAAACTCTGTCTTTCCTGGGAATTTGTATCTGACTTTTTTGTTCCTTTCTGTCCAGAAGACATGCAGCGTCACCAAGACAGGCGCAAGGTGGGCAGGGAGCGCAGGGTCTGCGAGTCTGCAGGCCCAGGGAGCGTTCTGTGCTCAGCCTGTCTCTCACTGGGGGCTGGGCACTTTGCAGCCAGTAACAGGAGGAGGGGCGGTGACACAGCTGTGATTGGGAGGCAAACCACGGGACTTGTGAAGGTGGCTTCTCACCTGGGAGGGACACGCCCACTGCACAGCTTCCTTGCACGCCTGTGGGCACACTGGCTCCAGGTTGGGGGCTCCGGGGAGCCTGGACTGGGGCACAGATGGAATCCACTCTTGGAAATGGAGCCACACAGGGCAACACAGCCCAGACCCTCGAGGGGCATTCCTGCCGTCTCATGCATCTATAAGACAGTCTGAAAACACCCCAATTACTTAGGCAGAGGACAGCTACATTCCTGCTTGCTGTTCCGTGTGATCTAACCTGCTGCTGTCTCTCTGAATTCTGTGGATTTGTTTTTTTCTCATCCATGTTTGCAGTCAAAGACTGAGGAGTGAGCTGGGGTCAGGTGTGGTTCCTGACCCCGCTCCATCCCTTACAGGCACCCATGCTGGGCACGCCCCTCTCTTTAAAGTGCCAGTTATTCGCAAACATAGAGAATCCAGAATCACTGAGCTGCCACTCAGTGTGGTAGTACTTAGGAACATTAAAATTGCTTTAACTTGAGGAAATCTGTGACTGCTCAGTACTGATTCCTGTGGGGCCCTGCAGCCTGAAACAAAGGTCCACACCAGCGGAGAAGAGGGGGCCCTGGGTGGCAGCAGCGTCTCAGGCTGGACGAGCTCACGCCACAGTGGGGGCATGTGTCAGAGCAGGGGGGAGTGCGTGGGGGCCCCGCGGACGCCTGCTCCCCTCCTCGCCCAGACAGGTGGAGGGAAGGAAGGACGGGTCCCTGCAAGCCGCCGATGTGCGGGGTTGGACAGGACACGAGAGCTGCCAGCGTGGGGTGCCGCACACGCCAGGCTGCACCCCATTAGCAGACGCGTAAGCAGCAGCGTCCGCACACACGCCTTACCACAGGGCTCGGCAGTGCCTCCTGAGCAGGGGGAACACAAGGCCTCCTTTCACAGCATCTTAAATTAAAACGTGAGAGAGGAGAAAGCTGCCTGTCGGAAGCGTCTCTGTGTCTCGGAGAGTGAGTGCTGTTTCAACAGCGCCCGCCGGCTCGTGTCATTGGTGTCCTTGTAAACTTCCCTAGAAATGGGCCGGCCCTCCCGCCCGGGGCCCTCCCTCTCAATCTGCCCCTCCTGCAGGGCTTAATTGAATGTCTTGAAGCGGGCGAAAAGGGTTAATGGCAGAGCCCAATCGCACAATGTCTTGGATTACAGACAGCCCGCGAGCACAGGCCGGCAGCATGGCAACGGGCCGCACCGTGGGAACGCGGCCCACAATGACGGGATTGACAGTGAGCGTGGAGGGGCCACCTTTGGGAGAGACTGCGTCCCACAGCGAGCGGGGAAAGTGAGAAATAGTAGCAGATGCTGCGGGCGATGAGCAACAGATGCCTTCTGGCCCGGGCTGGCCAGCCAACCCGCTCCCACCGCCCGCAGGGAAGGGCCTCCCCGCCCCGCTGTCGCAGAGAGGCAGCAAACACAAATATTGCGGAGGAATTAAAAACAGCAGATGGTGGCAGCAGGATTTGATGAGATCAGGGTCAGGTACGGCGCACATTTGGTGGCAGCATTAATCGCTGCCCTGGGGGAGTGGGAAACTCAGGCCCTGCCCGCGGTCAGCCCCTTGGTGTGCTCGCCCGCCTGCTCCCTGCTCCCCAAGGCTGAGCCCTGGGCAGGCTCGGGTGTCCCATCAGGGTTAGCAGAGTTCAGAGAATGTGTTGGATATTTTGTTACTTCAATCTGTGTTTCAATCATTGCTGTCAGCGGACCCCAAGAGGGAAACTGTGAAGGCCCCAATGTTTGGTTTGACACATTGTCTTCCCCCTGCTGTGCGCAGGCCGCTGTTTTCATCACAAGACAAACCTTTGCCCGTTGCCTCTGGCCGCCGGGCCTGGCCTGCAGCCTGGTCCACCCCCTGCCTGCTGCTGGCCTTCAGGCCCCCCAGAAAGTCCAGGCAGAGGGGGTGGGCACCCATTGGAGGCCTCCTGCGGGGGTGGTGTGGCTCCGCGGGGCTCCGTGTGTGCCCGCTGCCACGTGTGTGCTGGGCTGCACAGGCCAGAGCAGCTGGTGTGTGTCCGTGTTCTCTGAGGACATGTGGACACGCCACAATGTGCCTCACAAAACCCAGCCTGAAACCTTTCAGAACTGAGTCGAGAGACCGTTTGAGCTGACACCCAGGGTCCACGGGTGTGGGCCGCTCTCGAGGTCTGTCCACTGTTCCCTCCCCACGCAGGGACCCCATGGGTGGAGGCCTGCAGCTGTGCGAGCTGGCAGGTCCGCAGGCCTCCGCCCCGCACAGCGCGGAGAGTGAGCAGGGGCTGAATCCTCGCCCAGGCAGAGAAAGCTTCTCTCCTCGAGGAAGGAAGCCTAGACAGGGTTTTTACACTTGAGAATAAAGAGTGTGGCTTGTTTCAGTTCACGCAGCAGCAGAGGCGAGAGGAGAGCCGCTTTGCTCGCACCCCAGGCTGTCTCAGTCCCGCCGTGGGGCATGCTCTCCTGCCTTCCTTTCCCACGCACGTTTATTGCTTATAGACTGTGTATCATTTTAAGGTATTTACAGGATTATGATTTTGTATCTTGATGTTTTGCGTTATGTTATGATGAACCGCTTCTCTGCCCTTCAAGTATTATCTTGTTTGTATAATATTCCATTGAGTTGATAGACTTTTAAACATTTTCTCTTAAAAGTATGTATTTGAATTAGTAAAATTATTTAGTTTTATAGATAATGAATTTCTTTTGAAAGTGATCTTTTCTAGAGCTCAGTTTATTTGCTTAGGCTAATTTCCGAGCAGTAGAAGAGGGTAGATGTACAAACATGAAAACTAGCTTCCCTTTATTCCTGTTCATAAAGGGAGCTCGTGTCCATTGGAAAGAAGAGAAACTTTAGGTCAATGGAAGAAGCAGAGCGAGAAGCAAGCAGGCTCCATAGTGTTACATAAATTTTCATCAGAATTGGGGTTGTCCACTTCTGCAGCCAATTTTTTAAAAGAATTGTGCCAGGAAGCCAGCATAATGTAAACTCCCGATAATTTCCAGACTGTGTTGCCACACACACTGCAATGCAACGAGCCATCCACATCGCAATACGATGAGCCACACGCACTGCAATATGACAAGTCATCCACACTGCAATGCGACGAGCCACACGCACTGCAATACGACGAGTCATCCACACAGCAATGCGACGAGCCATCCATACCGCAATACGATGAGCCACACGCACTGCAATGCGACGAGCCACACGCACAACAATGCGACAAGCCACACGCACTGCAATACAACGAGCCATCCACACCGCAATACGACAAGCCACACGCACAGCAATACGACGAGCCACATGCACAGCAATACGACGTGCCACACGCACTGCAATACGACGAGTCACACGCACTGCAATGCGACGAGCTTTCAAGCCAGTGTGAGCACAGCTTATGCCATTAGCTCTTTTCTAAAGTGGGATTTTATAAAGTCTACAGAGTATCCTTTTATACAGATGCTTTGTAATTTTTACCTAACCCCTTTTGTTGGTTATTAATGTCCTGTTTATTAATATTACTAAAAAACTCATAAAGAATGGCCTGGCATAAACATTGCTGTGACACTTACTGTTTCTCTGAGACACACTTCGGGAAGTGGAACCAGTGGGTTAAAGCAGGGCTGCGTGGTCGCATTGTCCTCCAGAGTGCGAGCACGTGCATTTTCCCCAGCGGCGCTTGACAATGTGTATGTCCTATACCCTTGCTAATAATAAATATAGATACTTTAAATTTTTCCAAATTTGATACATATTCATTTCTATTTATATTTTTTTACTTACTTTCAAGTAGGACTATGAAAATGTGTACTCATCATTCACTCCTATTTCCTACTGTGAACTCTGTTTTAGGACACACCTGGGACTCTGAATCCCCATGACAAAGTAGCTGCTCAGAAGCGTGGCCCGTCGTGCTTGGAGGTGGGCGTGGAAGTCGTGGGTTGTGGGCTCTGCCTGGTTGTGCCTCAGAGAAGGCTGTATTCCTCCTGCGGAGTCTGGTGCTACATCCCAGGACTACAAGGGTGACCTCCATGTGTCCGGAGCGGCCATTCGTGTTCTCTTCTCTTGCTGGGAGAATCTGAGAATCTGGTGGGGAATTTTCGGGGAGGAGGGCTGGGGTCACCAACTCCTTCTTCCTCCCTAGTCCTGGGGCCAAAATCACTGGGATGGACAATTCTTCACACTGAGGCTCGGGGTCTGGTGGCACTAGGGTTCTGGGTCCACTTGTGTTGAGATCGACAGCATGGGGGGTGAGGACGTCCATGGTCTGAAAGGACCAGATGCCACTGACTGACGCTGGCAATGTCCCCAAGGGACCCAGAGGCCATGGGGTCTCCAGGCTCGGGTTTCCCTGCTGCTATGAACTCTCAAAACTGGGGTCAAAATAGCAGGAGCTTGTAAGCTTCTCTGGGGAGATGACCAGTTTCTTTCCTCACTTGTCAAAGTAATCATGTCTCAGAAAATTAAAGTTTTTGGCCTAAAGGGGAGAACAGTCCAAGAAGGCAGAGATGGTCCAGGCCCTTGGCCAGGCCAGGCACCAGGCTGGACGGCTGTGCTGCTGGCCTGGAATTCCCTTCGGGCAGAGTTGGCTATCGCACAGAGGTTCTGTTTCTTTATCCCACCCACTTTTGTTGGACGTTTCTGTTCTGGGCCTCTTTTGCTGCTGTAAGCATATTTGTTAGGACTGAGTTATCTTTATCAGACCTGGGATTCTGCACTTTTCCTGCAGGGAGTTCCTTCTGACCTTGCGCATCAATGTCTCCCCCGGGGGCTCCTGGGTGCCTCCCACACCGCCTGCTCCTATGTGTTAGAGGCTGAGGCTGCTGCAGGCGCTGGGCCCATGCAGGGAGGGGGGACTCAGTCAGTTCCGACCTCCATCTTGGGCCTCTGCTGCCCTGCTGCTTCCTGGGGGACTCTGTCTGGGGCTTCTTCTGAGGGACTTGCATCACCCATTTACAAAGAATTTTCTTCTCTGTTCCCTTTGATGGTTCAAACATCCTGATGAAGTGCAGATACCTTAGAGCAGAAGGGCCAGCAGAGGGAGGCCCAGGGGAGCTCGTCCTGCAGCCACAGGGGCAGAGCTGCAGCCCCCCCCCACCCCCTGGAGCGGGGCTCTCATGATGGGAAGGCCAGGCTGTGCCCCAGGAGCCTGGTGTGAGGATGGCAGTGGTGGCGGGAAGGACCCTGAGACGAAGACCCAGCCCAGGCTGAGCGTGTGGAGCCGACTGGCCAGAAGTCCAGAGCGGCCTCCGCGGTCTCCTTCCAGGCCGAGGTCTGTCTGAGCAGCTCCAATCCCGTCTGCAGTCAGGGCCATGCTCACCCCTCAGCTGCTGCTGCAGGATGAAGTCCTTTCCTGGCAGCTCCAGCCCTTCCCTGGGAGGGAGGCCCCAGGCTGCCTGTCTGGAGGCTCTGAGCGGTCCCTGACCGAGGAAACCAAGAGCCAGCACACGCGGTACAGCATGAACTCACCCGGGCCAGGCACCTGTGCTGATCGTCTGCCCTGAGTGAGGTCCTGAGCCGGAGAACGTGCAGCGGGGTCCCTGTAAGCACCCCCTGGAGGCCCAGCCCACTGGAAACAACGAGACCCCTCCTGCGGCTCTCACCTAGCTGAGGTGGCTGCCTGTCCCCCAGGCCCCAACCACTCTGCTCAGGCTTCCAGACCCCGCTCTCAGCAGGACCAGAGTCCCCGTGGCCGTTTCCACCTTAGGCAGGCTCTGCCATCAGCTGCCCAGACCTGGCAGAGCCATGTGCGGGCCCTCCCCACACTTTTCTCACTGGGCTGAACTAGTTTCACTCACCATGTCCCTTCACTCACTGTGCGCCCCTTCAGTCACTGGGTCTCCCCTTTGGTCATTATCGTCCCCTTCGGTCACTGGGTTTCCCCTTCGGTCACTGATGACGCTGGAGGTTGGGGGAGGGACACAACACACACCGGTTTCAGCCATCATCTCCTTTCTAGGTTAGCGAGAAGGGAAATATTCAAATTATTTAATTCAATTAATTAATTTAATTGCTTAAACTCCCAAACATGTACTGTACACTTCATTTAATCTTGGCAGGACCGACACTCCGTGTTAAGAGCCCGTCTCCACTTGGTGAGGGGCGGGGGTAGGTTTCCGGGAGGCCTTTGAGGCTCTGACTCAGTCGCGCCTCGCGAGGCTCAGTAAGTGCACTCTGGCGACACTGGACAGCCTGACGCTGTCTGCTCCAGCCTTGGTCTGCCCGGTTGCCTCCTGGGCAGGGTGCTGAGCGGTTCTGGCACACACTGGGGGCCCAGGGCTCCCAACAGCAGGTGGGAGCTGTCCCAGTCGTCCTCCCGCAGCCCCGTCATCTTCGGGGAACCCCACCTGCTCCTGTCTCTGATGCCCGCAGAGCCTGCCTGTGTCTCCCTGGGGTGCTGCGAGCTGGGAAGGTCTCCACTGCCAGCACCAAGGCCCTGCCTGGGCGCGTCAGCGCTTCGGCTTTGTGGTGAGGCGGCTCTTTCAGCAAGTCTGGCTGGTGGTGTGGACAGGGTGAGGGTCAGAGGAGGCGCGGGGGTGAGTGCTGAGCCCTGGCCTGCGTGGGAGGCAGGAGCAGAGCCTGGATTCCAGCTAGGAGCCTCCATCCAACTGGTCCCAGGCTCCTCAATGCTCTTGGTCTCCTGTCCACACAGACATGCCCCTCCTCGGGGGCAGGGGTCATGTACAGATGCCTGGTGGGCTCAGGACTGCTTTTCCACATGAGGATCCCCGAGAAGCTGTGGCAGTGGCAACGTGTCTGTTTGTCCAAGGTCCTTAACTGACAGAAGAGACGGCCGTGCATTGATTATTTATGTAAATAGTCAGATTCAGTCCTTGGCATCCAGTAGGAAGTTTCTTTGTTTTACTTTCTCTGTTGAGGGGCCAATTAATCCGGACCGGCCGCAGGTCCAGCTGTCACAGGCCTCGCTGAAAGGGCCCTGTGAATGGGAGATTAGCCAGCAGCATCAGAGAGCACACCCGCCCGGAGCACAGCCCTTTCTTCCTGCCCCCTGATTGTGGCTTCACACCTTTCTGTAAAGCAGCTTCAGAGCCTTCACCTATTTGAGGAATTTTTCAATTAACATTTCTTTTCCTCCAGAGAGACCAGAGCCTTTGGTTCTCCACAAAAGGGCGGCTTTGGGTCTCCTACGACTAATGTGCTCCATGAGGCTGCAGCCTATTATCTGGCGATGGTTCAGGTCAGCAACCCTCCCCTAATCAATAGCTGATCGGGCACAGCAGGGAGGAATTTCTGCCTTCAATTCGCTCCTCTTCAAACTGAAACGGTCTCCTTTGAATAAAGAAAAAAAATGCCTTGTTGAATTTTAAACCCATCTAATTGGCAGTGTTTAAAAAAAAAAGAAAGAAAAAATATATATGGAAAAAAAACAACAAAAATGTGTACTGAAGCTTCTACTTTTGGTAGAATCTTATTTTTCTTCAAAATATACTTATTTTTGGTCACTTTTTCTTCTTGAAAGTTTAACTGTTTAAATAGTTTAATAGAGTTGTCATCTCTTCAGATAAAATCCCATTATCTGACATCCTTTCTAGACTTCAAATCTATCTGAGTCCAGTAAAAACAAAGATTTAATAACACAAATAACTAACTGGATGAATGAAGTGCAGTGGTGAAGTCAACTAATTTCACTGAAATTTTTATGTTTGGTTCTAAGGATCTTTTTGGCCAGCTGTGTAATCTTTAATGCCACAATTGGGAGTGGCAGAACAATGAGGCTAGAGGACGACCTGGAGATGAACGACACCACCAACAGGGGTTGGGCGGCTGGGGTGTGTGGACGCCATACCGGACGCGGCCTGGCAGATTTGTGGGGCAGGATCTGAGCACCCCACATGGGGAGTGTGTATTTTAATACAGGTTTTTTTTTTTTTTCATTCTTGGCTTGGTCTTTTTTTTTCTCCGAAGGCTGACTTTATCCAGAATAATCTAGTGGACAATAAGCTTCCTGCTCTCAGAACTTTGACCAGCCCTAGTGGCTCTTCTGTGTGAGAAGCCGCCTGGGTTTGGAGTGACTGCGCTGTGCGTCTGCTGCTTGCTGGAGGGGCCTGTGTGCTCAGCCACCTTGGCTCTCACTTGCTGTGCCGTGTGACTGCTCTGCACAGCCCTCTGTCTTCCCTGTGTCATTTCTGCGTGCTTGCTGCTATGACACTTACTTGCTTTTGTAAAGCTGCTGTTTCATCAGGACACAATAAAAATGAGGGCAAAGGATATTCCTTTTGACAAAAGAAAATGCACAGAAAACCCAAAGTGGCTGAAATAAAGAATTTTAATTCACAGACTTGGTGGTGCTTCCGGAGCCTGACAGAGGCATGGGAACCATCTGGCTGTATCACGCGTGCCCTACGTGGTCTCAGCGCTCATGGTAGGTCCCCTTTCCTGTTGGGAAATTGGCTCGGAGAAGAAACGGGGGCCAAGTGCCCAGCCGGCCTGCCACTCCAGACATCAGACTGGTGCACGTGTTTCCCTGGGGCCCGGGATCCAACACGGAACCCACAGATGTTGTTCTGAGAGAAACCAGGGGCTTTCACGCTGGCGTAAAACCTGCACCCCTGGGTGGCTGCTCCCCACCCTGCCCGGCGAGTCCCGGGAAGGAGGCCCATGCAGGAGCCGAAGGCCAGCTGGGAAGAGGGGGTCAGGGCCTCTGGACTGAGAAGACCCCAGAGGTGTCTGGAAACAAGAGCTGGCTCACACACACGGGGGGTCAGAATTGCACGTTTGGGGCAGAACTCTGGAGAAGCAGTGAGTCAGCGCAATGGCACAGGCGCTTTGTGGGAAGCAGACTGCGCCTGCGTGGTGCTGCCGCAGTGCCGGCCGCGGGGCCTCATGCCGCCCGCGACGTTGCAGCAGCCAGGGCCTGCCCTGGGCGAGGGTGTCCTTGGGCTGAAGGGCCAGCAACTGACCGACTGTTTTCTTCTCAGACCTTTTTTTGGGACAGTGGCTTCGTCATGAGGACCTGAAAAATGCTTCTCCCTTGAACTAACCAGTTCACGATGCCCGGGGGTTCCTCCTGGCCGTGGCGGTGCCTTGGCTGACCGACTGGGCAGCATGGCCTCCAGCCTCGACACACCCTTGTTGGGCATCGGGGGGCCCTGTGGCCGTGGTCCACCTGCCCTTCTGCAGCCGTGGGGCCCCACGGCCTGACCTCCGTTCCAGGGCTGCCAAGGACCTGCTGAGGGGCCAGGCGACCTCAGTGTCCGAGCCTTGTAACAGGGTGGTGGCCGGCCCCCCTCCAGGGGGAAGTGGTCCGAGCTGTCTTCAGAGTCCCCAGGACCAGCCTGTGTCCAGGGCGCAGGGAGACTGTGTAGGGCAGCCCTGGGGCCTCCCGGCCTTCGGGCTGGGAGCGCCCGCACCTCTGGCTGAGCACAGGGTTCTGGCTCTGGGGCCGGTTGCCAGCGGGAGCAGCCAGCCCAGCACGAGGCCACAGCAGAGGACTGCGTGCTGCATCTCGAGTCCTGAGGGGCGTCTCTGCGCCAGGGAGCCAGCTGAGTGCGCCCAAGTGCCCCGGGGGACAAGCTGGACTGGAGGAGCAAAGGTCACGGGGGTCCCCCCCGCAGGCAGAGGGGCCCGCGTGGACGAGCTCAGGCAGAGCCCCCGGGCTGCTGTTCGTCCAGCCCGTCCTCCAGGAGTGCTCTCAGGGCTGGACCCCGGGTGTGAGTCTCCGGAGTGCCTGAGTGCCCGCTCCTGGCTGTTGCACCTCAGGTGGGCAGGCAGCGGGGCTCACGGCTGGCACCCCAGGTTCAGACGACAGGGATGCAGCTGGCCTGCAGGTCCCGGGGCCCAGGGGTTTGCTCAGCAGGTCTGTCAGATCAGGCGGTAAGCTCGGTCTGTGTCTCCCGCAGTCTCTGCTTTCTGACCCCCAGCGAGTGTGGGGCTGCAGAGTCCTTGACCAGGTGCAGGAGTACTTTTCCTTCTTGGCTCATCTCAGGCTCTGGCTGTGGGAAAGCTTGCCTGCAGCAGGCGCATGGTGCTGAGGAGCACCCACCACAGACGTGTGCAGTGTGATGCTCCACAGGGAAGTAGCGTGTGACTTGGATGTGACGCGTCCACTGTCTGTCGCTCTGGCCTCCCCCATCTCACATAAGCTCCTTGAATATCAGGGCTTTATTTTAGAGACCATCAAAAGCAAAGTCCGGGTACCTAGGCTGATCGTCCATCTCAGCTTACGTGGCCCCTTGGCTGCGGCCTAAGGGGGGCCCCTGTCTCCACACCCTGCCTGCAGGACTTTGTTATGGGGGGCCGGCTGACCTGCTGGGGATGAGCATCTGTGGGGCTGTGGGGCCAGGTCTGAAGCCTGGAGCCAGCAGAACATCTCTGTGGTTAAACGGCTCCCCAGACGTGGTGACACAGGCCGAGGTCCAGAGAGAGATGGGGCTGAGCTCAATAGGCCAGCTTTGCCTCCTCTGAAAGGGAAGAGAGCAGCCTCAGAGTTACTCAGGGCATCTTGTAGCATCAGGAAAAAAATAAAAAGGATTTAAATCAACAGGCCTAAGAATCCATTCCCCCAGCACCGTAAACTCCTGTGTTCACCAGTTCAGTTCAGTCGCTCAGTCATGTCCGACTCTTTGTGAGCTTCTATTCCAGATGCGTGTGGCTAGACTTGCCTCCGGAAAGGCTCTGTGCGTTGGTGGCCCGTGCTGTGGCAGGTCCCTCTGCAGGGGCCTCTGCCCTCGTGCGATGCTTGGACACGTGCGTCCGTCACGCTCCACTCTTCTGTGAGGTCAAGGCTCTGCCAGCCGCAGGCTGAGGAGGAGCCTGAGTTTCTGCAAAGAGAACAGACTCCCTGCCCCCAACATCCAGATGCCCCAGAGGTTCCCACTTCCCCAGCTCGCCTGCGTGCTGGCATCTCTGCTCCTCAGAGATGCTCATGACGTCACTCAGAACTCAAGGCTCCGCTGGAAAAAGGAGTCTGCAAACTGTGTGTCAACAGTTCATCCCAGACGCACCATCTGACTGCTGGTAAAATTTCGACTCCTCAGTCCTTTTGCTGGCTGATCAGCAGTGGGGTGCCCAGGCTGGCCTGCCACTGTGCTGACCTAGGATTTCAGCTTTAGCCTGTACAGGACCACAAGGAGCCGTGAAGAAGCCGATTTAGAGAGTAGGCTTTTCAGAAGTGCTTCATCCACGTGCAGAGCTGCCAGCCCGCCCCTGCAGCCCTGAGGCCAACATGGCAGGTGCAGGGGCCCGTCCTGAGCTGAGAGGATCTGGATGCGGGAGGGCCTCTCCTCCCAGGACCCGCAGACACACACGTGTGCTCATGTTCGCACGGTGCCCCGCACAAAGCAGGGCCCCCACACCCCTGGCCATTGTTCTTGCCACCGCTGGGGACCACCAGCTGCAGGGCTCGAGTTACGGCCTTGTGTGGGGTTGTCTTTGCTCAGATGTTACCTGAGCCCTGAGATCACGTGCCTCACTGCTGGGCCCCGCAGCCCCTGTGCCTTGGTCAGCCGAGCCCACGGGCGGGGCCTCCCTCCCTGACCCTCCGCTGCCCAGGGAGGGAGGTGGGCCTCAGCACAGCTCAGCTGCCATCACAGCAGCGCCCTGAGCCTCAGCGGGTTTGCCGCGCTGTCTTGAGCTCTGAGCGCTTCTGGGGCACACTTGGCCCAAGAGTGGGACCCACTTACTAAGGAGCTGCACCTAGGTCACTGGCTCCTGAACAGAAACCGTCGGAAGGGGAGCAACGGAACTGGAGCCTCTGTGTCTCATTTCAAACCTCCTCCCATTGTGAGAGGACTGGCTAGTGCCGCGCACGGTGGGAGAGGGTGGTGTGGCGACTGTGAGGCGCGGTGGCCTGGCCCCTCGTGTCTGCAGGATGCATAGGAGACTCAGGAGACCACGAACAAGGGCTTGCCCCGCTTTGCTCTTCCAGTTCCCTCTGGACCAGAAGCCCTGAAAAGCCTTCTCTTGCAGGATTTCCAGTTTCTCCCTGGCTGTGGGAAATCTTCCTGATTTGAGATTATTCATGATTTTGAAACCATGTCAGAACTATCTTGCCCAGTCTGGCTCCTACCGCTCTGGTCACTTCTCCATCCGTAACCAGGAGGCGAGGAGTCCCAGGTGAGCAAGCAGCCCAAAGAGAATGGCGTGCTACACACATACACACACAGGCACACACATGCACACATCAACACACACATACAGATAAGCACACAGATGCATGCACAGATACACACAGGCGCACACACACAGACACACACACTACACACACTACACGCACACACTCAGATAACACACAGACACACACAGATAAGCACACAGATGCATGCATACATAGACACACACATGCACACACACAGGTGCACATACACATAGACACACACAGATAATACACACAACACACACAGATACACACATACAGATATGTACACACATAGACACACACATGCGTGCACATATAGGTGCACGCACACATGACATATACACACAGACACACACAACATGCACACGTACACACAGATACATACATGCACACACAGAGATACACACACAGATAATACACAGATATGCACACACCACACACATACACATATAGATATATACACACACATGTATACAATTATACATGCACACACAGATACATGACCCCCCCCATGCAATACACACACACAGGTGCACACACAGACATCCACGCACACACACACACATACACACATGCTCACACACACACATGTAATACACAGATGTACACACATACATAGACATGCACAACGTACACACACACAGATACATACACATGCACACATAGACATGCATTCATACACACAGGCACGGATACACACACATGCATATACACACAGGCACACACATGCACACACACATGCATATACACACAGGCACACACAGGCATACATAGACAGGCATACATGTGCACACATGCACACACAGACACACGTGCACACAGATACACACACACATGCACACAGAGACAGGCACACATACATGCATGCACGCCAACACTTATACAAAGGAACAGCTTCCAAAGTGCTCACCTAACAAGCAAACCCCCTCACCCTGACCAGCCTTCCTTCCAGGTGAGCCATCAGGCGCCCAGGGAAGCACGTGGCCGACTCGGGTCTCAACTGTGGACACTGAGGGCCTTCCTGGCAGAGCTCAGTGCCCCCTCTGCACTTTGTGTTGTGACGTCACAGCTGTGGGGGCGGCACCAGCTAGAGCCCAGGCACCAGGAGGAGGGAGTTGCTGCAGTCTCTCCCCTGCTTCAGCACTCCTTCACTAGGCATTTTACTTACTTTTTCCCCAGAAAAGCCTGGCAATCAGTGCTTGTGTGTTAAGAACTCCGTTGCGCCCCTTGGGTGGGGGCATTTTCCCCACAGGGAGGGGCGGCCTCATGACATTTCTGTCTGTGCCACATAGCTGGTGCACCGTCAGATTCTGAGGCAAGGTGGTGGCGCCGAGGTGCGTAGGGAGGCAGCGCTCAAGGCCAATGTACTCCTGGCAGGGGCCCTTGGGGGCCGGGAGAGAGCTCAGCTCCAAGCGCAAGGTCTCCTGGGCAGAGGAGAGGGTGGTCAGGGAAGGACAGGTGTGTTCCTGTGGTTCCCTCAGCAGCTTAGCTCTTTCCACTCACACATGTGGCGACCTTGGCCCTGAGCTCTTGGCCAATGCATGACTTCAGTGTGCTGGGAACAAATAAGAAAACACGCTGGGAGAAGAGGCAGCCTCACGTGGGCCCCTGGGCTGAGCGTCAGGGCAGTGGCTGTGGGCCTGCCCCTCCCGCCCATGGTCTGTCTAGCCGCCTCCTCAGATGTCTGTCCCTTTCCTTCTCTCCTCTTGGCACAGGTTTCTGGCTCTGGGCCTCCTTGGGCAATACTGTTTGGTGGCCCTGAACTCACCTGCCTGTCTGCATGCCTCTTGGGACGATCGACACTGCACGTGAGGGTGGCGCACGTGTACACACGTGTGCTCAAGGACATGTTCCTAAGGGCCTTTCAGTGTCCCCTCTGTCTAAGGCCCGGGCAGACGTAGGAATGGATTTGTGACCCACTCTCCCTGGGAGCTTTGCCCCAGGCCCGGCTCCCGACCTGAGCAGAAGCAGCTCGCCCACCAGCCCCGTGCCCAGGCTCCCTCGTGTGGCCCCAGGCGTGGCTGAGGTGCCAGGAGCCCCTTCCGGGGACCAGGCTGGCATGGGAGCCACATGGCACCCTTGGTATCTCCCACCCCGTGTGCTGCTGCCGGACCGTGGGTCCTGCCAGGGGCCTGGGGTGCAGGCCAGCCCCAGGAAGGGCTGAGAAGCAGCAGACCCTGTGCCGCCTTGCAGGGCTCTCCCCGCAGGAGAGTGGGCCAGACCCAGTGGCCACAGCCCTGGAGGAGAGCCTTGAGTAACAAAGAGGCAATTAGCGGTGATGTTTATGCATGAGCAGGCGGCCTGGCCCGTGACCTGCTGCTCAGCTGTGAAAGCCCATGTGATTCCCCTGCTGGTCACACCAGAGGAATCTGTTGGATCCTGGGCTTTCTCTCCCTGATGAATGTAAGCCACACTGAATGTCAGCAAAAATGACAGCCCTTCTTGAGGAAGAGGGAGGAGCTGCGGGGCTTCTGCAGCGTCTCGAGCCTGGTCCTCCTGCCATCTTCTCACCAAAAGTCCAGAGCACAGCCCCAGCTCCTTCCACCGCCCCATCACTAAAAGTTCCACCTGAATTTTCAGAAAAGTGTCTCGAGCTTGGTCCTCCTGCCATCTTCTCACCAATAGTCCAGAGCACAGCCCCAGCTCCTTCCACCGCCCCATCACTAAAAGTTCCACATGAATTTTCAGAAAAGGTTTTGGTGTAAAAATCTGCCTGACTTAAAACAAAGAGGCCTTGATCTTAGAGAGTCAGAGGGAGACTAGATCCTGGTTTTGGGGAGCTGAGACTCCTCCCGGGACACTGGACTTTAGTACTAAACCCAGGACCATCCTGGAGATGAGGACCACTGGTGACTGCAGATCGAGACCCGTTCCTGTCGCACCTGAGCGATGCGCGGGACCGCCAGGCAGGAGGCAGCAAAGGGTCTGGGGCCGTGAGGCTGGGCCTGGGCTGAGGCACTGTGGAGAGGGCCCCCTTACAAGCTGAGAGAGAATGAGGCCCGCTTTGGGCATGTTCTTAAAAAGCAAGCTGTACGCCGATCGATGGAAGCAGTGGAAGGCCCAGAACTTGGCCTTGTGGTCAGTGCTAGGACTCAGGGATCAGGCCCCGGGAATCCCAGGGCCCGGGCGATGAGCACGGTAACGTCAAACACGCCTTAGACTCATCTGTATTTTTATCTGTACTGCAGACACATTCCGTGTCGTGACAAGAGTTGTGGGAAGTGCGGGCGTCCCTTGGAGAAGCTCTTCCAAGCCCTGGGCTGCTGCCACACACGGAGGGCTGCCTGCAATGCCAGATGCCTGCCGGGTCAGGGCCGTGCGGGGCCCCGCGCAGGGCAGGTGTGAGCTTGCTCAGGGTTTGGAAAGAAGGCTTATGAGATCGAGTGGAATCTGATCTCCCCGATCCTGACTCACTCGCCGGCATTAGGCCTCAATGGGCTCTGGCTGCTGCTCTGACAACACCCAGGGGGCGCTGGGTGGGGG
>SJYG01000933.1:279299-388549 GCA_006410535.1 Litocranius walleri
GAGGAGACCAGGGTTGGGTGGGAGAGGGGGGTGCTGGTGGGGGGGCTTGAGGTGGCCCGGCTGCAACTGGGCAGGCCGGTAATGCGTGTTTCGTAACATGCTGGCCCTGACAGTCCTAAAAATCCTGCATTTCTAACAAGGGTTTGATGAGAGCCACCCTGGGGTATTGATGACGCGGTGGGACCTGGGCCTGACTTTCTGGGAAATGGTGACTGGTTGGGTGAAATCTGACCTGGGACAGCTCTAGAGACCCACCTTCTAGCTGTAAAAAACTTGGTAAGAGACTGTAAACAAAAACTGTTTATGAAGTCCATTCATTAAGGAGACGAAACGATGCGTGCAAGACCCATTTAACCTCGGTGGCGCCTTCCGTGGGCGAGCGCAGTGTGAAGGGAGGGGAGGGCACGGTGGGCCCCTGCCCTGCGCGTCCTGGTTCCAGGGGCCTTGGCCTCCCACCAACAGTGAGTGCCGCGTGAGCTGGGCGAGCCCGTCCGTGCGCCTGGAGGGCAGGTGCGGCCGTGTCTGAGGGCCTGCTCACCATACCTTCCCTTTCCAGCTGCTGCTTCTTTCCGGACGTGTTGATTTTGGAGGCTGTATCTTTGCTTGGCTTGGTTGCTTCATGGAATCTTGAGCCCCTCCCAGCAGATAACATTCCTGTGGCCGCTGGCATTCCTCAGGCTCTAGGCTCAAACACCTGGAGGAGAAGAGTTCCAGACACCCAAAAAGCCCCCACCGCCCGAATAACGTGTGTCTCTCCAAGCACCAAGGGGCCACATGCCTTCGGGAGCCTGATGTGCAGGGACCTTGTTGCCCCTTGTCTGACATCCAAAGACGGCCACCCCTGGCCTCCCGCGTGTGGGGTGTGCTGCCCAGGAACGCCCCTGCCCTGAGTTGCCGCCTCCTCTGGGAGCAGACACGACTTGTGTGAGCCCTGAGGGCTGAGGGCTCAGGCCGCGACAGGCCAGGTGAGAGGGTGAATTCCTGAGCTGTGTACCTTTGGGGGAACATCCTGCCTCCAGCACGGCAGGAATTTGGGGCTGCAGGTGAGGCCAGGAATGCAGGGCAGAGGGCAGCAGGCAGGCTCTGAGGCAGGCTGGACCTGGCCCAGAGGCAGGGGTGGCTGGTGCCAACCTCTGCCCAGTGCCCAGAGGGCGGGGCGGCCAGCACGGTGACCTGTCCTCGAGCCGGGTGGTTGTTGGGGCCCCGGGGCTTGGACACCCTTCCCGAGTGGGGGCAGCTGGCAGGCAGCCCGAGGCTGGGCCGGGAGGCTTGTGGTCCCCACGGCCCACACCCCGAAGGGCAGCACGATTGTCCTGGGAGGAAGAGTGGCCCACGCTACCGCCCCCTGCGCTGCCTGCAGACGCGGCCCTCCCAGGGCATGGAGGGGGTGCCAGGCACCGCGGCATCAGCAAAGGCTCGCGGCTGAGACCACAGTGCAGTGCTTTTCCTCTCTTGAAGCCCACCTGACCCTTTTGCCCAGGTCTCTCCGCGGTCTGTGGGTTCTA
Source organism: Litocranius walleri (assembly GCA_006410535.1). Classification (NCBI taxonomy): domain Eukaryota; kingdom Metazoa; phylum Chordata; class Mammalia; order Artiodactyla; family Bovidae; genus Litocranius; species Litocranius walleri. The sequence goes on from SJYG01000933.1 coordinate 280,805, forward strand.
GGCTCTGCCCTGGCCTTGAGGAGCGCGTGGCAGGTGGGGAGCCTGACCCCGCAGAGCGTGCAGCCCTTCCCCTGGGGCCTCGCCCAGAGATGCGGGCCCAGCACCTGAGTGCCAGCCCGAGCTGGGGCCGGCTGTGAGCCCGCCTGGCACGGGGCCTGCACCCCCTTTGCCCACTTTTCCCAGGTGGGTCACCCCCTGTGGGCACAGGGCGGGCTGAGATGGTGATGGTGTGACAAGTGTCCCCTGGCATTACCTGGTAAGGGCCGCCTCTGTGAAGGGCAGGCAAGGACACAGGCAGGCAGCCGGGCCCCGGAGGACCCAGCACGGTGCCGTCAGGCACTGTCTCTGCCCCAGGACATCACTGCGTTTCAGTCAGGGGCCCACAGTCAGGAGGGATTCCGCAGGGAGGTCTGGCCAGGTGGAGTGCAGGCTGGTGGCTGGGCTGGGCTGGGCAGGGGGACAGCGTGGCCCCAGGATGAAGGCCCCCATGTTCCAGCCCTCCTGCATAGGCAGCACTGGCCCCTGGGGGTCCCAAACCCGGGGCCCAGAGCCCACGGCAGCCCCTCCCACATGAGTCTGTGCTGAGGTGCAGACAGGGGAGGCTCCCAGAGCCTCTGCCACTGTCCTGGGCCGTCAGGGCCACTGCCTGCCAAGCTCAGAGCTAGAGGGGTGCAGAGCGTTTGGGGGACCAGTTTCAGAGGTTCCCCAGGCATTGCTTCCACGCCCCCACCATCCCTGCTCTAACACACGTCCCGGCTGCTGGTCAGGGGCCTCTGTCCACAGGGCCCGGGCTGGGCAGCTTCATGAGCCCACACACTGAACCTGCCTGGCCGCTCCACAGGCTGAGACGGGGAGCGCCGGGCGCAGCACGTTCCAACAGGAGCCCCGCCTGTCCCCACCGGCCTCCCTTCTGCTCCTGACCTGCCAGAGGGGCAAATGCTACAATTCTCAAAGTTGCGGTTTTCTGAAAACCTGTGGAGAATGCCTACAAGTGAGGAGCAGATTATTACCCAGAGTATTACACATGAGGGATTTATTTCTGAAACAAATAACCGCAGCCTGGGGCGCCGCCCAGGCTCCTCCTGCCCCGGGGTCCTGGGGTTTCCGGATGCTGAACGGCCTGGCCGTCTCCTGCCTCCATGATGCTCCTCTGGTCTCCCCGGGTTCAACCCGCTGGGCTGGGCTGCTGTGTCACCTACATGGAGGCACAGCCTGTCCATACCTGCCCGCCCCTCACTCTCCTGCCATGTCGCCAGCCTCCCCCTTGGGAGGCCATGGAGGCCTCCATGGTGACACTCCAGGGGCGCCTCAGCTGCTCCTGCTCGTGCTGGGTCGAGGGCATCTCACCTGCCCTGCTGCAGACCCAGCCACGCAAAGCCAAGGGCAGCTTCCTCCCTCCGCAGAGCCAGTGCTGGGTCAAGAGCATCTCATCTGCCCTGCTGCAGACCCAGCCACGCAAAACCAAGGGCAGATTCCTCCCTCCGCAGAGCCAGTGCTGGGTCGAGGGCATCTCACCTGCCCTGCTGCAGACCCAGCCACGCAAAGCCAAGGGCAGCCTCCTCCCTCCGCAGAGCTGCGCTCCCTGCACCCAGGACTGCAGGCCTTCACTGGCAAGCGTTTGTTAAGCACCTGAGCCCTCGTGCTGCTGGCTGCTGCCTCAGCAAACCCAGACGCAGCCCCCCCCGAAGGTCGCATCACTGGGAGAGGCAGACGTCTGTCAAACAACCAGTGGAGAACATGCAGCGTAAACGTGGGCAACACCTCAGAAGAGAAGCTCACGGCACGGCGACTTGCCAGGGGACCAGCGCATGCTTTCCCATGCAAGTGAGGCTGGCGCTAGGGAAGGGGAGGCCTGGCCAGGCAGGAGGGGCTGAGCACAGCTGGGCAGGGAGGCCGCCCGCAGGGGCTGTGGAGGCGGCATCTGGACGGGCTGGGGTAGGAGCAGGGCGCATCCCAGAGCGCCATGGGTGTGGTTTGGTCCTCACTCAGAGGGTGAAGGACAGGAAGGAGCGCTTTGCGGCGCCGGTGGGGGCGGTGAGGAGCTGCGACGGGACCGATGCTTGGCCGTCCAGCACAGAGAGGATCCCACGCAGGCGCGACGGGGGCGGGCTGCCAGGCGGGGAGCCAGGCAGGGGCTCACCTCGGCCTTCAGCGTGAGCGCTGATGCACCAAGCTCACCACGCCTCCAGTCAAGAGCCCTTGGTCAAGCGCTTCCCCAGCGTGGAGCCGAGCCACCCAAGGTGCCGAGCTCAGGCCTCAGCAGCAGCAGCGCTGAGGACGCGGACCTGTCTGAGGTCGGATGTCCTGGCTAACACGGGCTGAGGACAGAGGTAAACTGTGACCTAGAGAGGTGGGGTCTGTGCTAAGCCTCGTAAAGTAGCTTTCACACCGATTTTAAAATGGTAGAAGCCCCACAGCCTGAGACTGTCGTCTGGAGAGGGAGGCACCCCGCCTGTGAACCCTGCCCCCAGCGCCTCACCGAGCGCCCTGCGCCTGGGCTGAGCCGCCTGTCTCCAGGACGCACCCTCGGGTGTCCAGGGCTGGCCATCCCAGCAACCCAGGGCCGCTGCCGCTCTGCTGCAGGAGCTCTAGCTGCCTGCAAACCACGGTGTTTCCAGCCTGCTCTGTCTGAGAGGGAAGCGGAAATCCCACGCTGCCAGTCACCACCCCCGGCCGGAGCAGCAGCTGGCATGACGCTGCCCGACACTCATCCCCGAACTACATGCCCGTTGGGGTCGTCGGGCCCCGGCGGTCCCACCACAAAGCTCTGGAGCTGAAACAACAAGGCTGGGCTCACAGGTGGGTTAGGGGACACTGCTCTGGGGCAGAGGGTGCTGTGAGGAGGCACCCTGTAGGCCACATGCCCCGAGCCTCCCTCAGCCCAGGCGCCCCCACATACACATGCCTCCCACGGCAGCTCTGAGAGGCAGGGCCACGCAGGCACTTACACACAGGCACTCACACACCTGCTCACACACACGTGCTCACACACAGATGCTCACATGCACCTGCTCACACACCTGTGCTCAAAGCTGCGCTCCCTGCACCCAGGACTGCAGGCCTTCACTGGCAAGCGTTTGTTAAGCACCTGAGCCCTCGTGCTGCTGGCTGCTGCCTCAGCAAACCCAGACGCAGCCCCCCCCGAAGGTCGCATCACTGGGAGAGGCAGACGTCTGTCAAACAACCAGTGGAGAACATGCAGCGTAAACGTGGGCAACACCTCAGAAGAGAAGCTCACGGCACGGCGACTTGCCAGGGGACCAGCGCATGCTTTCCCATGCAAGTGAGGCTGGCGCTAGGGAAGGGGAGGCCTGGCCAGGCAGGAGGGGCTGAGCACAGCTGGGCAGGGAGGCCGCCCGCAGGGGCTGTGGAGGCGGCATCTGGACGGGCTGGGGTAGGAGCAGGGCGCATCCCAGAGCGCCATGGGTGTGGTTTGGTCCTCACTCAGAGGGTGAAGGACAGGAAGGAGCGCTTTGCGGCGCCGGTGGGGGCGGTGAGGAGCTGCGACGGGACCGATGCTTGGCCGTCCAGCACAGAGAGGATCCCACGCAGGCGCGACGGGGGCGGGCTGCCAGGCGGGGAGCCAGGCAGGGGCTCACCTCGGCCTTCAGCGTGAGCGCTGATGCACCAAGCTCACCACGCCTCCAGTCAAGAGCCCTTGGTCAAGCGCTTCCCCAGCGTGGAGCCGAGCCACCCAAGGTGCCGAGCTCAGGCCTCAGCAGCAGCAGCGCTGAGGACGCGGACCTGTCTGAGGTCGGATGTCCTGGCTAACACGGGCTGAGGACAGAGGTAAACTGTGACCTAGAGAGGTGGGGTCTGTGCTAAGCCTCGTAAAGTAGCTTTCACACCGATTTTAAAATGGTAGAAGCCCCACAGCCTGAGACTGTCGTCTGGAGAGGGAGGCACCCCGCCTGTGAACCCTGCCCCCAGCGCCTCACCGAGCGCCCTGCGCCTGGGCTGAGCCGCCTGTCTCCAGGACGCACCCTCGGGTGTCCAGGGCTGGCCATCCCAGCAACCCAGGGCCGCTGCCGCTCTGCTGCAGGAGCTCTAGCTGCCTGCAAACCACGGTGTTTCCAGCCTGCTCTGTCTGAGAGGGAAGCGGAAATCCCACGCTGCCAGTCACCACCCCCGGCCGGAGCAGCAGCTGGCATGACGCTGCCCGACACTCATCCCCGAACTACATGCCCGTTGGGGTCGTCGGGCCCCGGCGGTCCCACCACAAAGCTCTGGAGCTGAAACAACAAGGCTGGGCTCACAGGTGGGTTAGGGGACACTGCTCTGGGGCAGAGGGTGCTGTGAGGAGGCACCCTGTAGGCCACATGCCCCGAGCCTCCCTCAGCCCAGGCGCCCCCACATACACATGCCTCCCACGGCAGCTCTGAGAGGCAGGGCCACGCAGGCACTTACACACAGGCACTCACACACCTGCTCACACACACGTGCTCACACACAGATGCTCACATGCACCTGCTCACACACCTGTGCTCACACAGGGCTCACACACCTGCTTACATACAGAGCTCACATACAGATGCTCACACACAGGTGCCCACACAGGCACTCACACACCTGGTCATACACATCTGCTCACACTTCTGCTCAGATACCTGCTCACACATGGAGACTCACGTGTGTTTAGGGCTAATTCCTCTGCGTCTTCACGTCTGATCTGTGGGACACCAGGCAGCATTGGCAGCTGGGCTTTGTGGGTGGTGAGATCTAACTGCTGCGCCAGAAGCAAATCTTTAAAAATGAGGGTTGAATAGCTCATTCTCATGCTGCTTGACTGGTGCTAAGGGTCAGTTTTAAATGCAGAGATTGCAGCCAAGGGTGTGGCCCATCATCACGGAGTGTCCTTGTGCTGGTTTCCCGAGTCTTGTGGACAGGGCTGCCACCTGCCATTATTGAGGGTGAGTCTGCCTGTGGTCCTCTCACACCCCTGGACGGTCTCCTCCATGCTCCCGCCACCCCCACTTCGAGAACACCCCTTCCTGGTGGGGAGGGAGGGAGGGAGGAGCTGGCCTGGGGCCACCAGGTCAGAGCGACTGCACACGGACTCACTGAATCCGTGTTTTGTGGAACAATATGAACGCATACAAGTTTCCCAAGAGGTGGTGCGAGAGGCTAGAGCTCTGTACGTGTGTGGGCATGTGTGCCTGCGTGTGTGAGGGGATGAGACACTGGCTCCCGAAGCTATGTTCTCCACACTCACGGCTGAGGCTGACTTTGTCCAGTGCAGCAGCCACTGGCTGCATGTGACACTGAGCGCTTGAAATGTGGCTGGTGAGGATGAGAACTGATTTCTAAATCTAATTTAATTCTAATGAATTCAAATGTAAACCCTCATACACAGTTAGTCGTGACCATCTTGGATGGTGCCAGTCTGCATGGCTGAGCCAAGTAGAAGCTAAAGTTGATTTTGTCTTGCTTCTAAGCAATGCCCTAAGCTGATGGAAAGAGTTACAGTTTAAACCATCTCCCCGATTTCTCTTTTTGGTTTAAATCTTGTTTGAAGGACGGTTTTGCCCTTGTTCTGTTTGAGGATGTCTGACTGCAGGTGGGGCTCTTCTGAGTGGGGGTCTCCTGGCTTCAGGGGCCATGTGTCCAGGCTCTGCAGTGGGAGACCCCGGAAGGCTGTAACGTATTCTCGAGCAACGCTGGCGAAGGAAGCCACACACAGGTCCGGGGAGCTCTGACGGGGCTGGGGAGAGAGACTGTAGAGACCAGCTGAGCAGAGAGGAAGGGCGCTCTGGGGGGTGACGCAGCCTCCCAGCACCTGGTGTCTCGGCCGTCCGCAGGTTGGAAGAGGGCAGGCTGAGGTGAGCGGGAGATGTGGCTGAAGACCAGGGTGGCAGAGCGGTCTGGGTGGATCCCAGAGAGGAGGAGGAGGAGGAGATTGCTGCCCGGGGCTTCAGGAGGGCTCAGTACAAACCCCAGCCTGCGGGCCACGGCCCGGGGCTTCCAGAGGGCGGCAGCCAGCCGGTGCTCCCTGCAGGACGGCACCCTTGGGTGTGGCGTGGCTCCTCGTGAATGGGTCTCGGGTTGTTCCATCTTTTGTCGGCAGCATCACTATCTGTCTTGGAGGCCACGTTTGCTGGGCATGATGTTGGCATCCAGTGCACCAGGGAGCCTGTTCAAAAGCCCTGGAAGGCCACTCCCAGCTGCTGGACGTGTGCTCAGCGGCACACTGGCTCTGTGTGGCCATGTGCCTGCGGCTCCACAACAGACTGAGCGAGTCCTGGGTTCCGGCCTGCTGCCGCGGGACTTTGTCTGAGCTCTAGACCGTCCCCTGGGAGCTGGCCCCTGCATGCCAGGAAGACAGAGCAGCTACCACCAGGCCAGCAAAACCCGACTGAGGCTCTCTCCAAGTCTACAGAAACAGCCGGGTGCTGAGCACTGCGTGCAGCCTGTGTGACTTGGGCACCGGGAAGTGTGAGGGTTGTGAGCACAAGGATCCTGTCGAGTGTTCAGACGAGCCACGTCAGATGGAACCTTTGGAATTAGTCTTCATGGGGCAGCAGGCAGGGCTCCCGAGGCTCGTGGCTCAATGCTGTGGGTCGGGATACTTACAGGAAGACAATGGTGCCTTCTTAACTTCCTTTTATTTATCACATTTTCCAGTTGAAAACACAGGAATGATAAGCGGCTTGGAAACTTCTGACAAAGATAGATTTTTGAATGCATTTCTATTTATTTATAATGACTATAGGGTCATTTAGTTTTTGAGTTCATCTTGGTCTAATTTAGACAATCTACATTGCTAAAATTACTGGGAATTCTATAGAGGTTTTAAAGCTTATCAATGCTCAGTTGTTCGTAGCTCTTTTGTAATTTGGAAAGCGTCCCCTGTATTGCAATCATCCTCCCTTTTCCATTCTAAGTGCGTAATCTCTGTCTTCTTTATCTTCGCCTGGTCTTGCCAGGGTTTCACCTGTGCTTCTCCGAAGGGAACCTCGCTGTCTTCTCTCCGATCGCTTGTGTTGAGTCGTTTCTTTGCGTTCTTCAGCGCTCCCTTTCCTCTGCTCTCTTCAGGTTTTTCTCTATTCTCTCTCTTCCTGAATCAAAACCATTAACTAGTCCCTTTCAGTCTCTGTCTTTCTGATGAACTTATTTATAGAAAATTATCCAACATTTCTCTCCTTGTCTTCCAAATAATGAGTTATCACTATCACTGGCCACTTCCCTCGTGGCTCAGTGGTAAAGGCCCTGCCTGTCCATGCAGGAGACACAGAGATTCGGGTTTGACTCCTGGGTTGGGAACATCCCCTGGAGAAGGAAATGGCAACATAATCCAGTATCCTTGCCTGGGAAATTCTGTGGACGAAGGAGCCTGGTGGGTTAAGAGTCAGATATGACTTAGTTGCCAAATAGCAACAATAATAACAAATTATCTCTGGTGTCTCCTTCTAAATCGTTATGATTGCCTATGCATTTATGTCTTTTTTGGAAGCAAAAAAACCTATTTTATAAGATACTTTTAAAAAACTTGAATAAGTGACTGGAAATGAATCCTCTGCATTTCGCAGTTTCTTCTGTCCTGTACATTCTAAGTGTAGCTACCATTTGGCTGAAGAATGCCTTTAATTTCTGTTTAGTGAGGATCGTGGTTGCTCAGCTCCTTGTCTTTGAAGTGAGCACTTTTGAAGTGTCTTTATTTGGCCCTGATTCTTAAGGGATAGTTATAAATCTCTCAGTTGACAGATATTTCCCTAATCATGTTTTAGATGTTACCCCATTATCTGTTCACATTTATTATGGCTGATGGGAAGTCTGAACTAAAGAGCCTCTTGATGAGGGCAAAGGAAGAGTGTGAATAAGCCAGCTTAAAACTCAGTATTAAAAACTAAGATCGTAGCTACCGGTTCCATCTCTTCATGACAAATAGAAGGTAAGAAGAGGGAGCGGTGACTCGGAAGCCACTGTGGACGGTGCCTGAAGCCATGAAGTCAGAGAACGACCGTTTCCAGCAACCAAGCTGTGACAAACCTCGTCAGTATGTTAAAAAGCAATGACATCACTTTGCTGACAAAGGTCTACATCGTCAAGGAGATGGTCTTTCCAGTGTCATGTACAGATGTGAGAGCTGGACGATAAAGAAGGCAGAGCACCAAAGAAGTGATGCTTTAGAACTGTGGTGTTGGAGAAGACTCTTGAGGGTCCCTTGGACTGCAAGGAGATCCAACCAGTCAATCTTAAAGAAAATCATAAATGTTTGATCTCCTTGCAGACTCAAGAGTCTTCTCCAACACCACAGTTCTTTGGCGCTCAGCTTTCTTTACAGTCTAACTCTCACATCCATACATGACTACTGAAAAAACCATAGCCTTGACTTGACAGACCTTTGTTGGCAAAGTTATGTTTCTGCTTTTTAATATTCTGTCTAGGTTTGTCATAGCTTTTCTTCCAAGGAGCAAGCATCTGTTAATTTCATGGCTGTAATCACCATCTGCAGTGGTTTTGGAAACCAAGAAAATAAAGTCTCTCACTATTTCCACTGTTTCCCCATCTAATTGCCATGAAGTGATGGGACTGGCTGCCACAGTCTTAGTGTTTTGAATGCCGAGTTTCAAACCAGCTTTTTCACTCTCCTTTTTCACTTTCATCAAGAGGCTCTTTAGCGCCTCTTCACTTTCTGCCATAAGGGTGGTGTCATCTGTGTATCTGAGGTTATTGCTATTCCTCCTGATAGTCTTGATTCCAGCTTGTGCTTCATCCAGCCCAGCATTTCTCATGATGTGCTCTGCATAAAAGTTAAATAAGCAGAGTGACACTATACAGCCTTGAGGTACTGCTTCCCAATTTGGAACCAGTCCATTGTTTGAAGTCTGGTTCTAAATATTGCTTCTTGACCTGGATGGCAGGTAAGCTGGCCTGGTATCCCCTCTCTTGAAGAATTTTCCACAGTCTGTCGTGACCCCTGCAGTCACAGGCTCAGTGCAGTCAGTGAAGCAGCAGTGGGTATTCTCTGGAACTCTCTTGCTGTTTCTAGGGCCCGGTGGAGGCTGGATGCATCCGCTGGGTCATAGGAACCTTGGTGGTGTGCACAGGCTTTGTCTGTGCCCCCTGAGCGTCTCTGGTGGTTATGAGGTTTGATTCTAAATGCAATTACACCCCTCCTACCATCGTGTTGGGACGTCACCTTTGCCCTTGGACACGGGATATCTTTTATTGGTGGGATCCAGCATTCTCCTGGTGATGGTTGTTCAGCAGCCAGTTGAGATTTTAGTGTTCTCACAGGAGAAGGACATTTCAAAAAAAATGACTGCATATACATGGAAAAATAGAAAGTGCCCACGCGTGCCTGGGGAAGAGTTCAGAAAACACAGAAGAAAACACTGTAAGTTTATACTTCAGGCGGATTCTTACCAAAGAGAGAATATGACAGTCAGAGAAGTGAAAAAAAAAAGTAACAAAATCCAGCAAATTTGGGGGAAAGGGGAAAATCTGATTTCCAAAGCTTCCATACTATTAAATTCAAGTCTCCAGTTTTCAATAAAAAACCAAAAGGCATACAAAGGAAAAGTGTGGCTCATTCAAAGAAAAAAGAAATTCAATAGAAACTGTCCCTGAGAGATAGATCTTTGTCTAATGGCAGATATATTAGACAAACAACTCTTGTCAAGAAAAACTGCTAAATATGTTCAAAGAACTAAAAAAAATATGTGGATAAAGTCAAGAAAACAATATGTTAACAAAATTGAATGATCAATAAGGAGAAAATCTAAAGAGAACTACTAAAGAAATTCTGGACTAGAAAGTTCAATAACTGAAATGAAAAATTCACCAGAGGGATTCAAAGGCAGATCTGAGCAGGTGGAAGGAAGAATAAGCAAATTTGAAGATAGACAATGGAAATTACTGAGTCTGAGGAACCGGAGGAAAAAATATTGAAGAAAAGCTAACACCTGTAAGGGACTTATGGGAGAAAGAAAGGGCCAAAGAGAGGTTTGAAGAAATAATGACTGATCTCCCAAATTAGTTGGAAGACATGAATATGAGCATCAAGAAGCTCAGTGAGCTTCAAGTAAGATGAGCTCAGAGAGGCCCACAGTGAGGCGCGCATAGTCAGCTTCAGGCGGCAAAGACAGAGTCTAGAAAGCAGCTGGAGAGAAGTGACCCACCACACACAAAGGACCCCCAGCTAGACATCCTCCTCATATTTCGCGTCAGAGCTTTCAAGACCAGAGGCAGTGGGCAGATGCATTCAAAATGCTGAAGGAAAAAACCGTGCTGACCAAGAAGTCTATGTTCCAGCAAAACCGTTCTTCAAAAATGAGTGAGAAATTGAGACACCCTCAGATGAGCAAATGCCCACGGAGCTGGCTGCCACGAGACCCGCTGTGTGGGGAATGCTCAAGGGAGTCCTACAGAGCAACACAAAGCATACAGACCAGACCTCAAAGTCTTGCAGAGAGACAGTGACCTTAATAAAGGCATATAGGCCAGACCTCAAAGTCATGCAGAGAGACAGTGACCTTAGTAAAGGCATATACTGTGCTGTGTCGTGCTTAGTCATTCAGTCATGTCTGACTCTGTGTGATCCCATGGACGACAGCCCACCAGGCTCTTCTGTCCATGGGGATTCTCCAGGCAAGAACACTGAAGTGGGTTGCCATGCCCTCCTCCAGAGGATCTTCTCAACCCAGGGATTGAATCCAGGTCTCCCTCATTGCAGGCAGATTCTTTACCAGCTGAACCAACAGGGAAGCCCAATAATACTGTAGTCGGTAGCCTATCCCTTCTCCAGGGGATCTTCCCAACCCAGGATTTGAACTGGGGCCTTCTGCACTGAAGGCAGTTTCTTTACCAACTGAGGTGCCAGGGAAGCCCTAATAAAGGTGTGTATATGTATATGTGCAATTATAAAAGGCAATGGCATTGAAACAGTGGCTTATAACTGCACTTTTCTTGTTTTCTACCTGATGTAAAAGACTAAAGAAAACCGACCATTAAGTGTAAAAGCTTCCATTACTCGAGCTTCCATCTGTAACTCCAAATCTCATTTTTAACATAATTTAAGAGTCTAATGCCTTTAAAAGAACAATTGCTTTATGTTTTGGGGCACACAATGTATAGAGATCTAACTTTGTGACATCAGGAGCTGTGAAGGAGTAGTTTTTGTATGTTAGTGAAGTTAAGCTGAAACAAATTCAAATTAGAGCATTATAACTTTAAGTTATTAAACGAAATCCCTGTGGTGGCCATGAAAAAAGTAGCCCTGGGATATACACAAAAAGAAATCAGAAAGGATTTTAGATAAGCTAAACACAGAAGAAGTCAGGAATATAGGAAATAAGGGGCAAAAAAGCTACAAGCCATATAGAAAAAAATGACACAATGACAGAACTAAGTCCCTCCTTATCAGTAATTACTGTCAACACAAATGAATTAAAGAAATGAAAATGAAAAGACACAGATTGGCAGGATAGATGAACACATACGATCTGCTGTTTGCGGTCTAAGTGGACTCACTTGAACGCTAAAGGCACAGACAAGTTGAATGTAAAGGATAAGCAAAGCCATCCCATACAAATAGGGACAAAAATAGAGCAGGAGTGGCTCCACTAACCTCAAACAAAACAGCCTTAAAGAAGAGCCAAAGATGGGCGTCATATATTAATTAAATGTTCACTACAGCAGAAGAGACCACAGCTACGAACATTTACGTGCCTGACGACAAGCAGTAAAAGTGCATGGAGCAAAATGGCAGAGCTGAAGGAGAAGCAGCTGGAAGCTTTACTGACCCACTGACAGCAGTGGGCAGAACAACCAGATAGAAGGAAAGCAAGCGAGTAGGGAATGTAGCCAACACAATGAACGGACTAGACCTGACAGACATGCACAGAAACGCTACCCAACAACCACAGACCTGGCCTGAGGGCACAAGGACATTTTCCGGACAGACTGTGTGTTAGGCTACAGTTTAAGTCTTAACAGAGTTAGAAAGACAGATATCATGCAAAGTATATTCTCAGACCACAATAGAATAAAATTAGAAATCAATGACAAAGGGAAAGCTGAAAAACTCACAAAAGCAAACAACACATTTTTAAACATCCAGTGGGTCAAAAGATAAAATAAAAGAGAAATGGAAAGTACTTAGAGACAAATGAGAACAAAACCTGAACAAACCTATGGGATGCAATGAAAGCAGTGCTCATGAATGCTCATATTAAAGGCAAACAGATCTCAATAGCCTAAATTAAAAATTAAGCAGCTAAGAAGAACAAACAAACCCCAAAGCTATCAGAAGGTGGGAGATAATAAAGATCAGAGCAGAGGCAAACATAATACAAACTAGGAAAACAATAAGGGAGACCAATAAAACTAAATTTATAGAATTGACGAACTTTAAGGTGGATGGACTAAGAAAAAAAGAGATAAGACTCAAATTATTAAAATAAAAAAGAGAGCGGGGACATCACTAACGATTCTATAGAAATAAGAATTGTAAGAAAGTACTAGGAATAGTCATATACCAACAAATTAATAATCTAGATGAAATGGACAAATTCCAAGAAGCACAAAAACCTACCAAAACTAAGTCACAAAGAAATAGAAAATCTGAATATACCTGTAACCAGTAAAGAAATTAAATCAGTAATAAAATATCTTCCAACAAACGAAAAACCTGAACTTGACCGCTTCACTGGTGAATTCTGAATGTTTAAAGAACTACTTTCAATCCTTCTTAAACTTTTCAAAAATATTGAAGAGGTTGGGGCACTTCCTAACTCATTCAGTGAGGCCTGCTGGCACCAAAGCCAGACAAAGACACCACAAGAAAAGAAAAGTACAGGCCGATATCTCTATAACTATTGATGCAAGCATTCTCAGCAGAACACTAACAGACAGAAGTGTGCAGCATGTTATAAGGGGTGTGTGGTCTCTCCTGGTGGCTCAGCAGCTGAAGGATCTGCAGGCGCTGTGGGAGACCTGGGCTCCACCTCTGGGCTGGAAAGATGCCCCAGAGACGAGAACGGCTGCCCACTCCAGCATTCTGGTCTGGAGAACCCCATGGACTCTACAGTCCATGGGGTCGCAAAGAGTCAGACACAACTGAGCAACTTTCACTTTCACTCTAGGAACACACTACAGCCAAGTGGGCTACACTTTTAGAATGCAATAATGGCTCAACTTTATTTTTCTGGGCTCCAAAATCACTGCAGAGGGTGATTGCAGCCATGAAATTAAAAGACACTTACTCCTTGGAAAGAAAGTTATGACCAACCTAGACAGCTTTGTCAAAAAAGGTCCATCTAGTCAAGGCTATGGTTTTTCCAGTAGTCACATATGGATGTGAGAGTTGAACCATAAAGAAAGCTGAGCATTGAAGACTTGACGCATTTGAACTGTGGTGTTGGAGAAGACTCTTGAGAGTCCCTTGAACTGCAAGATCCAACCAGTCCATCCTAAAGGAGATCAGTCATGGGTATTCATTGGAAGGATTGATGCTGAAGCTGAAACTCCAATACTTTGGCCACCTGATGCAAAGAGTTGACTCATTTGAAAAGTCCCTGATGCTGGGCAAGATTGAAGGCACGAGGAAAAGGGGACAACAGAGGATGAGATGCTTGGATGGTATCACTGACTCAATGGACATGAGTTTGGGTAAACTCCAGGAGTTGGTGATGGACAGGGAGGCCTGGCGTGCTGTGGCTCATGGGGTCGCAAAGAGTCGGACATGACTAGCGACTGAACTGAATGGTTCAGCGTACAAAAATTGGCCAGTGTTCACTATTCCATATGAATGAAGGTAAAAAACTGCGCTATCCAACACATTTGATGCAGAAAAAGCATTTGACAAAACTCACCGCCCACTGCTGCCGCCGCCGCTGCTAAGTCGCCTCAGTCGTGTCCGACTCTGTGCGACCCAATGGGCGGCAGCCCACCAGGCTCCCCCATCCTTGGGATTCTCCAGGCAAGAACGCTGGAGTGGGCTGCCACTTCCTTCTCCACAGCACCCACTAGGAAGAGATAAAAGTACCTCAATATAATAAAAGCCATGTATGACAACCCCACAGTGAACACTGTCCCTCATGAAAATCTGGAAACATTTCTTCCAACACCAGGAACAAATCAAGGATGCCTGCTTTTGTACTGGAAGTTCTGGCCAGAGCAATTAGACAAGAAAAAGAGATGAAAGGGCTCCATACTGGAAAGGAAGAAGCACAATGATCTGTTTGTGGATGATATGGTTTTCTATATAGAAAACCCTGAAGATTACACAAAGAGACTATTACAGCTAAGAAAAACTCAGCAAAGTCACGAGATACAACATCAGCACATGAACCATTCACATTTCTAAACACAAGCAATAAACAATCTGTAAAGGAAATGACAACAATTCTATTTACAGTAGCATCCAAAGAATAAACTACTCAGGAAGTAACCAAGGAGGTGAGAAGCTTGTACAACGAAAATTATAAAACATTGGTAAGGAAGCCATAAATAAAGTATTTCATGTTCATGGACTGAAAGACTTAATACTGTTCAAATGTCAATACTACCTAAAGTGACCCACAGATTCAATGCAACACCTACCAAAATTTCAATAACACTTTTTAAGACATTAGAAGAGCCCATTCTAAAATTCATGTAGCATCTCAGGGGACCCCAAACAACCAAAACACATTAAAAAAGAATGCAAGTGGAGGACTCATACTTCTTGATTTCAAAACTTACTACAGTGCTATAGTAATTAAAATAGCATGATAGCCCCGTGAGGACGGACCTATAGCTCAACGGAATAGAATAAAAGCTCAGAAACGAACCTCCGCACATATGGTCGAGTGAATTTTGACAAGTGTGTCAAGAGAAAGGACATCAATAGAGAAAGGACAGTCTTTTCAACAAGAAAATTGTCTTAACTTTACTCTGTTTTTACTTTCTGTGTTCTTCCTTTCCTGCTGATGTTCACAAATTCTTTTTTCATCATTTCCATTCTGTTTAGGGATATTATTATTTCCATGCTGTTTAGGGATATTATATTATATTATTATTATTAGGGTCATTATTTTAGGATAGGTCTACTTCTCTTGGTTTTCTTTAATCTGAGAATGTCTTGGTTTCCACTTTATTTTTAATGGACATTTCTGAATTATATAGGATTCTGAAGTGACAGTGATTTCCTTTTAACATGTAAAATATGGAGCCCCTTCCTTCCAGCCTCCAAGGTGTTAGATGAGAAATACACTATTATCCCAGCTATTTTCCTGTAAAGGAGGATGTCAGCTCTCCTCTGGCAGCTATCAGGATTTTCTCTTTTCTCCTGTGTCTGGCTCTCCGCAGCTCGGTCTGCGGTGCTTGCTGTGGGCTCTGAGCCTGTGCTGTCTGGGTCTGCTCCTCTGCAGAGCCTGTGGGGTCGTTTGTTGTGCTGCTTAGTCGCTCAGTCGTGTCTGACTCTTTGTGGCCCCATGGACTCAGCCCGCCAGGCTTCTCCGTCTGTGGGATTTCCCAGGTGGGGATACTGGAGTGGGCTGCCGCTCTCTTCCCCGGGGGATCTTCCTGGCTTGGGACTGAACCTGTGGCTCCTGCACTGAAGGCAGTCTCTTGTTTGTTTTGTTTCGTTTTAACCACTGAGCCACCTGGGCCTCCCCTGTAGGTTAATGTCTCTTGCCAAATTTAGAGGTTTTCAACTCTTGTTCCTTTGATTAGTATTTCTTTTCCTTCCTTCTCTTCTCATTCCTGGTTTTTTCTCCCTTCAGAACACAGGCTTTCCAGTGGAGAGACACCTTCTCGCTCTGTGCTGTCTGTGAGGACACCCCAGAGAGATTCCTGACTATCGTGGGGAAAGGCCCCTGAAAAGGGCCTTTCACTCATGAAGCACATTTATAATCTAGTTGAGAATGACCAAATTATCGACTAACAAGTTGTGTACAGTTCACACAAGAACTTAAGCACAGGTGTACACACATCGTACATGTACACGGATGAGTCCACATGTGGTTCTGTTAAGACTGTCTCTCCTCACCAGGCCCCAGACTCACCCAGGTCAGCTGGCTCTGTGATGCCCACCTCCCTGTCCCTATATGATGATTCATGGCCCATGATGGCCACTGACGTCATCGCATTAAAATTTCAGACACCGCAGTCCCCACAGGTGCCGAGCTCAGGTCAAGCACACACGCCAGTCGGCAGCTCCCTGACTGCTCCACAGCCAGCCTGTGCACCCACACGGGCCAGTACATGGAGAGCTACCCGGGAACACCCACGCTGGGTCTCCCCACGCCAGGGTCAGAAGGCCTCCAGTGAGAAAATGTCTGAAGTCAGTGTCATCAAGCAGAACTCCCTTTTTCTTCACGGCTCATCGTTTGTGGGTGACTCCCCAAGCCCCCAAGGTCAGAGCGCCCAGAGGCGTGTCCCTTAATGACTTCACGACCTTAGATGTGGCCTGCAGGCCTTTTGTAAGCAGCAGGCCTATGTGTTTGGGACAAGTGCCACATCAGTGTGGAGGCCATTCCCACAGGGTAGGCGTGGGAGGCCCAGCTCAGCTGGAGCAGGATGGTCTCGTGCAGACTTGCAGCCTTGCTGAGAAGATACTTTGCATGTGAGAGGGACTTTTTAAAGAATTTACTCTTAACTGGAGGATATCTGTTTTACAGTATTGTGTCGGCTTCTTCCATATAACTGCCTGAGTCAGCCGTAAGCATGCATATGTTCCTCCCTCTCGAACTGCCCCCGTGGCCCCCTCCCTCCGTTGCGGACTCGTGGGTGCTGTGCTGAGCGTCCTGTGCAATGCGGCAGCAGCTTCCCCTAGCTGCCTCCCTCACACGTGGCGCTGTGTGCTTCCGTGCTGCAGGGCCTTCTCCTTCCCCTGCTGTGTCCAAGGCCTATTCTCTACGTCTCTGTCTCTATTTATGTTCTACAAATAGGTTTATCAGTATCACTTTTCTAGATTCCATGTGTATGTGTCAGCATATGAAAACTTTTTTCTCCTCTGACTTAATTCACTCCGTAAAAAAGACTCTGGGTTCATTCACCTCACCAGAATTGACTCAGCTGTGCTCCTTTCCAAGCCTGAGTAACGCTCCATTGTATATATGCACCACAGCTGCTGTATCCGCCCATTCGTCAGTGGGCCTCTAGGCTGCCTCCACGCCCTGGCTATTATAATCAGTGTTGCAGTGGGCCCTGGGGTACATGTGCCTTTTTAAATTACGGTTTTCTCAGGGCGCATGCCCAGCAGTGGGATTGCTGGGCCATACGGTGGTTCTATTCCTAGTTTTTCCTCCATACTGGTCTCCAGAGGGCTTCCTTGGAGGCGAAGTTGTAAAGAATCTGCTTACAGTGCATGAGGCACAGAAGAAGTGGGTTCCATCCCTGGGTTGGGAAGATCCCCTGGAGGAGGGCATGGCAACCCATTCAAGCATTCTTGCCTGGAAAATCTCATGGACAGAAGAGTCTGGTGGGCCACAGCTCAGCGCTGCGAAGAGCTGGACCTGACTGAAGTGACGGGGGTCACGCGTGCTCCCGTACTGCTCTCCATAGTGACATAGTTCACATTCCCACCAATAGTGCAAGAGGGCCCCCTCTTCTCCATACTCTCCCCAGCATCTATTGTTTGTAGAGGACCATCCTGGCCTGTGTGCGGTGACACCTCATTACTTTTGATTTTGCATTTCTCTAGTGATGAGTGATGTTGAGCATCTTTTCGTGTGTATTCTTCTCTGGAGGGATGTCTAAGCATTTCCCCCACTTCTTGATTGGGTTGTTTTCTGGTATTGAGCTACATGAGCTGCTTCCATAACTTGAGATTAATCCTATGACAGTTGTTTCTTTTGCAATTATTGTCTCCAATTCTGGGGGTTGTCTTTTTATGTTGTTTGTAGTTTCCTTTACTGTGAAAGTTTTTAAGTTTAATTAGGTCCCATTTATTTATTATTTTTTTTATTTCCATTACTCTAGAGTCAAAGAGGATGCTGCTGAAATTTATGTCAGAGTGTTTTACCTATGTTTTCCTCTAAGAGTTTCATAGTTTCTGGCCTTACATTTAGGTCTTTAATCCACTTTGAGTTTATTTTCATGTATGTTGTTAGGAAGAGTTCTAATTTTATCTTCTTACCTGTATTTGTCCAGTTTTCCCAGCACCACTTATTGAAGAGGCTGTCTTTTCTCTACAGATTCAATGCAATCTCTATCAAATCACCAATGGCATTTTTCACATAATGGAAACACAAAAGGCCCCAAACAGCCAAAATAATCTTGAGAAAGAAAAATGGAGCTGGAGAAATCAACCTTCCTGAATTCAAACTATACTACAAAGCTATAGTCATTAAGACAGTATGGTACCAGTTTAAAAAGACCCAGAAATATAGACCAATGGAACAAAATAGAAAGCCCAGAGATAAACCCATATACCTATGGACACCTTATCTTTGACAAAGAAGGCAAAAATATACAAAGAAGGGGCTTTTAAAAAGCTCATGAAGTAGTAGTTTTCCTCTCTTTTGCCTGTAAGAAAACAGCAAGTTTGTAACTTTAAGCAGGAGGTGGAAGGTGGAGTATGAAGAAATAGAAAGTGAAATGACAAAGAATTCACAAATAAGAAATTATTTCCCTTCTTGCCAAGCAGAATATAGCCAAGGCCCCAAACTGGAGAATTCTGCATGAGACTCCGCTGAAACTGCACAAAGCCTATAAAACATTTCAGTTGATTGATTTTTTCTTTCTGTCTTGTTTTCTGATAAAAAACCTGGGGTTGTCATTTTTGTGCTGCAACACACTAGGGTATTTGTGTACTGGAGGGGTCTTCAGAGGATGTGGCCAGGTATCTGTGGACTGGAGGGGTCCTCAGAGGATGTGGCCAGTTTTCTGGAACAGGAAGGACCCCCAGGCTGTGTGTGCACATAAGTGGGGAGGGGGGCACCGAGGATGGAGGGTCAAGACTTAGTCCTGTCCTCACATTCCAGCGAGCATGAATCTGCAGAGTTAAACCTGTGGTTCTCATATTAAAATGGGAGAAGATAAAGTGATTGCTTTTTAAATCTTAGTAGATTTCAGATACAGTTTCTCTTTTTAATCTGTATTTCCAACCGCAGTCAACTGTGGAACTTTGCCTTCAGGGACAAAGACACTTGTGTGGGCTGTCTGCTTCTTCAGAGCTCGTTCCACAGCAGCCACACATATCCCTCTGGGCCTGGTGTTGCTGGTGGGGGTGACATGCTTCTGTCTGCTCCAAGGTCACCCTGGTCAGCCCCCACCCTGGATCCCTAGATCCCTGGACCCCCCCGCCCCCATGTCATTGTCCTGATCATAGACCCTGAATCCTGGTGCCCCCACCACACCCCCATCCAGAAGTAAGTATGCTTCCTGCTCACCTGTGGGTTCCTTTTCTCCTCAAAGAGATCAAGTTTGGAGGCCAGCGGGCTCCACCACTGCTTCTGGAACATGTGTACACACAGTGTCTGTGCAAATACCTGGGAATTCACTGGAAAGTAAATCCAAGCCTTTGCTCACAAGGCCGGGAGCTCAGCCAGGGGTCCTGACTTGCTCTCGAGGCTGGGCTGGGTGTAGGGCAGCCAGGCTGGGGTGGAGTCCGGTCTCCAGCTCTTCTCGCCGGGGTGCAGGTCTCACTGTTACCTGGTGTGTCCAGGGGTCCTGGCTGGCCTGCTTCCTTCGTGAGCGCGGCTGTCTGCACGAGCGGGGCAGGCGGTAGGCCTGACTCTGGCCCGGCTCCCGGGGCAAGGTGGTTCTGTCTTTCCTCAGCATTGATGCAGAAGAGATTTTCCAGTAGGCCAGGGGGCTTAACGATGAGGCTGGGCCTTTCACACTTGGGCACGTGGTTGGGTTCAGTCCAAGGTCCTGGTGACTTACACTGCGGCTGCAGCGGCCTCTCTGGGCCTCCCTCTGGCTCCCTCTGGCTCGTGAGTCCTCCTCCTCACAAAGTCCTCAAGACCCTCCGTGGGCTACGCAGCTCCACACTCCCTTTCCCACCTGGGGATTTCAGTGCTCCCAGTCCCCAGGGGGTGGTGTAGCCACGGTGGAGGAGGGAGCCACCGTGCCCCACTCCTGGCCACGAGGAGCACGGAGCTCACACGGAGGGCGGAAGGGACCTCCGCCCTGCTGGGCTCCACTTGGCCTGTGGGGCCTGTGGCCGCAGGTGCGGCTCAGAAGCCATCTGCGCCGGGGGCGGCCGGGCGGGGTGAGGCCCGGCAGTCTGTGCAGGGCTCACTGGCCAGGCCCGAGCCCGGCTGCGGCGCTGCTGTCTGTTATCAGAGCAGCTGGGTCGGCGCATCTGAGCAGCCACCACCAAGTCTCCAACGAGGATTCCGGGAGGGAGTACTTGCTCTGCTTCACTGGAGAAGAGGGGAGACAGAGCCCAGAGACTGTGCTCAGGCTCTTCCAGGCGTGACTTGGGAGGCATGGGGTCCTGGGGGCTTCCGGCGGCCCTGGGGCCACAGCTGGAAACTCGGCCTCGTCATCAACCCCAAAGTCTCCTCCTGATGAGAGTCTGTGAAGGAAGGAGGGCCATGGCCTCAGAGAGGAGGCGGGAGGGGCTCCTGGGAGCACGAAAGCCGCATGGAAGACGGGAGGGGGCAGGGAGATGGAGGGCGGGTCCCGTCCTGGCAGTAGGCCTTGGACACTGGAGAGGTTGAGGTTGGTGAGGGTCCATGTGGGGCCGGGAGCTGCAGACACCGGGTGACAACAGCTGGCCAAGGACCTTGGGGGCTGCAAAGCCAAGGGCATGAGCTGCTGCCCACGTACCCTGTCAGCCTCTCTCTGTTCCCCTAACCTCCAGCCGCTCCGAGAATAAGTAGCCAGGTGTCCAGAGAATGGCTGTCCACCAGCATCTGCCCTGTGTAGCTCCCAGGGAGACCCACTCCGACTGCCTTACTGAATGGGTGGTGCTGCCCAGGGGAACCAAGGCGGTGCGTCATTCCTGCGTCATTTCTGGGGGTGTGAGAGCTCCTGAGGCCCTTCCTCTCTGAGCAGCCCTTGAGGACGTGGGAGGAGATCGTGGCTTCGGGTGGTGTTGAGACTGTCCCCCTGGAGGGGGCTCAGAGTTAGGGCCGCTGTGTGATGGTCCTAATGTCAGACCCTGGGCCCCCTGAAGCCACTTGCCTCCATCCTCACTGACCCGACACTGCCATGTGCAACGGAGATAAATCACACAGACCCTGAGTTCAGGTGCCTCCAGGAGAGGAGACGCAAGGAAGGCGCTTGGGATGCGGGGTCTGGAGGGTTGAGGGACAAGGAGTGTGTCCTGGCTGGGGAGGTGCCCAGAACAAGGACTCGCCTCTTGGGGAGACTCTCCTGCTGGGGAGAACCAGACAGTGGAGGCCCAACATCAGAAGACTGTCCTCAGATGTTCCCACAGGAAGGGTGGGGCACAGCACCCCCCAGGATGCCCTCTGCTAGCTTTTAGAGCAGGCTGCCCCTCGCCGGAGTTTGTTATAACCAGAGAGTGGCACCCCCTTAGATGCGGTGACAACATCCTGCCCCTCATGGGGGTGCTCATTTTGCTCGTATGCCCCACTGGGGTCCACCTGGGCCCCCATCTTGGAGTTCAGGCCAGGTCGTGGCCTGAGTGTTCTGCAGGGCCCACCTGGCGCTCAGGTGGGCATAGCACGCTGCTGACCTTTCTGTGACGGTGGCTTCAGTGCCTGGTGTGGCCCATGTCCACAGCCATTGTGGCTGCTCATGGGTCCTGGGTTCCAACACACCGAGTCAGGGCTGGTCCTCAGACCCCAGACTTGGTACTTCCCCGAGCTCTTCTGGTCTCTCTGGAGTCTCAGGTTGCTGCTCCCATTTTCCCAGAAACTGACATCTGGCCTATGTGGCTTTGGGCTGGGGGAGGTCAGTTGGTGGCCCAGGCTCCTGGGGCCACTGCTGAGGGGGGCGGTGGGAGCCCCGAGCTGTGACCCGATGGAACCCCCACAGGCTGTGAGCATGTGGACCAAGTGCTTGTGGGACTGACTGTGGTCTCTGTGTGGAGTCCCTGAGAGGCAGCAGCGTGGATAGCCTGGAGGGAGGAGGAAGAGGAATCAGCAAAGGCTTCCTGGAGGAGGTGCTCTGCTGGCTGGCTGGGGTCTGTTCTTTTTGTTTCTTTTAAATTTCTTTTTTATTTAAAGTCTTTATTGAATTTGTTTCTTATTGCTTCTGTTTATGTTTTGGTTTTTTGTCTGGGAGGCATGTAGGATCTTAGTTCCCTGACCAAGAATCGAACCCACACCCCAATCCAGAAGTAAGTATGCTTCCTGCTCACCTGTGGGTTCCTTTTCTCCTCAAAGAGATCAAGTTTGGAGGCCAGCGGGCTCCACCACTGCTTCTGGAACATGTGTACACACAGTGTCTGTGCAAATACCTGGGAATTCACTGGAAAGTAAATCCAAGCCTTTGCTCACAAGGCCGGGAGCTCAGCCAGGGGTCCTGACTTGCTCTCGAGGCTGGGCTGGGTGTAGGGCAGCCAGGCTGGGGTGGAGTCCGGTCTCCAGCTCTTCTCGCCGGGGTGCAGGTCTCACTGTTACCTGGTGTGTCCAGGGGTCCTGGCTGGCCTGCTTCCTTCGTGAGCGCGGCTGTCTGCACGAGCGGGGCAGGCGGTAGGCCTGACTCTGGCCCGGCTCCCGGGGCAAGGTGGTTCTGTCTTTCCTCAGCATTGATGCAGAAGAGATTTTCCAGTAGGCCAGGGGGCTTAACGATGAGGCTGGGCCTTTCACACTTGGGCACGTGGTTGGGTTCAGTCCAAGGTCCTGGTGACTTACACTGCGGCTGCAGCGGCCTCTCTGGGCCTCCCTCTGGCTCCCTCTGGCTCGTGAGTCCTCCTCCTCACAAAGTCCTCAAGACCCTCCGTGGGCTACGCAGCTCCACACTCCCTTTCCCACCTGGGGATTTCAGTGCTCCCAGTCCCCAGGGGGTGGTGTAGCCACGGTGGAGGAGGGAGCCACCGTGCCCCACTCCTGGCCACGAGGAGCACGGAGCTCACACGGAGGGCGGAAGGGACCTCCGCCCTGCTGGGCTCCACTTGGCCTGTGGGGCCTGTGGCCGCAGGTGCGGCTCAGAAGCCATCTGCGCCGGGGGCGGCCGGGCGGGGTGAGGCCCGGCAGTCTGTGCAGGGCTCACTGGCCAGGCCCGAGCCCGGCTGCGGCGCTGCTGTCTGTTATCAGAGCAGCTGGGTCGGCGCATCTGAGCAGCCACCACCAAGTCTCCAACGAGGATTCCGGGAGGGAGTACTTGCTCTGCTTCACTGGAGAAGAGGGGAGACAGAGCCCAGAGACTGTGCTCAGGCTCTTCCAGGCGTGACTTGGGAGGCATGGGGTCCTGGGGGCTTCCGGCGGCCCTGGGGCCACAGCTGGAAACTCGGCCTCGTCATCAACCCCAAAGTCTCCTCCTGATGAGAGTCTGTGAAGGAAGGAGGGCCATGGCCTCAGAGAGGAGGCGGGAGGGGCTCCTGGGAGCACGAAAGCCGCATGGAAGACGGGAGGGGGCAGGGAGATGGAGGGCGGGTCCCGTCCTGGCAGTAGGCCTTGGACACTGGAGAGGTTGAGGTTGGTGAGGGTCCATGTGGGGCCGGGAGCTGCAGACACCGGGTGACAACAGCTGGCCAAGGACCTTGGGGGCTGCAAAGCCAAGGGCATGAGCTGCTGCCCACGTACCCTGTCAGCCTCTCTCTGTTCCCCTAACCTCCAGCCGCTCCGAGAATAAGTAGCCAGGTGTCCAGAGAATGGCTGTCCACCAGCATCTGCCCTGTGTAGCTCCCAGGGAGACCCACTCCGACTGCCTTACTGAATGGGTGGTGCTGCCCAGGGGAACCAAGGCGGTGCGTCATTCCTGCGTCATTTCTGGGGGTGTGAGAGCTCCTGAGGCCCTTCCTCTCTGAGCAGCCCTTGAGGACGTGGGAGGAGATCGTGGCTTCGGGTGGTGTTGAGACTGTCCCCCTGGAGGGGGCTCAGAGTTAGGGCCGCTGTGTGATGGTCCTAATGTCAGACCCTGGGCCCCCTGAAGCCACTTGCCTCCATCCTCACTGACCCGACACTGCCATGTGCAACGGAGATAAATCACACAGACCCTGAGTTCAGGTGCCTCCAGGAGAGGAGACGCAAGGAAGGCGCTTGGGATGCGGGGTCTGGAGGGTTGAGGGACAAGGAGTGTGTCCTGGCTGGGGAGGTGCCCAGAACAAGGACTCGCCTCTTGGGGAGACTCTCCTGCTGGGGAGAACCAGACAGTGGAGGCCCAACATCAGAAGACTGTCCTCAGATGTTCCCACAGGAAGGGTGGGGCACAGCACCCCCCAGGATGCCCTCTGCTAGCTTTTAGAGCAGGCTGCC
Source organism: Litocranius walleri (assembly GCA_006410535.1). Taxonomy (NCBI): domain Eukaryota; kingdom Metazoa; phylum Chordata; class Mammalia; order Artiodactyla; family Bovidae; genus Litocranius; species Litocranius walleri. The sequence continues at coordinate 305,071 of SJYG01000933.1, forward strand.
CCTCGCCGGAGTTTGTTATAACCAGAGAGTGGCACCCCCTTAGATGCGGTGACAACATCCTGCCCCTCATGGGGGTGCTCATTTTGCTCGTATGCCCCACTGGGGTCCACCTGGGCCCCCATCTTGGAGTTCAGGCCAGGTCGTGGCCTGAGTGTTCTGCAGGGCCCACCTGGCGCTCAGGTGGGCATAGCACGCTGCTGACCTTTCTGTGACGGTGGCTTCAGTGCCTGGTGTGGCCCATGTCCACAGCCATTGTGGCTGCTCATGGGTCCTGGGTTCCAACACACCGAGTCAGGGCTGGTCCTCAGACCCCAGACTTGGTACTTCCCCGAGCTCTTCTGGTCTCTCTGGAGTCTCAGGTTGCTGCTCCCATTTTCCCAGAAACTGACATCTGGCCTATGTGGCTTTGGGCTGGGGGAGGTCAGTTGGTGGCCCAGGCTCCTGGGGCCACTGCTGAGGGGGGCGGTGGGAGCCCCGAGCTGTGACCCGATGGAACCCCCACAGGCTGTGAGCATGTGGACCAAGTGCTTGTGGGACTGACTGTGGTCTCTGTGTGGAGTCCCTGAGAGGCAGCAGCGTGGATAGCCTGGAGGGAGGAGGAAGAGGAATCAGCAAAGGCTTCCTGGAGGAGGTGCTCTGCTGGCTGGCTGGGGTCTGTTCTTTTTGTTTCTTTTAAATTTCTTTTTTATTTAAAGTCTTTATTGAATTTGTTTCTTATTGCTTCTGTTTATGTTTTGGTTTTTTGTCTGGGAGGCATGTAGGATCTTAGTTCCCTGACCAAGAATCGAACCCACACCCCTTGAATTGGAAGGTGAAGTCTTAACTCCAGGGAAGTCCCATGGTTCTGTTTTAAAGGAGGTGACACACTCATTTCCCCTGATTTGCTGCAAGCGAGTAATGGTAGTTACCATCCCTAAATTTCTGAAATCACCAGAAACATTGCCGAGGTCCTCCATGATAACTGGAGAAAGAGTCATCAATTTCTTAACTTTTTTGGTTCATAGAGGAAGACAAGACCTGGAGAGCAGGGCGAGTGGGCCGCTGTCCTGACTGCGTAAGTCCAGCTGCAGAACATGTAGGGAATGAGAACAGTTGCCCTCCTGTCTGCCACGTGCTCTGGCTGCGGGTGCATCCCTGCCCACAGACCAAGACCAAAACAGTGGAGAAAGCCACCAGAGTCGCGGCAGCGCCTCAGGAAGCAGCAGGCGCCCGTCTGTAGTCCAGAGCCAGGGGCCCCTCAGTGGCTCCGGCAGGCAGTCGCTGCCGCCGTGGCCTGTTGTCTGGCTCGGATCATTCCTGTCTGTGTTTGCTGCAGACAAAACCTGCCTCGCTTCCCCATGTACGTGAGCCTGGCCCCACAGTGGGCCTGTTGCTCTGCTGGGAGCTGCTGGCAGCAGTGGGCTTGGGGGCTGTCATTCTGGACTTGTCCTCGCCTGTCTTCCCCAGCCGTCTGGATGACCAAGTGGGAGATGGAAATGAGGGGCGTGTTCCTTGGCTGTTGAAGTGGGTGTGTGCCTGTGTGTTTGACAGAGCCACCCCCAGGGGCGGGTTCTCACGTACTTACAACAGGAGGGTGGAGGGAGGTGCTGCACCGTCTAAAGGTCTGTCCCATCCTCAGTCGGTGCTGGCACACAGGGCTGAGAGCAGGAAGGGGCATGCTGCACTGCCCACAGGGTGCCCGGGCTGCTCGGCTCACTTGTGTGAACGACACTGCAGAAATCCATCCCACAGACTGGGACTGTGGCATGAATTACCAACATTTTGGATTTTAATTACATCTTTTATCTGATCATCCATGCACTATATAATTCATTTGTTTTGTCACATTTTCTGAGATAAATATCATCATTGCCATCATCACTTTCACCACCACCATCACCACCATCATCACCACCACCATCATCACCACTACCATCATAAGCACCATCACCATTATAAGCACCATCATCACCATCACCACCATCACCACCATCATGACTATCATCATCATCACCATCATAATCACCACCATCACCACCATCACCACCATTACCACCATCACCACCATCACTATCACTGCCATCATCACCATCACCATCATCACCACCACCATCACATCACCACCATCATCACCATCATGACCACCATCACCATCATCACCACCATCACCATCATCATGACCACCATCACCATCATCATCACCACCACCACCATCACCACCACCATCACCATCATCACCATCATCATCACCATCACCACCACCATCACCACCATCACCATCATCGTCACTACCATCATCACCACCACCACCATCACCACCACCATCACCATCATCACCATCATCATCACCATCACCACCACCATCACCACCATCACCATCATCGTCACTACCATCATCACCACCACCACCATCACCACCACCATCACCATCATCACCATCATCATCACCATCACCACCACCATCACCACCATCACCATCATCGTCACTACCATCATCACCACCACCACCATCACCACCACCATCACCATCATCACCATCATCATCACCATCACCACCACCATCACCACCATCACCATCATCGTCACTACCATCATCACCACCACCACCATCACCACCACCATCACCATCATCACCATCATCATCACCATCACCACCACCATCACCACCATCACCATCATCGTCACTACCATCATCACCACCACCACCATCACCACCACCATCACCATCATCACCATCATCATCACCATCACCACCACCATCACCACCATCACCATCATCGTCACTACCATCATCACCACCACCACCATCACCACCACCATCACCATCATCACCATCATCATCACCATCACCACCACCATCACCACCATCACCATCATCGTCACTACCATCATCACCACCACCACCATCACCACCACCATCACCATCATCACCATCATCATCACCATCACCACCACCATCACCACCATCACCATCATCGTCACTACCATCATCACCACCACCACCATCACCACCACCATCACCATCATCACCATCATCATCACCATCACCACCACCATCACCACCATCACCATCATCGTCACTACCATCATCACCACCACCACCATCACCACCACCATCACCATCATCACCATCATCATCACCATCACCACCACCATCACCACCATCACCATCATCGTCACTACCATCATCACCACCACCACCATCACCACCACCATCACATCACCACCATCATCACCATCATGACCACCATCACCATCATCACCACCATCACCATCATCATGACCACCATCACCATCATCATCACCACCAACACCACCACCACCATCACCACCACCACCACCATCACCATCACCACTATCATCATCATCACCACCATCACCATCACCATCACCACTATCATCATCATCACCACCATCACCACCATCACCACCACCATCACCATCACCATCACCACTATCATCATCATCACCACCATCACCATCATCATCACCACTATCATCATCATCACCACCATCACCATCATCACCACCATCACCACCATCGTCACTACCATCATCACCATCACCATCATCACCACCACCATCACCACCATCATCACCATCATCATCACCATCATCACCATCACCACCATCACCACCACCATCACCATCACCACCATCACCATCACCACCATCATCACCACCATCACCATCATCACCACCATCATCACCATCATCACCATCACCACCGTCATCACCACCATCACCACCACCATCACTGCCATCATCACCACCATCACCATCATCACCATCATCTCCACCATCACCACCACTATCATCATCACCGCCATCATCACCATCACCATCATCATCATCACCATCATGACCATCATCACCATCACCATCACCATCACCTTCACCACCACCGTCACCACCATCACCACCATCTCCATCACTACTATTACCATCATCATCACCACAGTCATCACTGTCAGCACCACCACCTTCATCCTCATCACCATCACCACCTTCACCACCATCACCACCATCACCATCACCACCATCACCAACATCATCACAAGACTTCTCTAGAACCTGAGAACACAGTGTCCTTTGGCCTGAAGGATATGAAGAGAATTGTGCAGAGGTAGTTGCCCACTGTGACTGAGCACTACTGGAAGGGTGGTAAGACACATGAGGCTCATAAATGTTTAGGGCATGAAGAGAAACACAATGAAATAAGATGAAATATGGATAGAGTAACTCTCAGGGAAAAAAGCTTGTTTTGAGGAGAAAAGAATACAAAATCCTAAGTGAAACTCACTGAAGTTCTACGGAGAGCACAGTGGGGTCATCAGCGCCTGGTTTCGGGGAGCCTGCCCACTCCACACTGTCACTATGTCCCCCCCTCCAACCCTGAATAGCCACAGATCAGCTCTTCCTGGTTTTGAACTTTATATGACTGGAGTCAGACAACGTGTATATCTGGCTTCTTCCCCACTGTGTCTCTGAGAGCTACGCTTGCTGGCGCCTGCTGTTGTAGGTCCTTACTGCTGAAGATGCACCACAAATTATCCCTTTGCGGATGACGAACATCTGTGTGGTTCCCAGTTTGGGCTATTAAAATAGCACTCCCATGTCATGCTGTTTGATGGGCATATACCTCGGGGCGGAGTTGCTGGATTATCAGATAGACACCTGCTAAAGATTTTATTTTCCTGGATAATACCAGGTGGCTCCACGGGACTGTACTAACTAATATTCTCACATCGGTGAATGAGCATCAGTCTCTCTACATCCTCACTCACACTTGGTATCTGAGTAACTTTTTAAAGATAGGGCGACAGTAATCTGTAGACAGTTACAGTAATACCAAAAGAAGTGTTTTGGAGAAATAGGAGTGGCAGACTCTTTGGATCACGAGCACAGTAAACGACAACACTTGAGTGTGTACCATCTGGCTGTGTGGTGGTATGAGCGCGAGCACAGAGTCATCCAGTCTGAACTTACACACCCCTTTCAGTGGCTATTTGGCTGACCCCGCAGCAGGGGGAGTGGCGGAGGAGCAGTGTCCTTGGATGAGGTGCGTGCTGTGGTGACTGTGCCAGAGCTGAGGAGCCGGTCTGGACAGGAAACGGGCGTCCAAGGACACTGAGAAGCTGCATGTGTGTCCGCTGTGGATCAGGGTACGTCCTGGGAGGCCCGGGGAGGCCGAGCGTCTGGCACTGGCCTGGGGTCAGCGGCTGGGAGGGGCTGCAGGGCGTCGAGAGGAAGCGTGAGGACAGCTGGAGCCCCAGCGCCTTTGCTCTGCCCGCCTCCGCCTCTGACCCGATGACCTCGGGGCCACGCAGCTGCTCCACTGCTGCCCTCACAGCCCTACAAGCTCCTCCTGTCAGCCCTCCGCTGACCCGGGGTAAACTGCCCAAGTCCGCTCAGTGCGGATCTGGCACCCAACAGGCCTCTTGGAATGTTTCTCTCCTGAACCGGGAGTGTTCACCCATGAACGTGTTGGCCCTCTGTCCCAAGGATGGCACCGTGGCGGGGGCGGGGCCCGGCACCTGGGTGGTCCTCCCAGGAGGCTGTCCTCTCTCCTGCTCTGGAGTCACAGTCCCCTTTGACAGCCTGGGACTTGAGTATCGAGATGTCTCCTTAATCACCATGAAAACTACTTACGACAGATAGTGAGAAATGGGGGAAAGAAAGGAAGAAACGGCAAACACATATGGAGATAAGCCTACATGCCAGTGAGGAGGAAGCAGCCACGCTCAGCATCCCCTGGCTCCTGCAGCTGGGCGCAGGTTCCCCGGCAGGGTGCCAGCCACTCCGGCTCCCAGCGGCACCTGGCAGCCTGTGGTCCCCTGGGCTGAGACCATCTTGGGGTGCCAGCTGCTTATTTGGGGTAACACCTGTGGAAAGAGGAGGCAAGCAGAGCAGGACAGGGACCTGCCACCTGCAGTGTGGGCCCAAGGCCACCCGGGTCGGTGCCCTGGGAAGGCTGCTCTTTGCGGGGCTGAACTAGCCCAGCTGCCATCCCTCCTTGCTCACTAAGTGTGACTGCCCAGGATGGGCGTGGCCTCAGGGGGCATGAACACCACCCAGAGGCTCTTCTTGTGTCCAGGCAAGAGAGCTTCTCTGGGGGGCTTCTCCCCAGGCAGAGCAGCCTGGACGCCCCAGCCGCGTCTCTCACTGCCTCAGGCATGCAGTGATGGGGGATCCTCGAGGAGCTGCAGGCTTAGAGGGGCCCGTACCCCTGCCCCTGCCCCTTCCGGGGCTTGTGGGGTCTGGTGGGCCTGGGGAGGTGCCGCCCAGTACCCCCCTCCATGTGTGCTGTGAGCGCACGGGAGCCCTTGAGCCGCCTGTGGGTGCCTGGGAGGGTGTGTGGGCTCCTGAGCAGGCGGCCACCCAGCTCTGCCCCCATTTCATTCTCCACCGGACAGACCCGGGTAGGTGCCCCGCACCCCACACCCATCTCAGCACCAGGGACTGCACGAGGGTGGGACTTGGCCTCCCTGACCTGTGGCCTGACATTTCTAGATGATGTCTTTTTGCTGTTGATTTCCAAAGTCAGTGGTAGAGGTCAGCTGACACAGTGTGCATGGTGCGGGCTGCACGGGGTGTGTGCAGACAGCCTCTGTGGCCACGTGCGCTCAGGTCCTGTACAGGGGTTCTTGCCGCCTGTGTTCTGAGGTGGTATTCTCTGTCTCTATGTGTAAGTGCCATTTTTAGATCAAGCTGATCAACCAAGCGACTCCAACTGCAGGCATCTTCGGGTACTTCCCTGAGTCACCTCTCAGTTCCCAAGAGGTCTGTGGACCACCCCACCCCCAGCGATGGTGACTGTGAGGATCTCCGGTTTTACTGTGTGTTTTTCAGTGTGGCCTCCAACACGCTCACAATCATATCTTTTGGGTGTCTCTTCCTTCAGTCTTTCAGAAGCATTTCTTTTTTACACTTTTAATACTTTTTACCTTAAAGTGAATTTTGCCTGGTTAATAGTGTGACAGATTCCATTTTGGTACTATTTGCCCATTCCTTTATTTTTAATTTTTCACTTTTGTTTGAGCTTAATGTGTTATAATGAATGCATATATTGCCTTTTTCTTGTTTACACTGAGGAATGTTTCTTAATTGGTTGGTCCAGTGTACAATTTTTATGATTTCAGAAATATTTGCACTTAATTCAGCCATATTATTATATTTTCTATGTTTTTTATTTACTTTTTTCTTGTCTTTCTTCCCCTCTCCTTTTTGTATATTGATCTAGTTTCCTTTTTAACTTTTTTCTTCTGTAGGTTTTAAAGTCATAGTGTATTTCTATTCTTCTAGTTTTTACCTTTATATTAATATTATTCATACAAATACATGTATTTTTCTAAAATTTCTAAAGTATTTAAATTCTCCACAGATAGAAAATAAGAAAATTAGCATAATCATAATTCCCTCCACTCTCATCAGTCTGTTACTGCCCTGTCCGCTGTCTGGGATTTTTGTTTCTAAAACTTTGTAAAAATCGCCTTATTTTATACTAAATGTGTTTTTTAAAGTTTTCAAAGGTAATGTACTTAGGCAATGATGCATTTTATTGATTTATTTGTGTTACTATAACTTTTTATATCTCTTTATATCTCATTGCTTCTGTTGGACTACGATTTCTTTTTATTGGGGTGTGCTCTCTAGAGTTGGTGGGAAGAACTGGTGGGCAGTGGGCTTCTGACTCCTAGTGAGTCTAAACCTTCACCGGGCAGCAGATTAGATAGGTTTACAATTGGGGATTCCAAATCCTCTTCCTTTAGCACTTTAAGCACATCACCCCACTTTTCTTCATGCACCCAGTAATGAGAACAATCTGACTTTACACGACTTTTGCTTCTTGTAGTGAATAGGGTATTTTCTGTAGATCTGAGGACTCCTCTTGCATCTCACGTCACGGCGCCTCTCTCCAGGGTGTCTCGGGTCGGCGTGTGTGCTGCTGAGCTGCCTCAATTGTGTCTGATTATCTGTAACCCCATAGATGTAGCCCGTCAGGCTCCTCTGTCCATGGGTTTCTCCAGGCAAGAACATTGGAGTGGGCAGCCTTTCCCTTCTCAAGGGGATCTTCCCAACCCAGGGACTGAACCCAGGTCTCTTGCACTGCAGGCAGATTCTTTATCATCTGAGCTACCAGGGAAGCCCAAGAACACTGGAGTGGGCAGCCTTTCCCTTCTCCAGGGGATCTTCCCGACGCAGGGAGTGAACTCACTTCTCTCACATCCTCCTGCATCTGTAGGTGAGCTCTTTACCACCAGTGCCTAAGTGAGGCCTGTCTGTGCCACTCAGCATCTGACGGGCACTGAGGGCTAGCTTACGGTCAGGGAAGCCCAATGAATTACCTCTTCATATAATGATTTCTCTGTTATTTCTCCATTCTTTCCTTTGAGAGCCTGCAAGAACATACATCTCATCTCCCTTTCACATCTTTTAACTGTTACACTATCTAGATTTCAGACATTCAGGAAAAATCCCTCAGCCTCTTTTTATGGCTCATTATTCACAGTTTTGTTGTGTCCACTTTAAAATTCAACACGTAACTTGAACTTTGACATTCTGACAGTGACAGCCTCCATTTCCAGAGTTCCCGCTTTGTCCTCCTTCCTAGTTGCCTTCTTGGACGCCCGTCTCCTGCGGTGTTGAAGACCTCCTCAGGTGGAGACGCCAGCTCTCTCACGGTCCCGCAAGGCTGTGTCCCCGGGCCCAGCCTGCACAGGGGCTGTGGAGCCTTCTCCGTCGGGTTTGGTTCAGAGGTCAGCAGCGGTGAGGGCGTGGACAGGCCGTGCTGCTGAGAGGGGCCTGCCCCTGCTTCTCCGCTCCCTGCCGCCACTTCTGCCCCCTCCCTGTCTGCCCAGCTGAGGGCCCTGGGGGAGGTGGCAGCTCCCCCAGCTGGTGCTTTCCCAGGTGTCAGCCCTCTGCCCTTGCCTCTGAGACCAGAGTCCCCCCCGGGCCCGGGACCAGCCATGAAGGCCGCCCTTCTCTCCTCCCGTCTCTGGGGTGTCTTCACAGGCAGAGTCTGGGAATCCCCACCCCGGTTCCTCCCCTCACATTTGCTGTTCCCCTATCCTATCAGGGTTTGATACATGAGTGAGGAGAGACTCAGCATATACTTGACTTGCAATCTTAACGTTGAAAGCATTTCTACTCATTTAAAATATAATTAATAAGTTATAATCCTAAATAGCAACACGTCCTCTTTTAAAAATGGCTTGGCTATAAGGCTCATTCTGCCTATTCTGGAGGAATTATTTCTTAAAGGCACTGATAAAGACACCAATTACATGTTTACAGATGTCCTCGGAAGACAACAAATTTACACACTTATGTTGTATAAATCTCTTCTTGAAGTTGTGTGTGGTCTTCCTTTGGAGGAAAAGAAAGATCTGCGAAGGAGTGATTCATGACGGTGGAATAATCATGAAATCCTGCCTGGATTTTCATTTCTTGACCTTCTGCTCTGATTGCACGTTACACATTTTAGTCTAGCAGTTCTGGCGATTGGTTTGCTTAATGGGTTTAGTGAAAACAGGTAGATAGAATAGGAACGAGTGAATGAAGCCCAGGGCCGGCGTCTCCCCGGTGCTGCGAGTGGGTGAGGGCCCCCACGAGGGCTCACAGCTCCAGTGCGATGCCACCTCTCACCGGCCTTTAGTCTCAGGAAGCCAGTGGTGGCCACTGTCGCTTGCCGTGACTCACACTGTGCACGTGCTGTGGGTCTGCAGCACGTGCTCGTCGCGCTGGCGGCGGGCTCACAGGGAGAGCCAGGGCCTGGCCCTGCTCCTGCCCTGATGAGGATGGCTGCGCTCCCCCCACCCCGCCCCCACGGCGGGAGCCTGACCACGAGGCCTGGCCTGGCGGGGCGCGGGGGCTGTGGGTGGGGACTTCTTCTTAAAGGAGGTGCTCTTCTCAGAGTGTGAGGAGAGCAGCCCACCAGCTGTTCAGGCCTGACTCCCAGCCACTCCCGACGGGGTCCTTTGGGCTAGACATCTCTTACCCCCAGCTTCTGGGTGTCTGCCTGGGTGGGCTTCTTGCTGGCCAGTGACACACTGGGCATTCAGTGGCCGGGCCACCGCTGAGGGCCTGTCCTGCACGTGCCAGTCTCCGCCGAACACAGGCCCTTTCCTCAGGAAGGTGTGCTTAGCAGAGAAGAAGCTGCAGGGCCCAGAGAGGCCTGGGGACCAGCCGCTGGCCGCACAGCGTCCACAGCCCTGGCTCCAGGCCCTGCCGGGGCGCAGCACCTGGACTGGCGCTTGCTGGTGAGGGAGCAGCGACCACATCAAGGTCAGCCCCGAATAGTGCTTGAGAGAAGCCAGCTGCGGGCGTGTCATGGGGCTGCTCAGCCTGAGCCCCCCAGGGCAGCCTGGGCCAGGGACGGTGTGTCCAGCATGGGGACGGTAGAGAGAGCCTCAGATCTGAGAGGATGATAAGAATGAGAAGCTGCTGATGCGGTGCTGATAGGGAATGCAGCCAGCAGTGGTCAGGGCCTCCAAGGAGCAGCCAGGCCTGCGAGGAGTTGGGGAGGAGCAGCTGGCACTGGGGCAGCTCCCCAAGGGGGCTCCTGGCAAGGTCAGCTGCCAGGTAAGTGCCATGAGGTCCCAGGCAGTCAGTTTACCAGTCTACCTGGGCACAGTGCCCAGTGTTTGGTTGAATACCAGTCTACTTGCCGTGAAGGTACTTTCAGGTGAGATTAACTTTTATTATTAGTCGACTTTGAGTCAAGTAGATGGTCGTCCATGTGTGGGTGGGTCGCATCTGAGCAGCTGAAGACAGTAGAGGGAAAAAGAGTTTTTGCAGAAAAGAAGCGCTTCTCTCTCAGGACATCTCGCCTGTGCTTCCAGGCTGCTGGGCTGCCCTGCAACCTTCACAGGCATCAGCCCCCACAGCCGCTGAGTCAGTTCTTCAAATCTCTCTCTCTCTGACACACACACCCACGCCCCGAGGGTTTCTCTGGAGAACCTTGGCTGATACACTGACTCCGTGCCAAGGGACTCTGTCTCTGGGCCCCGTGCCGCTGTCCCTGTGCTCGCCTGGGGCTGCGTCCTCCACGCAGACGGGCACGGCCTACTCCAGAGCTGTCTGCGGTCCCTGTGGTCTGCAGGTGCGCGTGGCCTGTGCAGGGCCTCGGGGAGGCTGACGGCCAGGGGCACTGGCCACGGCAGCATGGCCAGGCTGACTGAGAGTCCTGGTGACGGGAGAGGGATGGCATGGAGGGTGGCATGGGGGGATGGCGTGGGGGAGGGATGGCAAGGGATGGCACATAGGGGGATGGCATGGGGGATGGCTTGGAGGGATGGCTTTGGGGTGATGGCATGGGAGGATGGCATGGGGGGATGGCATGGGGGGCCCGCCTGGCCCCTGGCCCGGCCCCTGACCAGAGGCAACTCTTGGGAGTGGATGAATCATAAGCATGACGGTGGCTCTAGAGGGGCTGCTGGTCCCCCTACTCTGTCTCTGCAAGTGAGGGTCTAGGTGACATGCTTTTGGTCTCATCAAATCCACTGTGATCTCTGCTCCCCTTCAGCTCCAGGGCCCCTTAGGAGGTGAGCTCAGAAGGCACCCAGGGGGAGGTCCTGCCTGGACAGGCCGTGGATGCAGGGAGTCTGTGTCCTCGTCACCTGGACGTGGGCTCCAGCTGTTTCACCTTTGGTCCAAATGGCAGCGTCTCCGGCAATGAAGCAAGACTGCCTTTCCCTTGAATCTTAAAAAATCTCACTTCTCACATGAAGTGCATGCTTCAGGCAGCAAACACTTGGCCGTCCAAATGTGGAAAGTCCACTGTTGGTCCTCCCTCGCTGACAAGGGTGGACAGGAGGCCTGAGGAGACGACCGTGGAACACCGCCCCCTGCGCCTGCCCCATGTTGTCACGATGGATTACCTTAACTCCAAGTTTATCCCTATCGTGGGCAAAAACCTTGCACTTCCTTCATTTTTAAGCTCTGTAATTAGGCGCACACAGCTCCTTTGATCAGCATAATAGCTGTTTACAGCCGGGGCAAGGCCCAGCAGCACCCCCTCCTCCCAGGGGCCCCCAGGCTGTGCCCGCTGCCTGACTGGGTAGAAGGGAGCCATCTCATTAGAGCCTCATGCTTGCAGTCGCGGCACCCCTTGGGAGGCCCTGTGGGGACCCTTGGCCTTCCTGCCCCACCACCACAGACCATCGCCTGCATTCTCGTCCCTCCTGGTCTGCAGGGCAGGCCCGCTCCGGGTGGTGGGACACTGGCAGCCTGGAGAGCCCTCAGCAGCCCCCGTCTTAGGGCCAGAAGATCTGAACTCTTGACAAGCAGGTCCCTGCGCAGTCAGTCCCACAGTCTCTGGACAGCGAGGCCTGGTTCCCGTGGCCTGTGGCCGCCTGAAGCTGCCTCTGTCACGGAACTGACCGGTCGTGGGGCACTGGGCTCACCTGGAGATGCCTTGGTCTTGGCCAGATGGCCCCGGCTGTGGGCAGTGCCTCAGTGCCAGCAGGACCGGATCCCACTCGAGGGCAGATGTGCTGTGGAGTCCAGAGCCCTGGCTTCTGTGAGAAGGGCTCCTCCCTGACCAGTGGCACTGGCATCCGGCAGGTCTGCCCAGGACTGGCCATCCTGTCCAGCACAGCTCTGTGGCCTCGGGGCAAGGGTGGGGGCTGTCGGCAGAGGGTTTAAAAGCAGTTCAACCAGAGAGACCATGGTTATCACCACAGACCGGTAGTTCTAAATTCACAAGCCTGGGTTCAGGACTAGCGGCAACTGAAGTCGTGGAGCAGGGGCGCCGTGTCGCTCCATCACCACTCGAATGTGGCCCCCGGGAGCCAGAGAGCAAATCCCTGCGAGCTGCCTGGCCCTCTTTGGTGAAGAGACGTCCGTAAAATCAGGAAGTGTTAGTCTCTGACTCCTTTTCTTTCTTGGGAATGTAATGCCTGTTTTACTGTTTATCAGTTTTCAATTTTCAATTTTAATTTTTAAAGTTTTACTACACAGAGTTTCATGACAGAAGACCCCTGTCTCTTTGCCAGCTGCGGCTATTGTCTGTCTCCCGGTTGCTGCTGAGAGTGCTCTTGCTGTGCGGACAGGAGGCTGGAGTGGCTCACGAAGGGGAGTGTGTGGGTCCCGTCCCAGAGGCCGGGATGCTGGGGGGAGGCTCCTCCAGCCTGAGGGGCCACGCGCTGTCCTGTGAGTGGCGTCCAGAGGCTCACAGCTGGGGTCTGGGTGGCACCTGCACAGAGCGGGCAGCGGGCAGCCTCCTGCGTTCCTGCAAACCATCTGTCCCGACTCTGTGGATGGCGGCTTCCCGGCCCCTGGTGCTGAGGAGCCCAAGGTTTGTGTGCTCGGCCCCGTCTGGACCAGCGGGTGCTGGCGTGATGACTGGAGAGCGTCTGTATTCCACGTGCGATTACCGCCCCCAGCAGAGGACGTGCCGGTCCGGGAGGAGCCACTCCTCCTGTGACGTGGGCTCTGGAGGCAGAGGCCAGTCACTGCCATGTGGGCTCCTGGGGGCAAAGCCCCTTTAGGCGAGGATGTGTGCGCCTAGCTGGGCCAGCCAACCGCGCAAGCTGGGTTTGGGGAGAGTGGGCGAGTTAGTTAGCAGGGCCAGTGGGCCAGATGCCATGTTCGAAGTGCAAACACAGTGGATATTTATACTTGAATATAAAGAGGAGGAAGAAAGAGGCTTCTTCAGAGGGAAGGATTGAGGCCAGTCTTCTTCACCGCAGACATCTGACGGGGCCGTCAGCACCCCTCACGCTCCAGGACCATCAGGGGCACTGCTTGGGTCAGGCCTGGAGCCTCGTCTGTCCCAGATGGACTCCCTGTCTCTGTCTGAGGCATTTTCCTTTCTTACTGGGCTCATCCCAGGGGCATCTCTTTCAGCCCTGTGGCCTTCCACGCCGTCCAGGCTGACAACAACCAGATTTGCCAGATCTGTCTCCCCAGCCCAGGTCTCCGCCATCAGCCCACCCAGTGTCTGCACAGGACTCAGATGGTCCAGGTCAAGGCCTCAGTGTCCGTGTCCCGTCTGCTTCTCCTGTGTCCTGCGTGTCCGTGTCCCGTCTGCCTCTCCTGGGCCTCAGCGTCCGTGTCCACAGTTTGTCTCTCCTGTGTCCTGCAGTCTTCCTTGAGGCCCTGGTTGGTGTGCCCGAGCTGAGGGCTGGGTAACCTTGGTGCTTCTCGTCTGCCGCACAAACGTCCAGCTGCCAGCAAAGAACAGGGCCCTCTTCTGAGCATCCTCCAGCCCCAGCTAGGACTGGCCAGACAGGGTCACCTGACCACATGCACCCTGGGTCCCTGTGAGGCCTCCTGCTCTCTCTGCTTTTACGCCCTCCCCAACCCCCGGCCCCCAGTGCTCACAGAGCAGCTGCTGGGCCTACTCCACCATGAAACATTCTGTGGTCCTCTGAACCCGACCCTCGGCCCTCTGCCTCCTCTGACTCCCTGTTCTCACCCTGGGCCTTGACAGAGCTATTCCCTGAACACGTTCCGACCCCCTCAAACACCTCTGGTCAGACAGGCCCCCTTCCCACCTCACTGTCTCCGTCAGAAGTGTTGCAGCTCACAGGCTGTGTCCCCAGCCCTGGGGGCGGCAGCCTCGGCCAGGACTGGCTGCCAGGCCTCTTGAGAGAGCCCACAGGCCCATCCCCTCGTCCCTGGCCCCTGTCTTGGTTCTGAGACGTGCTCAGGGGCAGCGCAGGGCTCCAGTGGAGGAAAGTGGACCCCAGGGCTGCTCAGAGCAGGAGGAGGGCCCTGCGCTGCGGCCCAGCCCTGTCCACGGGCTCCTATCGGGCGGGGCCGAGGGCTGTGGACGCCCCAGGGCCCCTTCAGCTGCGCTCTGGGGGGCCTCAGGGTGGCGGGGCCACCAGGTCAGCAGAGGGCCGGCCCCATTTCTGATCTGCAAGAGACACAGCAGCACCTCACCCCCGTGTGCTGAGCGTCAGGGGGCCCGAGAGGCTTCCAGCCCGTGCTTGCCGGCAGAAAGCCCATCGCCCACAGTTGGGAACAAGCCCAGAGTCTGTTATGGGCTGAATTGTGTCCCTGCCATCTGCACGCTGAGGTCCTGACCGCAGCCCTTCAGAATAGCACCTTATTTGGAAATGGTGTACCCACTGGAGGCATATGGACCCTCACCCAGGGCCTACCATCCTGACTGAGAGGGGAATTTGGAAACAGGGGGAGATGGGTGGAGGGCCCAGGGAGAAGACAGCCCTCTGGAGGCAGGGAGGTTGTCCCTGGGGCCTTGGGGCAGGCCCTGGACACGGCGGTGCCCAGCCTCCAGAAGTGTAAGCTGCATGCCTTTTCTGTGTAAGTCCCAGACTGATCTTGTAACCCCGCCCGGGGAGACACACAGGCGACACTGGCTCTGCTTGGCATCTGGACTGACAAATGGCCGCATGAACCAAGGGTATCCTTCTGCTCACAAGGCTCTTCAGGACTTAACCACTGCATTTCCGAGGCTCACGGAGGCTCAGGCTTCAGAGACCTTTGCAGAGATGCCATTCCGGGAGGGCTGCCCCCCACACAGGAGACCAGGCAGCAGTGGCCCCGTGCAGCCGCTGGATGCCATCCACACAGGGCTCAGGGCTGAGCCTGGGAGCAGGCGGGCGCCGGGGCCCCTCAGGGCCAGCAGGCCTCAGGCCCCGGCTGCACTGGAGCCCATCTGGGTGCGAGTCGCGTGGGAACTGAGGAGCTGGACCTTCCCACGCTTGATGTGGGGCAGCATTTTCTCTTCCAGTGGAAACAGAAACTGGGAAGTGCCAAGAAGGGGGGCGGAATCTGGGGGTGGGTGGAGATTTCTCGACCCAAGGTCTCTGAACTTCAGAAGAAGCTAGTTTTGATGCTAGTTCTTCTTTCTTTCTCTCTCTCACACATTCATTTCTGAAGCACATACAGCTGACTTCCTGGGCCCACCAAGGGTTGGGGGCTGGCGAGGAACCACAGGGAGGCTGGTCATCTGCTTCCACCTCCAGCTCGGGGCGGCTCGAGGGCCTGAACCACCCGGCCGCCCTCTGGCCCTCCGCCTCCTCTGGCCCTGGCCCCACAGCTGCCATCTCTCGCCGGTTCCCGGGAAGCAGTGGTGGTGAGGATGGAGGCTGCATTATAGCTGCAGTCCATCCAGCAGCATCGAAAAGCCCTTCAAGCATCCGTGGTCACCACGATTCATCTGCTGCCTGTGCAGAGGCAGCTGGGGACTGGGGGAGGGCACAGCCCGAGAAGGGGCCGGCCCCCACTTGCTGAATATGGCACCAGGCCCCAGGCAAGCACAGCTCCCCCCTGCCCCTGGCCTTCTCTCATCTCGGGTCGGGGAGGCTGGGCCGCTTTCCAGGGGGGATGCTCTCAGGCGATGAATATTTCATGAGGGGGCAAAATTGGTCAGTGAAAGATTAGGAGAGAAGAAAGAACCGACTGATTCCACATCAGCTGGTGTGCTTCTGATGCAGGGAGGCTGGGGGCTCATCATTTAGCGCCTGGGAAACTGGGCTCGGGGGGTGTGATGCTGCGTGGGACCGCCCCTGGGAGGGGAGACAGGGAAGCTGAAGGGCGTCACAGCACCACCGAGGCCGAGACCTGGGCACAGCGCGGGCCCTCCCTCGGCGCCTGCTCCCGGGACACAGGTGCGGCTGAGCAGGAGGAGAGGAGTGAGGTCTTCGGTCACCCCTGCTCTCCTGTGACACTGATTTGTGAAAGTATTTCTCAGTTAGCCCGCAATCTCTGGCATAATGTAACTGTCCATTTACGATGTTGCTACTTTCAATTTTTTTTTTCCCTTGGGGAAATTATCAGAAAGTGATAAAGCATTTTGTTAGTTTTTAGAGAAGAATTGGGAAATCTGGTAGTGAATGCTTACGGCAAAACCAGTAAGGAAGACTCGTGTCAGGGCTGTGGGGGAAGTGGCTGTCGGGGCACAGGAGGTGGCTCTGCCCTGAGGAGGCTGGACACCCCGATCCTGACCCGACAGGACCTGCGTGTGGCCGGGCCTTTATCCCTCGGGGCACGTGGCCCATCCAGAGGGGCCTGAGGCTTTACATGCTCGTTTCGTCACTAAATTCCCATCAGCTGGTGTTTCCTGGGTCTCTGAAGTGAGGGGAAAGACAGCCGCACACAGGATAGGCGGGGCGGGAGCTGCCCTCCCCGAGAGGAGGCTGGCAGGACCGTCCCGGGGCCTAGACCACCTTCCTGTTACGACAGGCCAGGGGAGCCTGCATGGAGGCAAACCTGCCCGTGCAGCTCCCCGGCAGACTGGGGTGCAGGCACGGCGGCCGGACAGCGTGCTCCATCCTGAAGGGTGTCAGCTCTGCCGTCGCCACAGAGGCAGCAAAGGCCCAAGTGAGGCCCAGATGCCCTCCAAATGCCCTCCGAGGGCCACCTGGTCTCCCGTGAGCGTGAGCCAGAGAGGTGAGCGCACTACGCCCCACGTGAGGGCAGAATCCAGACAGCACAGACTGCTCCGTACACGACTGACTCCGAGCTCCGAGGCCACAGCACCTGTGGCCACCATGCGTGCAGGGGACAGTCAGAGACCCCCCAGGACCACCCTGGCTGGCTGCCCAGAGTCCTACGAGGGGGTCCCCTGACCGTGATGACTGCCTCCCTACAAACTGTCTTAGAGCCTGAGGACTGCTGTGCTTGGACATTCTGAGTCTGCTCTCCTGGGTTAAGAGGCAGGGAAGTGTGGAAACCTCGCCGAATGTTGGAGTTTCTGGTGGGGTGCCCAGGGAGGGTTTAGGTGACAGCCCCGCACCCAGGACCCAGGCAACAGCAGAAGAGCAGTTGCTGGGACCGGTGCAGACCAGCCTCGCCCCTGCAGCATGGAGCCTGCGGGCACCTGGCCTTGGGGCCTCCTGGTGAGATGGCAGACGGAACAGTCTGATGAGTCCAGGTCTAAAGGAGGGCGGAGACCCGGGAGGCAGGAGGGAGCTCTTCACGCCAGTCCTCTCCCTGCAGAGCGGCCCGGCGGGTCCCAGCAGGCACAGCAGCAGTGTCAGCAGCAGCAAGGGTGCTGTGCTCTGGCTGGGCCAGCACTGGAGCACCCTGGGTTCCTCCTCACGACGGTGCCATCTCCTCGGCAGTGAGGGTGCTGCCCTGAGGTGCAGAGGGCTCTGAGCTGTGGTCGGGGCGGGGGCTCCTCTCCCATCCGTGACCCTGCCTTCCTTACCTGCTAGGTGTGTCCACGCATCAGATTCCCACCCTTTCTGCGACAGAGCACACACTGGACAGCTGTGCCCCAGAGGCCTGAGTCATAGAGTCCCCAAGGTTGTCAGGTGGGGTCAGGAATGGCCCTCAGCTCCTGAGAAGACGGGCCCCATACAGACACCCGGTGGCACTTTCCTGAGGCCCCCAGGACCGGGATGCCAGCTGTGTGGTCAGCGCGGACCAGCCTTGAAGACGCGGTGCTCTCTTGACCTTGGCTGCAGCAGCTCCGTGATATCTCTTTGGCAACAAGGTTCATATAGTCAAAGCTATGGTTTTGCCACTAGTCATGTACAGATGTGAGACTTGGACCATAAAGAAGACTGAACACTGAAGAACTGATGCTTTCGAATTGTGCTGGAGAAGACTCTTGAGATCCCTTGGACATCAAGGAGATCAAACCAGTCAGTTCTGAATAAAATCAACACTGAATATTCATTGGAAGGACTGATGCTGAAGCTCAATCTCCAGTACTTTGGCCATCTAACGTGAAGAGCCGACTCACTGGAAAAGATCCTGATGTTGGGAAAGATTGAGGGAAGGACGAAAGGGGGATCACAGAAGATGAGATGGTTGGATGGCATTACCAACTCAAAGGACATGAATTTGAGCAAACTCTGGGAGACAGTGAAGGACAGGGAACCTGGCGGGCCGCAGTCTGTGGGGTCGCAGGGAGTTGGACATGACTTATCAGCTGAACAACAGGATGAAAGTTACGATTGTTACGTTCACAAGAAAATAGAGATTACGCAGAGTGTGATTGATCTGTCAGAGCAGAATTAGTGCAGAAGGAAACGACTGAGCGGGCTTGTGCCCAGAGAGTGTTGTGAGAACGCTGCAGCCTGAGGGGAGCAGCCTGGGCTTGAAGTCACGAAGCTCAGACCCAGCTGGACTGTTGGCTGCTGGGGGGCCTCACGTGGGTGCCTGCACCCCTGGGCCTCAGCATTCGCATTAGTGATCGGGGATGGTAGTGGCCCCTCCAGGCTTGTCCTGAAGTGCTAGTTGCTAAGCCGTGTCTGGCTATTTGTAACTCTGTGGACTGCATCCTGCCGGTCTCCTCTGGGCACGGAGTTCCCAGGTGAGAACACTGGAGTGGACTGTCATTCCCTTCTCTGCGGATCTTCCTGACCCAGGGATTGCACCTAGGTCTCCTGCATTGCGGGAAGATTCTTTACCATCTGAGCCTCCAGGGAAGCCCCAGGCTTGTCCTGAGCCATCTGGATTTAACGTCCTCATGTGGTGTCTGGTATACAACACCACACAGTTTGCGTGCACCTGAGTCTCAAACCACTGCCGCTCACAGCTGCCCCTTCTCAGGCACACACGACATGCCCTGCCGTGCTGATGCCTGGTCTCTGTGGCCAGGGGCGCTCAGCCTGGGGCCACTGAGGAGCATTCGAGATTTGGGTGCCCAGGCTGACACCCGAGGCCGCCTGCACCGCAGCCCTGGAGTCCAGCTGGGCCCCCACCTGTGTGCTGAGCTCGGGGTTGCGGCTCAGTTAGACAAATGAGCGGACAGGGCCAGGTGACCGTGTGCTGCCTCCCACACGGGACTGGCTTCTGGGTCCTGCCGATCTGGTGACCAGACTACCCTGCTTCTCTGTGGTTCTGCTTCTCTGGTGTCCCAGGGGCTGCTGGCTGAGGCATGGTGGAGTGCAACAAATTTGGCTCAGGACCCTCTCTTACCCTCTCCAAGATGATTCCCAGGGTCCTGCCTAGAGCTGCTGCCCATAGGGGTCCTTCCCTCTAGGGACCTGTGGAATGTCTGGACCCATGTCTCAGATCCCAGCTTCGCAGAGCGCTGTCTCCTGGCCTTGCCCTCTCCCAGCCCTTGGGACGGAGAAGTACTTGGTGTAACACCTTTAACTGAGGTACTGTTGGTACTGAAATGGAGCCTCTGACCTTAGCCCTGGTGTCCCGGGCGCAGGGCCTCCAACAGGCAGTGGGGCTGACAAAGAGGTGTGAACGGCGCCCTCGCCCTACCTGGGCTGGTGGTGACCCAGCTGCGTGTCCACTGAAGACCGACAAGGACATGAAGATTTTGGGGCATCAGATGATAGGCTCGTGGACATGAAAGCTATTTCTGAAAAATACATGTTATATGCACACGTGAGACGCTGTTCAGGGCACAGTGCCCTGGTCTGACCCCGCTTCTTGTGGGAGACCTCCTTCACGTTCGGGGTCCGGCTGAGCTCGGCACCTCCACATGGCCGCCTCACTGTGTCCTCAGCTCTGAGCATGTCCTCCCCACCCTTGGGCTGTGCTCACACCTGTTGTGCTCCCACCGCACCCCTGCTCTGGGGAAAGCTCTGGTTGACACTGACCAGAACCCAGTGTGCCTGAGTGACCCTGGGCACACCGGGCACTGAAAGCTGTCAGTTTGGGGAATTAATCTGTGGAAGAATGAGCTGGAGGCAGGGGTCAGGCAGTAGGAGGCAGTGCTTGGCTCCCCACGGGGGGCTAATGAGACCCAGCCGGCGACTCCGTGCCCCTCCGGGCCAGGCTGATGGCCGCCTGATCCGGGAGTCTGTCCTCTCCATGTGAGAGGACAGCACGAATCAGTGAGTCTCAACTCTTCCACTCCAGTGGTGAGACTGGGAAGGTGACTAGCAGAACCCTCCCTGGCTTCGATTTCTTTCCAGAAAATGCCTGCATAGAAACTGTGCCTGGGGGAGGCGGGAGGGAAGACACCAGGAAAGCAGGCTGAGTCCACAAAGCCCAGGCCGGGGGGTGGGGGGTGGGGGGGTAGACCATGAATGCTCCCACCTGTCCCTCAGTGCAGACTCCTTCAGCAAAGGCTCCCTCAGCACGGGCTCCATCAGGCAGACTCCCTCGGCACAGCCTCCCTCAGTGCAGGCTCCCTGACACCCTCTTCTCTTTTTGTCTTCAATCAACCTCTCTGGGACTGTTTTATGGCACTTATGTATTACTTACTGGGAAGCGTATTCATGGAGGCTCACCGAGAAGAGAAGGAGGTGATGGTTTATAAAATGGAGGCTCACGACTCTGAACGACCAAGTGAAGGTGAGCAGCATGAGCACTGCTCCCAGGTTTGCTGCGGGCGAGGCCAGTCACCGGTAGAGGATGGAGAGACAATCGCGGGCACACAGGCGCTTCGCACTTGCCTTCCAGCCACTCCTTCACTGTAAGGAGGCACGGAAGTCATGGAGGCTCACGCCTCAGCCAAGAAAGACAGTTCATGGGCGCACCCCTCCAGAAAGGAGCTCAGGCCTGGCGCCTCAGGACCGAGTGTGGCTGGCACGCACCTGCCTGCCTCCCTTTGATGCTGTGCCTGGCTCCCAGGTTGCCTGAGACATAGGGCCTTGTGCGGCTAGACTGGCTGAGTGATTCTCGTTTCTCCCCCACTTTCTCGTGTCCAGATGGGGGTGATGTGATACCTGGGCTTCTGAGGGCTGCCTGGTGATGTCATCCTAAACTTACCTGAAGGCAGAAGTCCAGGAGGAAGGAAACCAATTCTCTGAC
The DNA here is from genome assembly GCA_006410535.1 of Litocranius walleri. Taxonomy (NCBI): domain Eukaryota; kingdom Metazoa; phylum Chordata; class Mammalia; order Artiodactyla; family Bovidae; genus Litocranius; species Litocranius walleri. The sequence goes on from SJYG01000933.1 coordinate 326,695, forward strand.
TCCAGGGACAAATCTGGGAATCACTTCTCGGCAGACGGGGGCAGCACCCGCTCGCAGCAGGCATCACCTGAATTCCTCATGCCCTGCTCTTTGACGGAACATCACTGGGCATCATGGTGGACCGTGTGCCCATCTCGGGACCGTGTGCCCACCCCGGTGTGGCTGGCCATGGGGGCTGGGACACAGCGCCCGCTTCAGCAGCATCTCCCGGTGGCCTGCAGGCAGGACGCGCTCAGGGCAGCAGCGCTGATGGAGGGCGTGCACCTGCTTCAGGGGAGCCTGGCGGTAATTATAGCGGCGGCCGCGGCAGCCCTGGCTCTGTGTCTGCGGGCAGCCGGCGGTGATGGATGTGGCCGCACGCCTTCCATTCCAAGCAAGCGGGCGTCTGGTGAACACATGGCTCAGGCCCGATAATCAATCATCCGTTTAATCAATTAGGAGGCTGCACTAATGAAGCAGGGCGGGGGCAGTGGGGCGTGGCGGCGGGGCAGTGCCACGGGCCTGGACGTTGGGCTTCCCAATTAAAGAGCAGGTGACGAGGCGGGCGCTGCAGCCGGCCCATTGGCGTGGAGGTCTGTCCGGAGCGTGGGCCCTGCGGCGGGATGTGCTGGGTGGAGCAGAGTGAGCGAGGGGACAGGCTTCAGGGGTCCATGTCCTAGCTAGCACTCTGCCTCCCCCAGAAGGATTTCTGGAGGCCAGTCCCAACCAGGCTTGCTGTTAAGGGGTTTTCACTCAGGTAAAGCTTTGGAAAAACAGTTTCAGAAATCACTCGTATTCTCATTGTTCTTGTTGCTAAGACGTGGAGAGTGAGTTTAATTTTGAAAGCAGCCCTTGGCTTTTATCATCAAAGGTGACTCTTCCAGCATGTGTCTGCACTGGGCAGTGTCAGAAGTGGTGCCACCTCTTGGCAGCATCATCTGTAGCATAGCCAGGTGACCTTGAGTGAGTGCCTTGACCTTGCCCAGTCAAGTGCCATCTGCAGTCTCCACATTCTCAGAGATTAATGCATGCTGATGTCCGTGCGTTGCAAACACTAAATCCAGTTACAAATGCAGGTTATCGTTACTGACAATTAGTCCATTTTACATTTGAAAAAATGTAAACATGCTTTTTGCAGACTCTGCTCTGTTTGTCTCATGAGCTCAGTCAGCAGGATGTCCCTCCTCCCCGAGCATCCAGTTTGCTTGGAGGCTCCATGCTGCTCCTCCCGGGTCAGTGTGCCTGCTTTGTAGAGGCTCCGGGGTGAATTTGTCTCCACAGTGGGCCTGTCTCCAGCTTCTCTGGCTGCTTTCCTCAGCTTGTGGTCCCTCCCTCCGTCTCTGAGGCCAGCAGGTCGGACCAAGTCCTTCCCACACACAGCACTGACCTCTTCAGCTGTCCCTCGCTCACTTTTAGGTGGAGCCTTACACCTGTGATCACACCAGGGTCCCAGATAGTCCGAGACACTGTCCACCTCAGGGTCACTGGATCAGCACTCTGGATTCTGCATTCCTGGTTCCTGGCATCAGGACATGGACTCGAGGGGCATTCATCTGCAGCCCTGGAGGAGGGCTGGCACAGCCCTTGGTGAGCCTTGGGATCCTGGGCCCTGGAGCTCCTGAATACCAGCTGCAATTAGCTTCTTCCACTTGCTCAGTGGGGCTGGCGGGTGAGGAGGTGGGCTTCTGGGAGGACTGCCTAGGAATGTCACGTGAGCCTGCACAGGGTCCAGGTTTTTGGTTACCCAACAATGCTGCTGGTGGAGCTTTGGTTTGGGTCTTGATGCAAAAGTTTCCTTCAGTGCCACACCAGAGCCGCTGATGGACTGGGGAAGCCTGTGGGAGTGGGACAGAGGTGAGGAGGCTGCCACCCAAGGGGGTGTGTGGACCACGGGGACCCTGACTCAGTACAGAAGACCTTTGTGGACGGAGGAGCCTCTGGACTCTGGAAAAGGCCCAGATTCTCCCCAGGAGCCTCCACAAGGGCCAGCCCTGCCAACACCTTCATCTCCAGCCCAGGGAGGCTCTTCGCGGACCTCTGGCCTCAGCAGCGCCGAGCTGCTCAGCACAATGGCTTGCGCCAGGGCAAGAGGAAGTGGGACGGCTGTGGGGGGCGGGGCTCACACCTGGGCTTTCCTCCACGCATGTCCGGGACTCTGGGGCCAGCGCGTCTGGGAATATCTGCTGCAGGAATCAGAGGCTGGGTGAATCTGAAGGGTCGGGGGTGGGCTGCAGGGCTCCAGAGGCTGGGGTCCAGCTGGCCAGGTGGGCACTGGCAGACGGGGAGGGACAGAAACAAAGGTGGCTAGGGCTTGCAATGGCTTAGAGAGAGACGATAACGGCCCTGACTCATTTCTGACTTGAAAAATTAAGTCCAATTATTGACCTGCTTGATCCTTTCCACGTGTGAGCTGACTTGATTTCAATCTGAGTGACTAGATCCCTCCTAACAGTCAAGGTGGCAGGAATCAGGGCCTCCTCTCCATCCACGTGGCAACTTCTCCTGGCTTTTGTTTTCAATTCCACACCCTGCATCCCTCCTCTCCTGACATGGACGAAGGCTACCTCACCTTGTCCCAGATGTGGGGATATTGTGGGGCCCTTGAATCCAGAGAGGCCCCTCCTGTCACAGGCCCAGCATCAGGCCCTCTTGGCTTCACTCAGCCTTCTTCTGATGGCACAGGAGAGGGTGGGGCCCCCGCTGATGGGCTCCAGGGAGGGCCTGAAAAACCAAGGGTACCCCTTCCCTGCACCTCCTGGGGGACACACGCCCTGGAGTCCAGCAGGGCTTGGCTGTGTGAGGGCGGTGTGCTGGTGGAGGGCTGGGCAGAGAAGACCTTGGGAAATTCTTTTTATGTTTGCCCTCAGTCACAGCTAAGGGGACAAGACCACACCAGGTGGGTGAGGCACCCACATCCAACCCAGTGGTTGACCACACACTGCACTGGACCTCACCTCTGGGGAAGGTCACATGGCTCAGGACCTTGGAGGTGAACCCTCTGCTGCCTCCTGGAATGCTGTTAACCAGGATGGACGGATGGATGGATGGATGGGCTCCTGGAGCAACACTGGTGGGAAGATTCTTCTTCTGAAACAAAACACTCAGGTCCTCAGAAGGTAGAAGGTAATTGGCCCTAGCTTCATCCTGGGCTGAAGCTGATTTCTCATTCTTTAAGATTCCATCTGAAGCCCATAATTGCTTCCCTGAATAGGCTTTTACACGCTGAATGGCCAGGCATCGTGTCCTCGGCCTTTTACCTTGATTACAAATGGGGCCCATATTTTAGTATGCTTGCCAGCCAGCCCCTCACCTGCTGAACCAGCCGTCCGAGCATAGCACTGTGGCCGTAAGCCCTTCCATTCCGGAAACAGTCTCCTGTGTGGCCGCCAAGCCCAGCCTCAGCAGGCCTGTGTTCAGCTGCAGAACTGAGTGTGCCCTTCCTCCCTGCCGGGCCCACAGCTCATTTCTGGAGGCAGAAGCCCAGCCGTGGGGTCTGGTTTGGGAAGGTCAGAAGGATGAGGCATGCTGACCGCAGGAGTCAAGCCGACAGGAAGGACACCCCGTTTCCATGGCGCCCCCGGTTTCAGGTGTCCTCACGCCCATCTGTAGAAGGAGCATGACGTCAGCTGGCCCTTGTGGCCAGCAGGCCTCCTCTGGAGGGGAGCTGGCGTCTTTGGAAGGCCCTGGCAGGACACGGAGACAGGGCTTGGGGGACCCTGCCTGAGCCGCTGACGCAGGCTCACGGCCCGGGTTCTGTGGGGGCACCTCTCCTGCTGCTCCCCCCACCCACAGAGGGAGAGAGAGGCCCCTTCACTGCTCTCCTCATGACCTTGCATGAGTAAGTGGAGACATCTGTGATGGGGAGACTTACATGAACAACTGGCCAGTTCAGTTTCCTTAATTCCCAGGACTGGACGCGAACTGGAAGAGGTGTGGTGCCCCCACCAAGGTGTGCGGGGCCTTGCAGTCCACACTCGCAAGGGCTTGAGCCGGGCTCCTCGCCAGGCTGGGAGGGAGGCGGGCCTGGAGCTCGTCGGCTCTGAGCGCTGGGGAGAAGTCCTGCTTCCCTAGCGGAGAGATGCCCCGGGCTCGGAGATTCCAGAGGACACGGCAGGCACAAGGGGGAGCCCGGGGCTCTTGCACTCTCATGGGGACCCACCCTCGGTCTCGTGTGCTCAGGGCGGGCTGTGTTCCAGAACACACATGGGGCACAAAGCCCCAGCCCTTAGGAGGCTTGGGCAGCATCACCTCCTCTAAGGCCTGGCCTGCTTGCAAGGCCACAGGGTCAGAGGAGGCGTAGCAAGTCTGCCTGCACAGGACCGATGGGGAGGAGACCAAGCTGAGGCCAGACAGACGGACGGCAGTGCGTCCCTCATGGCCAGCGCCTTCAGGGGTTCAGGTGCCCGTACTCGGGCTTTTGGGGTGACAAGAGGGATTCGTTGTTGTTTAGAAGCTAAGTTGTGCCCATCTCTTTGAGACCCTATGGACTTTAGTCCACCAAGCTCCTCTGTCCATGGGCTTCTCCAGGCAAGAGTACTGGAGCGGGCAGCCATTTTCTTCTCCAGGAGATCTTTCCGGCCCAGGGATGGAACCTGAGTCTTCTGCTAGCGGGGCCTCAAAAGGACAGGGGTGGGAGTTGATCACGGCACCCCCTCTGATCCAGGAAAGCTGGTGCAGGAGAGAGAGGGAGCAGTGGGCCCCCGGGACTTGGGGGCGTGGACTGGCCCCTCCTCCGCCGCCCTTGACTACGGAGGGCATCAGCACCCTCTGGCAGTATGCCCGCCACACCTGTGGGTCACACCTGGGCAGTGTCCCCAACCTTCTTCTTTCTGGTTTTGATTGTAAGACCCCCACCCACGGAGGACCCTGGGGCAGGAAAGCGGGGAGCTGTCCTGAGGGCAGGCAATCCCAGGGGATTCAAGGTCGCAGTGGAAGTCACCTGGAGGCCTGACTTTAGGGGACAGGAACACGAGCCTCTTTCGAAAGTCTCTCAGCCCACTTCCCTCTGCCCTCCAGCTCCCGAGGACTCAGGTAAGATGGACGGAAGGGGTCTCTGGGCCTCCTGGGTCAGAGGCAGCTCCTGCTGAAGCCCTGAGCCTGGGCCGTGGCCAGGCGCTGCCCGTGTCCCGCCGAGCAGAGCTGCTGACTCATTCTGGGTAATTAGGGCTCGTCAGGGATCCTGCCCTCGGGCTGAGCCCCTCTTTCCCTAATGGTGCAGCAGGTCACAGAGAAACACAGCAAGAGCAAGTTACCGTGCGGTCCATGCCCATTGCCCGTCAGGCCAGCCAGAGCACAGTCCACCAAGGTCGGAGCTCTCTGGGCAGGGCAGAGGAGGAGGTGGCAGGGGGGCCGGGCTCCAGACTCAGGGGAGGGGCCGCAGACGGGCTCGGGGCAGTGTGTGGAACAGCTGCCTGAGTCTGGACCTGCAAAAGTAACCTGCCCCTCTGAGCGTGGGACCTGGTGCACAGGTGGGTGGAAATCTGTGGGAATGGCTGCACCCTGGCGGGTGGGTGCCTGGAGTCCCACCCTGCCTTCTGACCCTTTCACCGGGGGCCTGTGATCCCCTCCAGGGCTGGCTGAGGCTCCCCAGGCACCCTCAGACTACCAACCGCATCGTCCAGAAGGACGGAGGAACTGGCCATACTGGACCTGTGAGGGAGAGATGCCAGGGGCGCCCACTGAGTGGACGAGCTCTGCCCAAGCCCAGATGGCCTGCCAGCCTTGGAAGGAGGAGGGGCTTTTTAAAGAGGGGACCCCTTGGGCCTGAAGCTGTAAAGTACAGGTTTCAGGGAACATGCGGCTGCCTTGCTGCAGGCCCACACTCTCTCTACACCCATACTCCAGCCAGGCGCTTTCAGCCAGTCTGCCCGAGGTCTGGCCAGGGGAACCAGCCGAACACATTCCCTTGGGCCCGTCATAGCCCCAGAGGGCAGACACAGGCTGAACACCGGCTCCCAGGGCCAGAGCGATGCGGACTTAGTCCATGGCGGTTTCCTAAGGGAGGGGTCTTGGCCTTGAGGGGCTTCTGCATCTAGCCTTGCCCAGTGCTCGAGACCAACCGAGCTTTTAAAGTTTTCGTGTAAATAATTCAGATAAGTGAGAAAAGTCCCCATTCACACCTTAAAAATGAAGATACCCAGATTTCCCTGGTGAGCAGAGTGAAGCCAACTTCTGTTTCAGCTGAGCTGAGGGTCAGGGCTGGCGGGGGAGGGGGGTGGCTGGCATGGGCAGGGCTGGTCACTCGAGTGCGCTTTGCTGGCCCTTCCAGCCAGAGGCGCTGATGGAGCCTCAGGGTCACAGGGCCAGGAGGGGAGGCAGGCCCGCGTCCTTCCGACCCCGTGAGAAAGAGCCGCAGACACCAAGACAGACGGAACCGCGCGTCCCTCTGCAGACGCCTGTCTGCACTCCTCCCCAAGGTGGCTAAGTGCCAGGCGTGGCCCAGGAAGCGCTGGCTTATCTGTGCCACCAGGGGGCTGGGTGCCTGGGTCTCTGGGCCAGTCCTCAAGTGCGTGGGCTCCCAACTCCCAGACTCAATCAGCAGAGGCCGACATAGCTCTCCTGGGCCCCCATGAGTCCTGCATACTTCCGCCTTTCAGGGGGCTGCCAGGCTGCCCACGTCCACGGCGAGGCTGGATTGTTTATCCACTTCCCTTATTCATGGCCTTATCTTCCTCAGGGGAATTTACCACTCATATATTTTTAAGAAAAATATACAAAAATATGGGATTCCCTTGTAGCTCAGCTGGTAAAGTACCCACCTGCAATGCTGGAGACATGGGTTTGATCCCTGGTTCAGGACAATCCCCTGGAGAAGGGAAAGGCTACTCATAGCCGCCCACAAGGCTCCCTCGTCCCTGGGATTCTCCAGGCAAGAACACTGGAGTGGGTTGCCGTTTCCTTCTCCAGTGCATGAAAGGAAATTGAAAGTGAAGTGGCTCAGTCATGTCCAACTCTTAGCGACCCCATGGACTGCAGCCTACCAGGCTCCTCCGTCCATGGGATTCTGGCCTGGAAAATTCCATGGATGTTCATGAGATTGCAAAGAGTCAGACACGACTGAGCAACTTTCATTTCACTTCATATAAATATTTGTCTCCTTAAAAAAACCCAAAAAAACCTAAAAAGCAAAGAAAACAAAAGCAAAAATAGACAAATGGGACCTAATTAGACTTAAAATCTTTGGTACAACAAAGAAAACCACTCACAAATGAAAAGACAACATACTGAATGGGAAAAAATATTTTCATATGATACAGTCAAATAGGAATCATGCAAATTATATAAATAGCTTATACAACAACTCAACATAAAAAAACAAACAACCCTATTAAAAAATGGGCAGAAGACCCGAACAGACATTTTCCCAAAGAAGACAAACAGATGGCCAACAGGTGTTACTCATCAGGGAAACGCAACAAAAAACAAACAAAAAATCACACAATGAGATGCCACCTCACACCTGCCGGGATGGCCATCATCAAAGGGCCACAGGCAGCAGAGGCTGGGAACGGTGTGGAGGGGAGCTGCTGCTGCTGCTGAGTCACTCGGTCGTGTCCCACTCTGTGTGGCAGCCCACCAGACTCCGCCACCCCTGGGGTTCTCCAGGCAAGAGCAGGGAAGTGGGTTGCCATGTCCTTCTCCAAAGCAAGAAAGTAAAAAGTGAAAGTGAGGTCGCTCACTCATGTCCAACTCTTAGCAATACCGTGGACTGCAGCCCACCTGGCTCCCCCACCCGTGGGATTTTCCAGGTGAGAGTACTGGAGTGGGGTGCCATTGCCTTCTCCTGTGGTGAGAAGGGAACCCATCTAAACTGTTTAGTTCAGTTCAGTCACTCAATCATGTCCAACTCTCTGTAACCCCATGGACTGCAGCACACCAGGCCTCCCTGTCCATCACCAACTCCTGGAGCTCGTTCAAACCCATGTCCAGTGAGTTGGAGATGCCGTCCAGCCATCTCTTCCTCTGTCGTCCCCTTCTCCTCCTGCCTGCGATCTTTCCCAGCATCAGGGTCTTTTCAAATGAGTCAGCTCTTCGCATCAGGTGGCCAAAGTACGGGAGCTTTCAGCTTCAACATCAGTCCTTCCAATGAACACCCAGGACTGATCTCCTTTAGAATTGACTGGTTGGATCTCCTTGCAGCCCAAGGGACTCTCAAGAGTCTTCTCCAACACCACAGTTCAAAAGCATCACTTCTTCAGTGCTCAGCCTTCTCTGTTGTCCAACTCTCACATCTGTACACGATGGCTGAGAAAACCGTAGCTTTGACCAGATGGACCTTTGTCAGCAGAGTAATGTCTCTGCTTTTTAATATGTTGTCTCAGTTGGTCATAGCTTTTGTTCCAAGAAGTGTCTTCTAATTTCATGGCTTTACTCATCATCTGAAGTGATTTTGGAGCCCAAGAAAGTCAAGTCTGTCACTGTTTCTATTGTTTCCCCATCTATTTGCCATGAAGTGATGGGACCAGATACCATGATCTTAGTTTTTTAAATGTTAAGTTTTAAGCCAGCTTTTAAACTATACCTCAATAAAAAAAAGAATCCAGGCATTTCTAATTTCACAGTTCAAGTGTGATCAGAAACAGTCAAGTGGCAGATATGAGGTGCATTTTGGCAAGCTGTCCATTTCTGACTCCGGGGCTGGGCCCGCCGAGGGGTGCTGGTGCCACCTGGGTTCTTCTGTCCATCCGTCTCCCTTTTCACCTGCCTGTGCTTTGCTCACAGCATTTCCAAACGTGGCAGCAGAGTCCAGCGATCAGCACCCCAGGAAAGGGTGTCCGCTTCTGTGAGGTGCCCTCGGGGTCCAGCAGTCCCCCAGCTCCACGCGAGCCCCTGCCCTCCAGCTTCACCTGGCTCTGTGGCGAATCCCGGGGTGGGGGTGCCATCTGAACCCCTCCTCTCAGCAGGAGGGCTGTGCTGCCACTGTCCCACCCACTGCCCCTGGTCAAGCTGAGCCGGCTGGCTTCACTGCACACCAGGGACTGTGCAGATGATGTCACGGAACATTCTGGAATCTGGGTGTATTTATCGCAGCTCTTTCTTCTTGTCCAACAGCTGCTGGCCTGGCCCTCCCTCTCACACAAGCCCAGGGAAGGCCTCCTGCAGCTGAGCAGCTGGACACAATCCCACTGCGTCTCAGCAGCACCCTGATACTCAGAAGAAGATGCTAACGTTTAAAGAACACCCAGACATTCAGACTTACACTGAGGCACTTGGGAATATCTGGGCAGGAAGTTTAAAGAAGCTTGGTCTCAATTGGGTATGAATTTGCAGAAGAGAGTCCGCCTTGGTGGGGGCTGGATTGGTGGACCTGGGCTCTGCACCGGATCCCAGCAGCTTCCACCGAGGTGTCCCCAGTGACCAGGGCCCATGAGTTAAACCGAGATGCCTCTCGTGCCCACACCTGACCCATCCAGGCTGCATCTGTCAGGGAGCCGTCTTCCTGCTGGGAGCTTGGGAGTCTGGAGCCACCCTTCACACTCAACCTGCAGGGCCCCCAGACCCTGCTGCTGCCCAGACAGACTCCCGCCCTGCTGGGCCCAGGCCGCAGGGACCCTTCAGCCTCGGCAGGGCGTTGAGGGGCTGTGGCTCTGAGAGCTGCCCTTTCCACAGTTTGTTTCCTAAACAACACACTTGACTTCTAGGGTCTTCTCACGAGCCCTGCTGTTTGTTTTGCTCTGAAAGAACAGCACACCCGCCCCACAGCCTGAGCTGACCAGCATGGCTACGGTCCCAGGAGGCATCTCTGCTGCTGTGTTAGGGCTGCTGCAGCTTGGTGATGGAAGTGGACTCCCCACCCTGAGGCTTTGGTGGGTGAGCAGCGAAGCCCCCTGTTACATCATGAGCCTGCCACATACAGCTCTTTGCTTTCTAAAAAGGAAGGCAGATGGGCTCCACGTCTCTGCGAGGGCTGCCCCTTGCAGTCAGCATGCGGCAGACTGACCAAACCACCGAGGCAGAAGAGGCAAGACAGGCCTTTAATAGGAAAATGGGACCCACTGTTCTGACACTGTGTTCCCTCCCTCCTTCCTGAGGAAACCTGTGTGTTCTCATGTGTGTTCTCAGAGTACAGTGACTGCAAAAATAGAGAGAAAAATGAACCTAGAAATTCTTTGTCAAGAAGACAGGGACGTGGATTCTAAGAAAAATGAAAACAAACAGATGAGAGGACCTACAAAAACAAGGCAGGGGGTCATGGGACCTCAAACACCCGCCCCTGCCACATGGGTGCTTGTGGGCCCTGGCTGGGTGCTCACTGGGACCTTCCTAGGTGCTCATGGGCCCTGGGTGGGTCTTCACTAGGCCCTGGCTGGGAGCTCCTGGGCCCTCCCTGGGTGCTCACTGGGCCCTGGCTGGGTGCTCACAGGCCCTTGCTGGGTGCTCACAGGCCCTCCCTGGGTGCTCACGGGCCCGGGCTGGATGCCCACGGGCCCTCCCTGGGTGCTCACGGGCCATCCCTGGGTGCTCATGGGCCCTGGCTGGGTGCTCACGGGCCCTTGCTGGATGCTAACAGTCCCTCCCTGGGTGCTCACGGGCCCTCCCGGTGCTTACAGGCCCTCGCTGGGTGCCCACGGTCTCTCCCTGGGAGCTCATGGGCCCTGGCTGGGTGCTCATGGATCCTTGCTGGGTGCTCACGGGCCCTGGCTGGGTGCTCATGGATCCTTGCTGGGTGCTCACGGGCCCTGGCTGGGTGCTCACGGGCCCTGGCTGGGTGCTCACGGGCCCTGGCTGGGTGCTCACGGGCCCTCCCTGGGTGCCCATGGGCCCTCCCTGGGTGCTCATGGTCCCTGGCTGGGTGCTCATGGTCCCTGGCTGGGTGCTCACGGGCCCTCCCTGGGTGCCCATGGGCCCTCCCTGGGTGCTCATGGTCCCTGGTTGGGTGCTCATGGTCCCTGGCTGGGTGCTCACGGGCCCTGGCTGGGTGCTCACGGGCCCTCCCTGGGCACTCACGTGCCCTGGCTGGGTGCTCATGGGCCCTGGCTGGGTGCTCACAGCCCCTCCCTGGGTGCTCATGGGCCCTGGCTGGGTGCTCACGGGCCCTGGCTGGGTGCTCACGGGCCCTGGCTGGGTGCTCATGGGCTCTCCTTGGGTGTTCTCGCCTAGCGTTACTCCTCAGCACTGGGGTCACACCGTGAATGAATCTAAAATATTTTGAATCCACCCGGGGCTGGCACCCCAGAGGGCAGACAGTGGACAGTGACCGTGTCCTGGAGGCCGGGGCGGGTGCGGGGTTGGGACGCTGTGGGCAATGCAGATGGGAGCTATTGTTAGCGCCCCGTGGAAGGGGGCTGGGAGGAGTGGGTGGAGAACTCGGTGTGAACACACAGGTGCCCGGGAGGGTCTGGTCTGGGTGGGCAGGGCCTGAGCTGTACGTGAAATGTGGGATCCTCTGGATGAGATGTGGGGTTGGGGTGCTGAGGGTGAAGAGAGATGGTCTGGGGAGGAGGATAGGGGGCAGGGGCCCAGAGCTGAGGCCATGTGGCCAGGGGCCAAGACCCGATTGCAAGTGTCGGGACAAGGGTCAGGCCAGAGGACTGCCCAGGAGAGCCAAGGGCTGACGCCGGAAGAGAGCTGACTTGAAACAGGGCCGGGGGCAGGCAGGGTGGAGAGGCAGGCAGCCCCTCCTGCCAGGGCTGTGCAGAAGAGATGAGCCGGGGCGGCCGCAGGGCTCAAGGGAAAGGCAGGCCGAGCACAGGGCTTGTCCTGTGCGGCCATCCTCAGCACGCAGACAGAAGGCCATGTGTTCTCAGGCAGCTGAGCTTGTTCAGGAACAGGGAGTACGGCTGTAGCAGTGACAGGCCCTGCTGGGAATGCCCTCTGGGACCTGTCCTGTGGGGAAGGTGTGTCCCTGGGCTGCAGGAAGGGGTGGGGTGGGGCCGCGGTTCGGATGCAGAAGAGGGGGCTACTTAGGCAGCTGGGGTTACAGTCAGGGATTCGGTATTTTTTTTTCTACTATGTGAAATGCATCTTAAATAAAAAATGAGTGACAATGGCCACTACTTTAAAATCAACTTATGAAACCGTTCTTTTTGGCAGGATACTCTCGTGCTCCGTCATGCTCAGCCACTTTAGCTGTGTCCAGTTCCTCACGACCCCGTGGGCTGTAGCCCACCAGGCTCCTGTCCACAGGGTTTCCCAGGCAAGAATATTGGAGTGGGTTGCCATTTCTTTCTCCAGAAGTTTGTTCAAATTCATGTTCATTGAATCAGTGATGCCATCCAACCATCTCATCTTCTGTCGTCCCTTTCTTCTCCTACCTTCAACCTTTCCCAGGTCCAGGGTCTTTTCCATTGAGCCAGTTCTTCCCATCTGGTGGCCAAAGTATTGGAGCTTCAGCTTCAGCATCAGTCCTTCCAATGAATATTCAGAGTTGATTTCCTTTAGGATGGACTGGTTTGGTTTCCTTGTTGTTCAAGGAACTCTCAAGAGTCTTCTCCATTACCACAGTTTGAAAGCATCAATTCTTTGGTTCTCAGCCTTCCTTATAGTCCAACTCTCACATGACTACTGGAAAAACCACAGCTTGGCATGAAGTTCTTGGTGGAAATAACTTTTTCCACCAAAAATTCATATAACTTTCAGGTATTATGTATCTAGTATTGCTCTTGATAAGGCCAGCACCACTGAAATAGCAGTCATTTGGAATAATTTTAGATTTACAGAGCAGCTGCAAAGACAGTCTAAGGTTTCCTACACCCTCCCCTAAGCTTCCTTTGCTCACTTCTTAGACGATGACCAGGATGCATTCCTCAACTCGAAGGAAGCTGCCTGGCACACGAACTCCACTCCTGACTTTACTGGGATTTTACCCTTTTCCTTCCCCGATCTCATCCAGGGCCGTGGTGCATGGTCATGGTTCCCTCAGCTCCTCTGAGCTGGGGCAGCTCCTCTATCTTTTTTTTAATGACTTGGAAATGGATGGTTCTGAGGAGTTCTGCTTGGGGTGGGGGGGGTGGGTTGTAGAATGTAAGTATCTGATGTTTTCCTCATGGTTACACTGGGCTCATGAGTTCTGGGGAAGAAAGTCACAGAGACGTATCCTTCTTGTCACACCCAATTAACGATTGCTCCCGCCTGTGGTGTAAATCTTGCTCACCTGGCTAAGATAACTATAAGGCCAATACTACCCTCATTTCAGGATTTTAGGTTGACCTACCTGTTTGTTTTTGTCTCTGGAAAATCCAGTTTTGAGTCCTAATATTTTGATAATGATAATTGGCATTGCCAAACTCCTGTGTGACATTTAGGATTTTTTTGTCTTTTTAAAGGGTCACTACTATTATTGTTCTAATGGACATCCTCCTACGTTGCCTTTCTCTTTGGGGGTGGGTTACTGCCTTAGGCTAAGCACAGCAAAGTGAAAATTGATGAACTCATTCTAAACTGCTGGAGAGTTGCAGCCTCATGATCTAACATTTCTCTAAGCAGACAGAGCTCGACCCCCAGGGTCGGTCATAAGCAGGCGGGCCCAGAGGAGTTCTTGGAATAGAACAGGTGTGCCCAGGCTTCCTGGAGGAAGAGAGGGCAGGGCTCGTGAGGGGAGATGGAAGGGGGCCCGGGTCTGCGCAGGACAGCAGACCCGCTCGGTGGGGAGGCGGCTGCCGCGCTCTGTGTGCACCGGGAGGTCTGGGGGCCAAGGTCACCACTGTGCTCTACTGATGGCGAGAAATAAACGGAAAAGTGAAGCCAGTTTTTCGGGGCGCAGCACCCAGCGGGATGCTGGGAAGCGAGGGTGACCCCCGGCCTCAGCCTGCACCCGAGTGGACGGCCTGGGCTGCTTGGGGATGGACTCATCCCTCCATGCCCGCCTCTCTCAGGAGCCAGGAGGAGGCCCGCCAGGATCCAGCGTCCCTGGAGCAACAGCAAAAGAGGGACGTCACTGTGAAGAGAAACAGGCTTGACCTTTGCTCAGCCAAGCCTCTCGTCAGGGGTCACATCTGTGGAGAAACAGGAAGGTCTTGGGAAATCCCCTGGGAAGAGCACCGTGATGTCGACCTGCTTGGGATCCTCAGCCCCTGTGTCAAAGTCCGAGGGTTTCTAGATCGAAGAGACCAGGCCAGCTTCCGAGGGCAAGGCGGACGGTGTTTGCTGATGGAGCGGCTGCGTGTCCAGACAGGTGCTCAGATCCTAGAGTCCTGCCAAGTCGTCCTCACCCCGCTCCACATCCTTTTCCAAGCCCCACCTTTTCTGAGTTAGTTTATATTTAAACACAAAATAAAACTAAGAAAAACAGAGGCACCGCTCCTCCCCCGTCCCGGCCCCGGAAAACCACGGCTCCCAGGGGTTGGAGTGGACCTGGGCCCTGACCCCTGTCTGACGGAGTCTGGGTCTGAAATCCTGTTTATGGCCATGAGGCCTTTTCATGTTGAGGAAGCAGTTTGTTGTCCAAAATAGCCGCCAGGAACGGCTGTATTTTTAGGAGCAGGAAGGGCTGGGGCTGAACTTGCGCGTTTTTGTGGCCTGCTAGTTTCCTATTGTCCTCAAAGGCGGTTTGGTCAGGTCACAGGGAGCAAGAGCCTCCGTCCAGAATCAAGGGTCCTGGGGTGAGTGTGCCCTGGGGCTGTCCTTTGTCTTCCTGAACCTCCCTCTCTCCCTGGAGGATTTATTATCCTGATATCTCATGATTTCTCACCCACGGTCCTGGCCATTAGCAATATTATTTGACAAAACTAGTGAAGAGTCCAAAAAATCTCAGGAGAATGAAAAACACGGAGCTCGTGCTAAAACACGACTCAAGTGGGAGCACCAGCTTAGAGCCTCTGCTGGACACTTGAGGACGCGTGGTCCAAGGCAGCCTCACCCAGGACCAGCAGACTCGGGTTGGGAAGAATTTCAGGCACAACAGTGGCCGTCGGGCAGGACTGCTCATCAGAGCAATAGCCTAGGACGCCAGGCTGGCCCCCATGAGACACACGGTCGTGGGGCACGAGGGGCGCCCGTCACAGGCTACAGAGGCGGAGCCAAGGCTGCAGCCAGGGGAGAGACTGTGGCCTTTCTGCTGGTTCTAAGCCACGAGCGACTCCAGTTTCACCTGTGACTTTAGTCTCTCCTGCCCAGAACCCAGAAGCATGTGGACCTGGTTCTGCAGGGAGCCGTCAGCGTCCTGCCTGGAGCAGGGTCCCCGAGCCCCTCCCCTGAGTCAGTGAGCACTGAGCTTGTGTGAGTGCTGCTGCTTGTGCAGGGAGGGAATTGACATCCTCCCCGATGCATGCTGGGTGAGCCCCACAGATGGCGCAGCAGTCAGGGGGCATGCGTGTCCCCCACGATCCCACTACAGTTAGATTCTGACAGCAGGTCGGGGAGCCCTGGCTCTGCTTCAGACTCCCAGGCGGCTGGGTGCTTCGTCGGGGACTGCACCTGGGTGTCCGGGTTGGGGAGGCACCTTGATGCAGCTCAGGGCGCACCGCCTCGCTTTCCCAGGGAGAGTGCAGTGGGTAGTGGGCACAGACGAGCGGGCAGGTCAGTTCACTCAGGAGTGTGTCCAGAGCTCGGGGCGCACTGGCTCGCTTCCCTAGGGAGAGTGCAGCGGGTCACGGGCACAGACGACTGGGCAGGTCAGTTCACTCAGGAGTGTGTCCAGTGCCGGGAGCCAGCGTGAGGAACTCCGCCCATAGCAAAGGTCATGAGGAAGGAGGCCTGGCATATGCAAAGGCATGATCAAGCCTCAGGAAACCCCCTGTTCCCGAGCATCCAATCCCAAAACCAGAGTCTGTTTTATGCTCTCACCTACACCTCTGACTTTACGGGGGGCTCTCCCCCATAACCATTTCTCTCGAAGAAGGAGTTAACTTGCAGCTCTAGTTAATAAAAATTCCTGGGCGTGACAAGAGTGTTTCAACTTAGAAACTCCTCTGAAGGTCCTCTAGCCTCCCTGATCAGGTTCATCCGGCCACATGTGATTGTTTACAACCTCCCAACCATGAGAGGCATGAGATGCTTTAAACTTTCTAAATACAGACTCTTTTGAGAAGTTAGAAAATTATTTGTATAGTATAGTGGGTTGATCAGAAATTATATTGGTGAAGGGTTTTTTCATTTGTCATGCCAATAATTACAGCTAATTCCCTGCCCTGGGTGTGACATGGGTGTCTCAGGTCAAACCTCTCTGCTGACAGACTAGCTTGTGTGACAACCTCTCAACCATAAACAGCACAGAGAATTTGAAGTATTAGTATAGGGCTTTTCTCATTGTTGAGTCAATGATTGCTGCCAGGCCTCCATATCCTTAGGCACCTGGGAATATATTAATCAATGTATTTGGAATATAGAAAAGGAAATATAGTAGATTTTGATGTTAGCAATACTAGACTTTTTGAGTTAATGAACTTTCTCTTTTGTTATAGATCACTGTACTTTGTTATAAATCACTGTGTGCTTGCTAGGTAAAAGTGTAACTTTATCACTATCTTAAGACTAAGTAGATCTTAAAGGGAACATTGATGAAAGGTTTTCATTTGTTGGGCTGATGTTTGCTGCTAAATCTCCATATTCTCTGCCCTTACAATGAATATAACTAGCATATAGGAGAAATAAGTATTAACCTTTAAGATTAATCATGTTAACCTTAGGTTAAGTAAATTCCTTTCTTAGTTGTAACTCACTACACCCTCACCCTATAGGAATGCAACTTTATTTGGAGGGTGGCGCCTGATTTAAGAAAAAAATCACCCCTGGAAAAAATAAGTTTTCTGGTTAACTGACCGCTATCAGAAAGGGCCATAAAATGTCAGCAGGCCTCATGGCCAGAAGATAATGTAAAACCCATAAGACCTTTGTATAATTTTATATGAAGCACCTGACTGTGACAAGAGTCAGGTCTGCTGACCCCCACGTGACTCTGTATTCATTCCTATGTGTAACAAAAGGTATATAAACAAACCTGAAAAATAAAGAAATCGGATCAGTTTCTGGAAAGACTGATTCCCCCGTGTCATTTCTTTTTTGCTCCCTGTTTCCCTGACTGAATTCCCATCTGAAATGTGGGTACTCACCAAGACTGCTAATTCTGCCTGGGCTTCTGAGATCAGACCGGTGAGGCCTCAGTGCCTCCTCTCCTTCGAGAGAATGGAAAGACGCCTGTGGCCTATGTAGGTGGTGATTGGTATTCCATGTAAACCAAGTTATTCAGCCTCTTTTCCTCCACTAATATTTCCTACTACACTATCCATTTCTAATCTCTCTCTATATATCTGTAATTAAGTTTTTTCCTAGGATGCCTACTCCATCCCCACCTTCGAATTACCCTGGATCCACTGGGGCTGGACCCCGGCAGTCCAGAGCTCGGGGAGGGAGAGTGCAGCGGGTCGTGGGCACAGATGAGCAGGCAGGTCAGTTCACTCAGGAGTGTGTCCAGAGCCTCGTTTGTCAAGTGTTCTGCCCAGAGTCAAAGATAAAACCATATGAGGCAGATGAGCGCTTAGCCCTCGCGGAGTCTGCAGCCCGACGGGTGGGCTGTGCTGGTGGATACTCAGTCCTGCCCAAGCAGGTGTGGAGGGTCAGAGCCACTGGCCTCCAGGGGCAAAGCACAGCCAGCCGGGAGCCCGCCAAGACAGAAAGAGGTGGGGCTGAGCGTCGCGTGGCTCCTGCCAGAGAAGGCTTTATGGGTTTCGGAGCCAGGGTCCTCCATGGGAGCTTGAAAGAGGAGATGGGTTTGCAAGGACGATGGGGAGATGGAGGCAGGCTCTCTGGTCCATTTACCTCCCAAGTCCAGCACAGAGACCTGCAGGACTCAGACGCTGTGGGTCAGGGGCTGGGGTCTGACCTCAAGCCTCTGGAGGAAAGGGGGCCCAGCTCCCCTAGGGCAGTGGGCCCTGCACTCCAGCCCCACACGCCTCCCCTGGCCCCCGCCTCTGTCCAGCCCCCAACACCTCACTGAGGGGCTTGCGGCACTGCCTTCCCTCCCGCTGAAGCTTGCCCTCTCCCAATCTCTGGACCCTTGGGCTCCTGCCCTGGTGTGAAGCCAGAGCGTCCACCTCGTATCGCCTCCAGGGGTGGAGGAGCCTTGTCCAGCCTCGTCGGGTCTGATCTGGGGTGGCAGGGGCCCGGGCTCGGTGTGAAGCTGGAAGCAGGCCGGCAGGGATGGAGAGACCCCCCACCCACACAGGTGAGAGGGGCGGCCAGAGCCCCACCGGGTCTGCCATCGCTTTCTCTGAAGCGCAGTTGGGAGGCGGACCCTGGGACCTGAGGCCTCAGCATCGCCTCACGAGGAGGGCTCTCTGTCCAAGGGTCCCAGCGCTCCAGGCTGGACCCTACCCGGCCCCGCCCAGCCCGGCCTCTGCCTGGCAGGGGTGCCCTGGCCGCGCACTGGCCGTCCCCAGCGGGAGGCCTCCAGGGCTCTGTGGCGGGGCTCGGACCTCCGGCGTGGGCGTAGCTGCTGTTGTCTGGACGCCGAGTCCCCCGGGGGTTTCCTGGGCACAGGGAGGATGCGCCTTGGAGGTCTCACAGTATCGCTTCCATGTCTCCCCGTTACCTCGGCCAGCCCTTCCGGTGTGGGACGGGGCTCCGCAGGGGAGATGGGTGCGTCCTTGCGGCCACCCCTGAGGTTGGCTACCATGCCATCTAAGTGGAAAACAGTGAATAGCTTCCCTTTTTTATTCTTTCTCTTTCAACAAAGGTCGCTGTCAACAGATCTGTCCTCTTTTTGTTTGTGAATTCTCAGTTGGTATGCTAAGGAAGACCTTTTTCACTTCAAGACTATAAAAATTCCAGGCAATAGTTGAGAAAAGCATCATTTATAATCTTTCCTTGTTTGCATCCAAATAGTGATTTTTAGATCCTCAGGTCTGTAATTTTATTTTATCCTGGAACAAAGCCAGAGGCAAAATATTTTTATGATTCCCAATTCACATTTAGGGAAACTGAGGTTCAGGGTGATACACTGATTTACCTGAAGTCATAAAATTAGTTGGAAGCAAAATTGTTAATCCACCAGTTTCCAATTACAGGTTTAGGTGCTGAGTTGACCTGGGCTCTCCTCCAGCAGGCTGTAGGCTCTGCTTTTCTGAGTGGACGTGGAAGACAGGGCTGGATGCCCCTACTGCCAGTTCCTTAGAAGGGTGGGCTCCCAGGCCCTCTGGCTGGGACTGGCCCCCAGAGCCTTATCTGCCCAGGACTGCCAACCTTTGAGACCGCTAAGATTCTGGCCCAAGAGATTGTGTCTCTGCCAGTCTCTGCACAGCCAGTGTGTGCATGTCCTAGTGTGTTTGGGTCTTGCGCACGTGCACACACACACACACACACACACACACACACATCCCTGCACTTGTTTTAGTTGGAAGCCTGCGTTTAGAGGACTGTATTCCTAGGTGCCATATTCCAAGTGGGGTGGGTCCTGCTTGCTACACATCTGAGGTTCTTGTTCCTCCTACATGTGCATCAGAACCAGTCAGAAAATGTTTAAAGCAACACATAAGCCTGGTGACCACACACCCCAAAGCTGGCTTAGCAGTTTTGGGGTACAGCCAAGAATTTGACGGAGAAGGCAATGGCACCCCACTCCAGTGCTTTTGTCTGGAAAATCCCATGGATGGAGGAGCCTTGTGGGCTGCAATCCATGGGGTTGCTGGGAGTCAGGCATGACTGAGCGACTTCTCTTTTTCACTTTTCACTTTTCACTTTCATGCATTGAAGAAGGAAATGGCAACCCACTCCAGTGTTCTTGCTTGGAGAATCCCAGGGATGGAGGAGCTTGGTGGGCTGCCATCTATGGGGTCGCACAGAGTTGGACACGACTAATGTGACTTAGCAGCTTAGCAGCAAGCATTTGAGATATTCAAAGCCTAACAAAATGGATTTATAATGCAGCCAGTGAAGTTTAAATTTCCCAGTCCCTTACTGCACAGGCACTTCTAAGGCCCTATAGTAATTTTATATTCTTATTTTTGAATGATCTTAGCAAGTTCAGCTCAGTTCAGTCACTCAGTCATGTCAAACTCTTTGTGAACCCATGGACTACAGCATGCCAGGCCTCCCTGTCCATCACCAACTCCCAGAGTTTACTCAAACTCATGTCCATCAAGTCAATGATGCCATCCAACCATCTCATCCTCTGTCGTCTCCTTCTCCTCCTGCCTTCAGTCTTTCCCAGCATCAGGGTTTTCTCAAATGAGTCAGTTCTTCGCATCAGGTGGCCAAAGTATTGGAGTTTCAGCTCCCACATCAGTCCTTCTAATGAATATTCAGGGTTGATGTCCTTTAGGATAGACTGGTTGGATCTTCTTGCAGTCCAAGGGACTCTCAAGAGTTTTGTCCAACACCACAGTTCAAAAGCATCAATTTTCCATGCTCAGCTTTCTTTATGGTCCAACTCTCACATTTGTACATGACCGCTGAAGAAACTATAGCTTTGATTATATGGACCTTTGTTGGCAAAGTAATGTCTCTGCATTTTAAAATGCTGCCTAGGTTGGTCATAGCTGTTGTTCCAAGGAGCAAGCATCTTTTAATTTCATGGCTGCAGTCACCATCTGCAGTGATTTTGGAGCCCAAGAAAATAAAGTCTGTCACTGTTTCCATTGTTTACCCATCAGCTTGCTGTGACGTGATGGGACCAGATGCCAAATGTTGGACACTACTGAAGCAACTTGGCATAGCACATTACCTGCAGGGAAAAGGAATTGGAATAACAGTGGATTTTTTTTTATCAAGAACTTTGAGGACAAGGAGGAAGCAGCGTAAAATTCTTCAGGTTGTTGTTCAGTTTCTAGGTCATGTCTGAGTCTTTGTGGCCCCGTGGATTGCAGCACACCAGGTCTCCTTGTCCTTCACTATGTCCCTGAGTTGCTCAAACTCATGTCCATGGAGTGAATGATGCCATCCAACCGTCCCATCCTCTGTTGTCCCCTTCTCTTCCTGCCCTCAATCTTACCCAACATCAGAGTCTTCTCCAGTGAGTCAGTTGTTCACATCAGGTGGCCAAAGTATTAGAGCTTCAGCTTCAGCATCCATCCTTCCAATGAATATTCAGAACTGATTTCCTTTAGGATGGACTGGTTTGATCTCCTTGCTGTTCAAGGAACTCAAGAGTCTTCTCCAGCACCACAGTTCAAAAGAATCAATTCTTTGGTGCTCAGCTTTCTTTATGGTCCAAGTCTCACACCCATAAATGACTGTATGGACCTTTGTCGGCAAAGAGCCAGTTCCCCAAGAAGACATAACAATCCCAGCTTGTGCACCAAACTACAGAGTTCCAGCATACATGAATTAAAAACAGCAACTGAAAGAGAAGCACCCAGGTCTCCAGGTGTAATCGGGGCTTCGGCACTGCCCTTCCGATACCTGGAACGCCTAGTGAATGGAGGGTCTGCGAAGAGGCAGAAGGTCCGAAATCAGAAGGTGACAGTTCTGCTTAATACACTTTTTAAACTCTTCAAGGAAACTACTGTCAGCACAGAATTCTGTCCCTCAGGAATGAAAGTAAAAGCACAGGCATGTTTAAGTCAAACAAAAGGGAGAGAGCTTCCCCGTTAGAACTACTTCAAAAGAACTGCTGCGGGAAGTGCTCCGGGCGAAAGGGAAGCGGCAGGGGAGGGCGAGCCGGCCCGCGAGGAAGAGCCCCAGGGGCGGGCAGCAGCCGGCAGGACCCTGGGTCACCCCCCTCCCCGCCGCTCCTCACGTGCGTCTCACGGAAGCAAAACGCAGCAGCTCCTCGCGGGGTTCCCAGGGCACCCGGGGGAAACCCAACCCGAGGAAGAGGCGGCAGAGGAGCCGACGGGAGGCCGCTTCCCGTTCAGAAAGGCAGAACACCGACCCTGAGCGGACCGTGCACGGCGTGTGCCAACTGCTGGTGACCTAGCCAGAGGCGCAGCAGGCGCCCAGCAGGTGCAGGAAGTGGGGTCGGGAGCAGCTCAGACAGCGCCCGAGAAGGCGGCGTCGGGGGAGCGCAAGGGTGCAGCGCGCAGAGCGGAAGGCAGGCTGGAACCGGGGTTCAGTCCAAACCTACGCTCCCGAATGGAAGCAGTCTAAGCGCGTCAGGTGGGAGGCCGCTCGTTAGAAAGACTGAAAAACGCGACCTGAGGTCTGCCACCGACAGGAAACCCGCTTCAAATAAACGAGACCTGGCGGCGAAGGGGGGCAGGACAGAAGCACGCGAGCCGGCGCGGGCCGGAGAGCGGCCGCGGCCGCGGTGGCGCCGCGAGGAGCCGGCCGGCCCGCGCGGGAGGCCTGCGCGCGTGGGGCTGGGCAGGTCCCCCGCGAAGGGGACGCCTGCCCGCTCCCGCGTTCGCGCCCGGAGAGCCCTGCGGAGCGAGGGGCCTGGAGGGCTGCGCTCCACGGGCCGCAAAGAGCTGGACGTGGCTGAAGCGACTTAGCGCAACACAGCACATGCCCAAATGAGGCAAAGAAGATTCCAGAGCTAAGAACGTTTCCAGAGGTCAAGAGGAACGTTATGCAATAATAAAACAGACAGTTCCCCAAGAAGACGCAGCAGTCCTGAGTGTGCAGCTAACTACAGAGCTTCACAGCACAAGAAGCAAAAGTGACGGCGCTGAAGACAGACGCGCAAGCTGACAGCGCCCTGCAGACTGCAGCCCCGCCCTTCCGGAAAGAGAGGCGACCAGTGAGCAGCCTGCAAAGACGCGGAGGATCCGAATAGCAGCGCCAACCGACAGGGCAGAGCCGATATTCGCGCAGCCCAAGTGAACGATGGAAGACACGTTATATTCCAGTGCTCATTAAGCACCAAGGTAGACTGCATTCTGGGTCAAAACGCAAACCTCAAGACATCGAACAGAACTGAAATTATACTGTTCTCTGACCTTAAAAGAATTAAACTAGAAGTCAACAAAAGAGGACAACAGGAAAATCACTAAATCTTTAAAATCAAGCAAAGCAATCCCAAGCAATCCTTTGATCAAGGAGAAAGTCTCAAGAGAAATTATAAAATATCGAGAAATTAGGAAATATTAGCAAACTATGTAAATAAGAATATATCAAAATTTGTGGGTTGCTCTCAAGGCTTAGAGGGGAAAGTAGAACATTAGATGTTTATAATAGAAAAAGATTTTTCTATTTTCAAAGCAAAAGATTATTGTTAAGCTTCAAATTAGTTCTAATGAGGTGGATGAAACAGATGAAGTAAGCCAGAAAGAAAAACACCAATGCAGTGTACTAACACATATATATGGAATTTAGAAAGATGGTAACAGTAACCCTGTATGCGAGATAGCAAAAGAGACACAGATGTAAAGAACAGTCTTTTGGACTCGGTGGGAGAGGGAGAGGGTGGGATGATTTGGGAGAATGGCATTAAAACATGTAAATTATCACATGTGAAATGAATCGCCAGTCCAGGTTTGATGCATGATACAGGGTGCTCGGGGCTGGTGCACTGAGATGACCCAGAGAGATGGGATGGGGAGGGAGATGGGACGGGGGTTCAGGATGGGGCAGATTCATGTCAGTGTATGGCAAAAACCACCACAATATTGTAAAGTAAAAAATAAAAAAATAAATAAAATTGGAAAAAAAAAACAACTAAAAAAAAAAGCTTCAACTGTAACAAACTAAAAAAAGACCAAAGTAAATATAAAGAATTAATATAGGAGCAGAAAAAAAATTGAAAACATAATAACAATTTAGAAGAACAAATGATCCCATAAGCTGGTCCTTTGAAAGGATGAATTGATCAGAATTCTCAATACTGACAAGAACAAAGGCAAAGAAGCGAGAATGCACACGTCTGACATCAGGAGCCAGAGACAGGCGCCAGTGCTCACAGACGTTGAATGGGTGGTAAAGCGAAGGCTTTGAACTCCATACCCAGATGATTTCATTGGAAAATTCTACCACAGATTTAAAGAAAAAAATAGCTTCTATTCTACATAAATAACTTTCAGAAACAGGAAGAAAACCATCACTCAACATTTTTTATGAAGCCAATATTATACTGATACTCAAATCCAGACAAAGACCCAGATCCCTTCAGAATATGGGCCCCAATCCAGACCTGGGAGCTACAGACCCGGATCCCTTCAGAATACGGGCCCAGGATCCAGTCCTAGAAAACTACAGATCCAAATCCCTTAAGAATATGGGCCTGAAAATCCTTAACAAAATGTTAGTGAATGAACCCATATTCAGATATAGATATATCACAACCAAGTGAAGTTTCTTCCTGGAATTCTAGGATGGTTCAATAGTCAAAAATCAATCAACATTATTCATAATATTAACAGTTTAAACAAGAAAGACTACAGAAAAATCTTATCAGCTATGCTTTAAAAAAAAACATTTAGCATTCTTCCATGACAAACTCCCAGTAAGCCAGGGTCAGCAGGGGATTTCCTGATCCTGACAAAGGTCAGATTAAAAAAGGAAACAGCCCCACCAGTAACTTCACCCTTAATGGTGAAGCCATTGCTTCAACCCCAAGATCCACTTGGAGAGCAAGATAAGGATGCTTGCTCCCCTGTCGCCCGTTAAGCGCTGGACTGGAGGCTCCGGGCAGGGCAGGAGCCAGCACACAGACTGCGAAAGCAGCAAAACTCTTCGCATTCACGGACAACACGACTGTCTGCGCATAGAACCCCAAGAGACACACAGAAAAACCTCATAGAACCAACACGTGAGTTTAGCAAGTTCGTAAGATACAAAATCAATATATAAAAAATCAATCCTAGAGTAGAAATCAATAACAGCAAATGAAATCAAAATAAGAACACCATTTGTAAGAGCAGCAAAACGTGAACTATGTAGCTGTAAATTTAACAAAAGATATGTAAGACAAGCGCATTGAAATCTACAAAATGCCACAAGATGACCCAGAGAGATGGGATGGGGAGGGAGATGGGACGGGGGTTCAGGATGGGGCAGATTCATGTCAGTGTATGGCAAAAACCACCACAATATTGTAAAGTAAAAAATAAAAAAATAAATAAAATTGGAAAAAAAAAACAACTAAAAAAAAAAGCTTCAACTGTAACAAACTAAAAAAAGACCAAAGTAAATATAAAGAATTAATATAGGAGCAGAAAAAAAATTGAAAACATAATAACAATTTAGAAGAACAAATGATCCCATAAGCTGGTCCTTTGAAAGGATGAATTGATCAGAATTCTCAATACTGACAAGAACAAAGGCAAAGAAGCGAGAATGCACACGTCTGACATCAGGAGCCAGAGACAGGCGCCAGTGCTCACAGACGTTGAATGGGTGGTAAAGCGAAGGCTTTGAACTCCATACCCAGATGATTTCATTGGAAAATTCTACCACAGATTTAAAGAAAAAAATAGCTTCTATTCTACATAAATAACTTTCAGAAACAGGAAGAAAACCATCACTCAACATTTTTTATGAAGCCAATATTATACTGATACTCAAATCCAGACAAAGACCCAGATCCCTTCAGAATATGGGCCCCAATCCAGACCTGGGAGCTACAGACCCGGATCCCTTCAGAATACGGGCCCAGGATCCAGTCCTAGAAAACTACAGATCCAAATCCCTTAAGAATATGGGCCTGAAAATCCTTAACAAAATGTTAGTGAATGAACCCATATTCAGATATAGATATATCACAACCAAGTGAAGTTTCTTCCTGGAATTCTAGGATGGTTCAATAGTCAAAAATCAATCAACATTATTCATAATATTAACAGTTTAAACAAGAAAGACTACAGAAAAATCTTATCAGCTATGCTTTAAAAAAAAACATTTAGCATTCTTCCATGACAAACTCCCAGTAAGCCAGGGTCAGCAGGGGATTTCCTGATCCTGACAAAGGTCAGATTAAAAAAGGAAACAGCCCCACCAGTAACTTCACCCTTAATGGTGAAGCCATTGCTTCAACCCCAAGATCCACTTGGAGAGCAAGATAAGGATGCTTGCTCCCCTGTCGCCCGTTAAGCGCTGGACTGGAGGCTCCGGGCAGGGCAGGAGCCAGCACACAGACTGCGAAAGCAGCAAAACTCTTCGCATTCACGGACAACACGACTGTCTGCGCATAGAACCCCAAGAGACACACAGAAAAACCTCATAGAACCAACACGTGAGTTTAGCAAGTTCGTAAGATACAAAATCAATATATAAAAAATCAATCCTAGAGTAGAAATCAATAACAGCAAATGAAATCAAAATAAGAACACCATTTGTAAGAGCAGCAAAACGTGAACTATGTAGCTGTAAATTTAACAAAAGATATGTAAGACAAGCGCATTGAAATCTACAAAATGCCACTGAAATCAAAGGGCTAAATAAATAAAGAGGCATACTGTGTCCATCAATTGGAAACTCAATGTAGTGAGCATGTCTATTCTTCCCGAGCTAACCGACGCATTTAATGCAGTTCCAGCATAAATCCCAGATGTGTTTCGTGTGGGAGCACATATAAATATATTATATATATGTAAAAATTAAAAGACTTACATGGAACAGGAAAACTAGGATAGCCAAAATGATTTCTGTTTGCTTTCTGCTTTAAACTTTTTATTTCATATTGGAGTTTAGCAGATTAAAATGTGGTGGTTTCAGGCTGACAGCAGAGGGGCTCGGCCATGCACACGCGTGCGTCCACTCTTCTGCAGACTCCGCCAGGCTGCCACGTGGCCCTGGGCAGAGCTCGCCGTGCTCCAGCTCCTCGCTGGCTGTCCCGTTCAAATGCGGCAGCAAGTGCACGTCCACCCCAACTCCCCAACTAACCCTCCCTCCATCCCGCCCCTGGCAAGCATGCATTCATTCTCTAAGCCTGGAGTCTGCGTCTATTTCATAAATAAGTTCATTTGTATCCTTTCATTTCAGAGTCCACATATAAAGGACATCACATGATATTTCTCCTTCTTTGTCTGACTTTCTTGGCTCAGTATGACAATCTCTAGTTAAATTCAGTTGCTCAGTCATGTCCGAGTCTTTGCGAACCTGTGAGTCGCAGCACACCAGGCCTCCCTGTCCATCACCATCTCCTGGCAATCTGTAGGTCCATCCATATTGCTGCAAATGGCATTATTTCATTATTTTTAATGGCTGAGTAGCCAAAATGATTTTCAAAAAGAATAAGTTGAGGGTATCATACTAACCAATTTTGCAACTAAGACAGTAGGTTATTGGCAAAGATAGATGTGTGGATCAACAGAACAGAACAGAATAGATAGTCTGGAAATAGATGCAAAAAGGCAAGGCCAAGTGATTTTTGGCAGAGATTCAAAGGCAGTTCAGTGGAGAAGGGCTAGCCTTTTGAACAAAGTGAAAAGTGAAGTCACTCAGTCATGTCCGACTCTTTGTGACTCATGGACTGTAGCCCACCAAGCTCCTCCGCCCATGGGATTCTCTAGGCAAGAATACTGGAGTGGGTTGCCATTTCCTTCTCCAGGGGATCTTCTCGACCCAGGAATCAAACCCAGGTCTCCCGCATCGCATGCAGACACTCTAACCTCTGCACCCATGACACCAAAAACACAATCCTTTTGAAAAATGGATAGATTGGGCTTTACTGAAATGAAAAACTTTTAGTATGCTACGAGAATGAAAAGACAAGCTGTAGAGTAGCAGAAAATACTTTCAAATGATGAATCCAACGAAAGGTCGATATCTAACAGATAGCACTCAAAACTCAGCAGTGAGAAGACAACCCAGTAACATGTGAGCGGATAGGTCACCTGGGGACACAAAGACGGAAATGCAGATTGACCCCGAGAGGCTCCATCGTGCGTCCAGACGGTGGGAGTGGGAGATGCTGGCAGCACTCTGCGCAGAGGAGGTGGAGTCTGGATCACATGTCTCTGATGGGGCTGCAGGGTGGGCCCCACTCTGAACACTTGCGGTGATTTCTTAGGGTTTAACAAGGCCGTTCCACTCGACCTACTGTTGAGAAATGAAAACTTATGGTCACCCTCAAGCCTGTGTGAACATTTACAGAGCTGTATTCATCACTGACAAAAATTCAAAACAACTCAAATTTTCTTCATTGTGTGAAAAGATAAGAAAGTGATCCATCCACACCAGGAACACCACTGGGCAGTGAGCCATGATGCTGCCAACTGAGAACTGTTCCTTGCCGTCAGCTTCTAGAAGGGTCGACTAACGCGAGGCTGCCTCTGCGGACCTTCAGCACCCACCGACAGAAGTTCAGGGTGGGACGAGGCATGATATGCTCTGGGAAAAAGTGGCAGAGCAGGCCCTTCAGATAGACGTTTTCAAGACAAGATTTATGAGCCCAGTTCTCGCATCTGCTAATGTTTAGAAAAGCACTGGAATCATGGGTGTTGGCAGCTGCTCCTTGTGACTAGTAGTGTGCTGATCGCACGTACCCCTCTTTCTCCAGAATCAAAGCTGCTGGCCCTCCCCCCCCTCTCCAGAGAAGCTCCTCGGAGCTATCTGAAATGCTGTCTCCCGGGCCATAGTCCTCATCTTGCCCCAAGGAAAACTTAAACTCCCATGCTGTGTTTTCCTTTCAGCCGGCAAGGCCGACCCACAGAGCAGTGAGGATGCCTTGCAGAGCTGCTCTGCTTAGTGAAGGGATCCAGATTTGGAGGTGGCCTGCTGTACCCCTCCATGTGTGACCCACGTAGGCGCGACAGAACCAGGGGGTCCAGTGCGCGGGGCTCTGGGGAGGCGCGGGGGGTGGCTGCAGGGCGGCTGCAGGGCGGCTTCGCCGGGAGTTTGGGTCCTGGTTGAGGTGATCGCTCAGCTCCACACACGCGTTAAGTTTCCGAGACACGCCCACTGCTGGAAGGTCAGCTCTGTCATCTGTTAGTGAAAACATCAGCCACACACCTGCATGGTGCTGTAGGAGTGCCCAGTATCAGACCAGAAGCCCCAGCTGGGGACCACCAAGGGCTGCTCCAGGGAGAGCGTGCCAGGAGGCCAAGGCGAGAGCATGGCGAGGTGCTCCCAGCCGGGCCTGCGGGCCCATCACCTGGGGCTGGGGTGCAGCAGCTGGTTCCCACGGCCCCAGGCTCCCTTGACCCCACTCTTGTTGATGGGAAGCAGGCGCCCGCATCTTGTGGGAGGCAGGCTGGGAGGCAGCCCAGTGTCTGCCCGACATCAGGGTCCTGCACCCTGGAAAGCCCCGGGCTGCAGCTGGCGAGGACAGGCTCTCTGGGGGCGGGGGCACCTCATTCTGGACTGTTAACTGGGGGAAGTATTTGGTTCATTTGACAGGAATATCATACTCTGAGGGGGTGTGGGTGGAAAATGCTTGGGAAGCGAACAGTCAGTGGAAAACAGAGGCCAGAGCCAAAAGTAGCACTCTTCCAGTGTGGCCCCTTGAGGGCACCTCTGTTCTCAGGAGTCCAGGCCTTTCAGCCCACAGGGCTCCCAGGAAGCTGCCACCCTGTTGGCATCAGGGGCACTGGGGCTGGGCAGCCCCCTGCCTCCGAGCCGCAGCTCTCCTGTTGGGCCGGTCTCTGCCCAGCAGGGCTGACCTGGCCTGGTGGCCCTGCCTGAGCAAAGCCATTACCCGTGGAGCAAGGGGTGGCCAGCAGTGCCACCAGCATCCCGGTGGGGACGTGGAGCAGCTGGGAGCCGGCGGAAGTCTGCAGGCTTCCTGCTCATCAGGAGCAAAGTGCCTGTGTGCCCTTGCACATGAGTGTGCGATGCTGACTCAGTCATGTCCAACTCTGCGACCCCGTGGACCATAGCCCTCCAAGCTCCTCTGTCCAAGGGATTCTCCAGGCAAGAATACTGGAGCGGGTTGCCACGCCCTCCTCCAGGGGGTCTTCCCCACCCAGGGAGGGAATCTGCCTCTCTCATATCTCCTGCACGGGCGGGCAGGCAGGGCCTTCACCACCACAGCCACTTGGGAAGCTTGCACAGCCAGGCGGAAACACGGCCTCACTCCTGCTGTGGCTTCATACGCAGGGCTGGCCAGCGGTGCAGACCGTCCAGCACCAGTGCAGGCTGGAGGCAGTCAGCGGCGTCAGCAGGCGCCGTGCAGACCCCGTCCCATAGGGCGTGTGGGTCTGTGCTCCCCCCCATAGGGCGTGTGGGTCTGTGCTCCCCCGCCATAGGGTGTATGGGTCTGCGCCCCACACCCTATAGGGCGTGTGGGTCTGTGCCCCCCCCATAGGGCGTGTGGGTCTGTGCCCCCCCATAGGGCGTGTGGGTCTGCACTCCCCCCACCATAGTGTGTGTGGGTCTGTGCTCCCCTCCCCCCCATAGGGTGTGTGGGTCTGCACCCCCTCCCTATAGGGCGTGTGGGTCTGCGCCCCCCCATAGGGCATGTGCGTCTGTGCTCCCCCCAATAGGGCGTGTGGGTCTGTGTTCCCCCCCATAGGGCCTGTGGGTCTATGCTCCCCCCGACAGGGCATGTGGGTCTGTGCTCCCCCGCATAGGGTATGTGGGTCTGCGCCCCCCTCCCTGTAGGGCGTGTGGGTCTGTGCTCACCCCTCATAGGGTGTGTGGGTCTGTGCTCCCCCCCCATAGGGTGTGTGGGTCTGCACCCCCCTCCCTATAGGGCGTGTGGGTCTACACTCCCCCCCATAGGGCGTGTGGGTCTACACTCCCCCCCCATAGGGCGTGTGGGTCTGTGCTCACCCCCCATAGGGCGTGTGGGTCTGTGCTCCCCCCTCCCTATAGGGTGTGTGGGACAAATGCTCACAGCCAGTGAGAACGCTGGTGTGCTGGCCTCCGCAAGGCACCCGGAGGGCCCGGTGAGCCATGTGTGTCGAGCTGCCAGCATTGTGCTCTGAGCCTCCTTCCGTGTGGGTGCTGCGTCAGAAACACAGCCTCTCTCCCTCTCCTGCGGCGTTGGACCCCATCTCCGGACGGGCGCCTGGCTGTGGAAGCTCCGTGTCCTGCCCTCAAAGCCGCCAACTACAGCACTGGCTCGGGTTGAGTTCATCCACCTCAAACCCAGGCCCGTGTTTACACAACAGAAGATTTTCTCCTCCGCGTCCTGTTCTGCAGCTCATGGCCTCTTGCCCGGAGCAGTGATGCCGAGGGCTGGGAGGCCCTCAGAGGGGCCAGAGGGAAGAGGGACCCTCCTGATGCCCTGCTGGTCGGAGAGGGAGCTCGCTGGGAGCCCTGGGGACCCAGCTCTGGGGTGGAGGGTGCCCTTCTCAGCACCCCAGGGCCCTGGGGCCCTAAAGAGGATGCCAGGCTGGTGTCTGGAAGCCTTCCCAGCCAAGCACAGGGCCAACTTCTGTGTGAATTTTTTCTGTAATTGTTGCAGCAGCCATGGGCCTCAGTCCCTGTTCCCAGGAAAGCTGGTTTAGGGGTGCAAAGGGGCCTGCCCAAGGTCACCGGGTTGAGAGCTGGGGTACAACTCTTAAGTCCAGGCCTCAGCAGACCTTGGCCTTAACTTTATTTTGCCTCTCACTGGACAGTAGCTCTGGAAAGTTCTAGAAGGTTCCCCACTACTGGAGGTGGGGCCCCAGGCCCAGCAGCCCCCACTTCACCTGGGCACTCGTTAGAAATGCAGTCTCGGGTCCACCCCAGATTTCCTCATCAGAATCTGCATTTTAGCGAGATCCCAGGAGACTCACACCCAGCTCCATGTGGGCAATGCTGCCTTGGTCCAGCCTCTCACCCCATGGAATTCCAGTTCCAGCTCCTGGGTCTGCCCACTCTGACCTCCTGTCTGGCTGAACCACTGGCTTGGATCTTAAAGAGAAATGTGAAATAATGCTTTGGGCTTGGTGCTAAATTTGATTGACAGATATTTGTTTTGCTCTCAGAAACATGAGTAAGGCACAGCAATACGTGAACCGTGAACGTCCAGATGTTCAAGCTGGTTTTAGGAAAGGCAGAGGAACCAGAGATCAAATTGCCAACATCCACTGGATCATCAAAAAAGCAAGAGAGTTCCAGAAAAACATTTATTTCTGCTTTATTGACTATGCCAAAGCCTTTCACTGTGTGGATCACAATAAACTGGAAAATTCTGAAAGAGATGGGAATACCAGACCACCTGACCTGCCTCTTGAGAAACCTGTATGCAGGTCAGGAAGCAACAGTTAGAACTGGACATGGGACAACAGACTGTTTCCAAATAGGAAAAGGAGTACGTCAAGGCTGTATATTGTCACCCTGTTTATTTAACTTCTATGCAGAGTACATCATGAGAAACGCTGGGCTGGAAGAAACACAAGCTGGAATCAAGACTGCCAGGAGAAATATCAATAACCTCAGATATGCAGATGATACCACCCTTATGGCAGAAAGTAAAGAGGAACTAAAAAGCCTCTTGATGAAAGTGAAAGAAAAGAGTGAAAAAGTTGGCTTAAAGTTCAACATTCAGAAAACGAAGATCATGGTATCCAGTCCCATCACTTCATGGGAAATAAATGGGGAAACAGTGGAAACAGTGTCAGATTTTATTTTTTTGGCTCCAAAATCACTGCAGATGGTGACTGCAGCCATAAATTAGAAGACGCTTACTCCTTGGAGGGAAAGTTATGACCAACCTAGACGGCATATTCAAAAGCAGAGACGTTACTTTCCCGACTAAAGTCCGTCTAGTCAAGGCTATGGTTTTTCCTGTGGTCATGTATGGATGTGAAAGTTGAACTGTGAAGAAAGCTGAGCACCGAAGAATTGATGCTTTTGAACTGTGGTGTTGGAGAAGACTCCGGAGAATTCCTTGGACTGCAAGGAGATCCAACCAGTCCATTCTGAAGGAGATCAGTCCTGGGTGTTCATTGGAAGGACTGATGTGAAAGCTGAAGCTCCAGTACTTTGGCCACCTCATGCGAAGAGTTGACTCATTGGAAAAGACTCTGATGCTGGGAGGGATTGGGGGCAGGAGGAGAGATGGCTGGATGGCATCACTGACTCGATGGACATCAGTCTGAGTGAACTCTGGGAGTTGATGATGGACAGGGAGGCCTGGAGTACTGTGATTCATGGGGTCGCGAAGAGTCAGACACGACTGAGAGACTGAACTGAACTCCTGCCCACGTGGGTTATAACTTGCGTGTAAATAACAAATTACAAGGTACAAAATGCTGGAGTCCTTAGAGGAAACTCAAAGGGGAAATAGTGCCTGAAGGAGCCAGGACCGAAGAAGGCTGGCTGGCGTCCCAGGGCAGGGAGACGGTGACAGGTTGTGGGGAAATGGTGTGGTCCTGGGCCCAGTGAGCTGGACGGCATAGGCCTGGGGCTGGCGGGCAGTGCTCTGTGTCCAGGTGGGGGCAGGGGCAAGCTTGTGGGCAGAAGAGGGGGACAGCCATGTAGGGGTCCCATGGGATGCTGTGAGGATGTGGGGTTAGGAGAGAGGACCCCCATGCTAGCACAAGTGAGCCACAGAACGGTGTTGGGTCACTCTTGGGGGCTGGGAGGGCCCTGGGGGGCGTGGTCTGAGGCACTGTTGGGCGGGAGACTCCGGACACACGTGGCCCTGCAGCCTGGAGCCGGCCTTGACTACTGGCTTGAGGTGGAGCCCAGAGGGCAGGC
The DNA here is from genome assembly GCA_006410535.1 of Litocranius walleri. Taxonomy (NCBI): domain Eukaryota; kingdom Metazoa; phylum Chordata; class Mammalia; order Artiodactyla; family Bovidae; genus Litocranius; species Litocranius walleri. The sequence continues at coordinate 359,995 of SJYG01000933.1, forward strand.
GGGGGCCGTGTGAGAGGAGGGGTGGCAGGCGTTGCTGAGAGTCTGAGTTTGGAGCGCTTCGGGGCTTGGGGACGGAAGCTGGGCTGCAGGAAGCCCAGAGCCAGGCGGCCGGTGCAGCGGAGGCGTGAGCCCCCGGCACGGCAGAGCCCAGGCCACCTGGAGCAGCAGTGCGGGGCCGGAGGCCTGCGTCCGAGCATTTCAGGGACGCCCCCGTCTCAAGGTCTGTCTGACGCCCGCTCCTCTGCGAGGGACACTGGCCCATGCCCACGGGGAGGGGGCCTTGTGCCCCAGGGAGCTGCTCAGGCCAGGCCGGCCCGAGTGTGCACCTGCGTCCACACCTGTGTCTCTGCCTCCGCACATGACGCCTGCTCCCCAGGTGCCCGCGAGGTTCCAGCTGAGAAGCATGCAGGTCTCAGCGGTGTGGCTGTGAGTGGCCGACACTGGAAGCCATTTTGCCCCCATCGGAGAATGAGGGGTAGTGACTGTGGAGGTCTGCATGTGTGGGCGCTCACACCCAGGGGGCCTTCCTGCCCCTCTGATTCACACTGCTTTCCTAGCTCTGCTGGCATGTTTCACTTGCCACACCTGTCTGTGCCATCAGCATCGCTGAGGGCTCGGGCCCCTCTGCCCGCCCACCTGGCCGCTGGAGGTTTGGTCCCAATCAGGACCCTCCAGGGAAGGGGCGATTGCTGTTCCTGGGGTGGGGGTAGGGTTTCTGGTTTGCAAAAGTTTGTTTAACATTAGGGATTATTCTGTATTGGGGGAAAAAGCAAAAGTTGACCTTTTCTAAGGAAACAACAAAACCCTGTTGGCTGTTTTGAGACTTCCAGGAAACAGGAATCTCCTCCTGACGTGTCCAGGCCTCAGAGCAGAGGCTTCTCCGCGAGGCTGTCCCCACAGGCTGGTGTTCAGGAAGCAAGGCTCAGCCTGGGAGGAGGAGGAGGACCCTCGAGTCTGCTGGAGGACAAAGCCCATGAAGTCGACACCTGAGAGCCGGGCTCGGCACGCACGCTTCACTCGCCGCAGCTGTCAGCACCTCTGGCTGGTCCCTCGCATGCCTGGGGACTCCCAGCCAGCGGCCCGGTAAGTGCCCCCTCCCCGGCCACCCGTCTGTGTTGCATCCAATGGCCACTCCCCTCAGGCTCCTTGGCCAACCCGTCCCGGGTGGGTGGCCACTTGCTGCTAACAGGGAGGACGGAGATGAACCTGTGCACTTAGCCTCTTTCCACCAGGCCTCTGAACCCAGCGAGCTGACTTGCGTCACAAGGCCAGTCGCCATTCTGATTTGCTTCGCCTCTCACACAGCGTGGCTGCAGGTCCATCTGGAGGCCGCTCCCTGCTCGGTCGCCCCTGCAGCTGTGGGAACCCGGGCAGCCTGGAATTCCTGCCCCGGGTGACAAGGGGGCTGTCATTGCAGCCACCCCTCTGGGGAGGGTCTAGGACAGGCAGGCCCGAGCTGCATGCCCTCTAATTAGGCAGCCTGTGGCCATGAGGGGCTGTTTGGATTAACAGCCGGATTGGTGTTTAGCCTTCAGCCAGATAAGTCGCCACCTCTGTGTGCTCCTTACGGGCCCCCTGCCAGCTGGCCCTCACGCTGACTCTTCCTGCGCTTGGCAGACCGCTTGCCTCCTCCTGATGCAGCTCAGCCTTCCACATAATCCCAGGAATGCTTAGGGTTTTCCCTGCAGGTTCCACAAGGAAGCATCTCCACGTACAAGCGTCTGTCTCTCTGAGTCTCACCTCCTGGCAGCCAGGCAGGGGATGAAGCAGGCCTTATTCCTTTCCAGTTCTCCAGAGATTGGGTCTGCAGGGTCTGCAGGTGGGTCTGATGTGGAGTTCTCCAGAGGTTTGGTGTGTGGGAGGGTCTGGCACAACTGCTGATGAGCCTCCTAGTCCTTGCATAGACTCGAGTGGGAGGGCAGGGCTCCTTGCGCTTTTCTCTTAATCTTCATTACCTGAGTTCTCCCTGTGACCTGGGCAAATCACTCACGCTCAGCTTCCTGACTGGAGCACGGCAGGTGTGTGCTCTCTCAGAGCTGCTGTGCTCATGAAATGAGGCCCTGGTTCCAAAAGTTAGTCAAAACAAGCTGTGGAGATGTTAGACTGTGACCGATCACAGCACTTTAGGCTGAGGCAGAGATCAGTGATCAAATGGGCCACTTGAATAAGGACGACCTTAAATCCCACATTTCCAAAGCAGAGGGAAGGGGAGCGGCAGGCGAGCCACTGATGGGGGAAAAAGCAAAAGTTGACCTTTTCTAAGGAAACAACAAAACCCTGTTGGCTGTTTTGAGACTTCCAGGAAACAGGAATCTCCTCCTGACGTGTCCAGGCCTCAGAGCAGAGGCTTCTCCGCGAGGCTGTCCCCACAGGCTGGTGTTCAGGAAGCAAGGCTCAGCCTGGGAGGAGGAGGAGGACCCTCGAGTCTGCTGGAGGACAAAGCCCATGAAGTCGACACCTGAGAGCCGGGCTCGGCACGCACGCTTCACTCGCCGCAGCTGTCAGCACCTCTGGCTGGTCCCTCGCATGCCTGGGGACTCCCAGCCAGCGGCCCGGTAAGTGCCCCCTCCCCGGCCACCCGTCTGTGTTGCATCCAATGGCCACTCCCCTCAGGCTCCTTGGCCAACCCGTCCCGGGTGGGTGGCCACTTGCTGCTAACAGGGAGGACGGAGATGAACCTGTGCACTTAGCCTCTTTCCACCAGGCCTCTGAACCCAGCGAGCTGACTTGCGTCACAAGGCCAGTCGCCATTCTGATTTGCTTCGCCTCTCACACAGCGTGGCTGCAGGTCCATCTGGAGGCCGCTCCCTGCTCGGTCGCCCCTGCAGCTGTGGGAACCCGGGCAGCCTGGAATTCCTGCCCCGGGTGACAAGGGGGCTGTCATTGCAGCCACCCCTCTGGGGAGGGTCTAGGACAGGCAGGCCCGAGCTGCATGCCCTCTAATTAGGCAGCCTGTGGCCATGAGGGGCTGTTTGGATTAACAGCCGGATTGGTGTTTAGCCTTCAGCCAGATAAGTCGCCACCTCTGTGTGCTCCTTACGGGCCCCCTGCCAGCTGGCCCTCACGCTGACTCTTCCTGCGCTTGGCAGACCGCTTGCCTCCTCCTGATGCAGCTCAGCCTTCCACATAATCCCAGGAATGCTTAGGGTTTTCCCTGCAGGTTCCACAAGGAAGCATCTCCACGTACAAGCGTCTGTCTCTCTGAGTCTCACCTCCTGGCAGCCAGGCAGGGGATGAAGCAGGCCTTATTCCTTTCCAGTTCTCCAGAGATTGGGTCTGCAGGGTCTGCAGGTGGGTCTGATGTGGAGTTCTCCAGAGGTTTGGTGTGTGGGAGGGTCTGGCACAACTGCTGATGAGCCTCCTAGTCCTTGCATAGACTCGAGTGGGAGGGCAGGGCTCCTTGCGCTTTTCTCTTAATCTTCATTACCTGAGTTCTCCCTGTGACCTGGGCAAATCACTCACGCTCAGCTTCCTGACTGGAGCACGGCAGGTGTGTGCTCTCTCAGAGCTGCTGTGCTCATGAAATGAGGCCCTGGTTCCAAAAGTTAGTCAAAACAAGCTGTGGAGATGTTAGACTGTGACCGATCACAGCACTTTAGGCTGAGGCAGAGATCAGTGATCAAATGGGCCACTTGAATAAGGACGACCTTAAATCCCACATTTCCAAAGCAGAGGGAAGGGGAGCGGCAGGCGAGCCACTGCGGCACGGCCAGTGCTGCTGCCCGGTGCCTCGTCACGCCTTCACCCTCGGGTGGGCCCTGCATGTGTCCCCGCTGGAAGGAAGCGGTCAGGGTCAGCAGCAGCCGGCCCGCCCCACACCCCGCCTGTGGCTGCGGTCGACTCCTACCCCCCAGCCCCGCGTGGGTTGCTGCCCGGAGCCATAGAGGATGCCGTGTCCTCTATGGGACAGGACGCCGTGTCCCAGGGCCTCTCACTTTGACTCTCCCCTCAGACCAAACCCTCCCCTGGGGCCCCACTAGAGGAAGCCCTCAGGAACCGGTTCTAACACCCTGGGTCCTGCCCCCAGGAGGCAAGCCTGTCGCTCGCTGCTTAAGAGACGCACGGAAACAGCAGCCCCGGCAAACTGCCGGGCAGGAGACGACACCGAGCGGCCAGCGGTCTGGGGAGACCGGCCACGTGCGGCGGCCAGTCTGCACGCCCGGCGGTCTGTCCGCAGGCCCGGGCCCCCCTGGCCTGGCGGGGGTGGGCTGCGCTGCCGCGCGGCTGCGGCCGGGAGGCCTGGGACTCGCTAACGGAGCAGCGGGCGTGCGCCCACGCGGGAGGCCCCTGGCGCTGCAGCCGCCTGTGCCGGTCTCGAGGGGCCGCGCGGGGCCGCGTGCAGAGCGGGGCTGGGCGGGGCTGCCTGCGGCGCCCGCTCCGCGTGGCAGAGTCGCCCGTGTGCGGCGTGTGCCTTCCACTCTCGCCACACAACCAGTTGCAGGCGGGTCGGCGTCTCGGGCACCTTGTGTCCACACGCGCCTTCCTGGGGGCTAACTCCTCCAGACCCCTCTCCTTCCCCTTTCTCAAGCGGGCTCAGCTGTCTTCCTCTAGCCCGCCATGGCAGTCCCCCGCCGCCACGGCAGGCTGCGTCCTCCACACGGTGGCCCTCGCTGACTGCGCTTCTCGGCCTTTCTTGGCAGGACTGTCTGCGACCGCCACTCGCGTGTACAGCCCCACGCGCAGGCCTCTCCTGAGGGTGTGCAGAGGAGCCCTTCACATCTGCGCGGACTTTGCTTTCGTTCTGAGCTGTGGGCTGGGGCTGGGGCCTCAGGAACAACGAGTAGACCGGAGCTGGCTGTCTCCTCACCCTGCTGCACGCCCTGAGGAAGTGTGACTGCGGGGCCGGGTGTGAGTGGGTATATGCTACTTGGCCTTGCTCTGTTTCTTCTTAGCATGTGGTGACCTGGCTGCACTGGGCAAACTCTGGTATTTTTGTAGAGACGATGGCACCTAGTCTGTCTGTTGGCTTCAGTCTCCAGAATTAGCTACTGAAAAACTGCAAGAAGAAGAGAGACGTGTGGGCTCGAGGGGGAGCGGCAGTGGAGCACTGGTGGGGGCCAGAACTGCTGTGTGTCCGGCTGTCGGCAGGGGCTGGAGGCGGCGGCCGAGGAGGACTCGGGGGCAGGGCCGTCCTCGTGCCGCCGCCCCAGATGTCTGCGCAGCGTGCGCTCTGTGCAGCCGTCGTTCACCCCTCTGCGTCTCCACCTGCACCCCCGAGCGGGGGACATGTCCGCAGAGGAGTGCCTCCTGGCCCCCGTGCTTCTAAGCACGGAAGCTCCCTAGCAGGCAGGCAGCCGGAGGGCGTGGCTGCCCCCGCCCACCCCAACCGCAGCCCACCACTCTCGTTGCTTCCTGCTGGGGACGTGGTCCACGGTTGCTCCTGGCTCTTCTCTGTCCACTTCGCCTGATGGGGTGGCTGGCCCCCCAGGGGAACGTGAAGTCACAGCCCAGGACAGACCCCAAAGAGGCACAGCTGTGGGGAAGGGCAGCCAAGCTGGACAGAGCATGCCAGTGGGACACCGCTAGGCCTGGACCAGACGAGGCGCAGATGAAGACCAGGGGGCCTTCCGTGGGGTGAACGCTCAGCTCAGTTCAGTCGCTCAGTCGAGTCCGACTCTGTGACCCCATGGACTGCAGCACGCCAGGCCTCCCTGCCCACCACCAACTCCCAGAGCTTACTCAAACCCACGTCCATCGAGTCAGGGATGCCATCCAACCGTCTCGTCCTCTGTCCTCCCCTTCAGAAGACTAAATGCCCTCACAGAGGAGAGGATGTAAGGAGCACGAAGTCATGGAACTGGGTCAGGTAGAACCATCAGAGATGGAGTGACGGCAGTGAGCACGACAAAGACAGGCAACGGGGGACAGAGCAGTCCTGACATTTGTTTAGAGAATCAGTGGATGGAAGATCAAACCGAGGAACCTTCTGACAAGGCAGCAGAAACAGATAAAGACTCCGAAATGTGTGTGTGAGAGGTGGGGGGAGTGGCATTTACACACACACAGACACACACAGACACACACACAGAGGTTCATGTGAGAAATGTGTGTGTGAGAGGTGGGGGGACCGTTTACATGCGCGCGCGCGCACACACACACACACACACACAGAGGTTCATGTGAGTTGTGGACTGTAGATTAAGTTATACCTAGAAATTGCTTTGAGTACATTCTGGAAACAGAAATGGTGGAAAAATATAAAATAAGCAATCAATTTTAAAGAATCTGTAGAACAGATCCAGAGGACAAAAAGGAAAGCAGTCAGTAAAGGTACAAGAGAAGCTGAAGAAGCAGAGAGCAGAGCAACAGAGCAGCGCCGTGTGAGCCAGTCGCCCAGTCGTGTCTGACTCTCTGCGGCCCCACGGACTGTAGCTCCCAGGCCCCTCTGTCCGTGGGATTTCCCAGGCAAGAGTCCTGGAGCGGGCTGCCCTCCCCTTCTCCAGGGGACCTTTTGACCAAGGATAGAGCTTGGGTCACCAGCACCGCAGGCAGATTCCTTACCACTGAGCCACCAGGGAAGCCCCAGCAAAACGACAGATGAGAGCAGGCCTCTGTTCTGTTCAGCCGGTGTGTCTGTCTGCTCTTTGCGGCCCTGTGCCGTCCCAAGCAGTGTGGTTTATAGTGAGTCCCGAGTCAGGCAGTGCAGCCCCCGGCTGCGTCCTTCTCTCCCCACTGCGGTGTTATACAAAAAGGCCTCCTGCCTTTTTGTATAAACTTGGGAATGAGCTTGTCAAAACCCACAGAATAACCTACTGGGGCCTTGGTTTGGATTACACTGAATTTAGAGGTCAAGTTTAGAAGAGCTGATGTCTTGAGAATATTGACTGAAGGGTCTTTCTCAGAGGCATTCCATACCTTGATGTATGATAATTGAACAGCGAGCCCAGTTCACAGTGGTACAGCCCACAGGCAGTTTCAGAGCACGGCTTTAAACGGACAGGCCTTGTGCACCAGGAAACACCTTTGCAAGCCTGGGAACTGTTGTCGACCTTGAAAACCCAACAGCAGCCACAGGAGGTCAAGGGCTGCTCTCTTATCAGGAGCGCTCTCCCCACGGGGCTTTCACTCCAGCCACTGAGCTCCAGGCACCTTCGGGGCAGGTGGATGCAGGCAGGCCAGGAGTTCCCTGCTTCCTGTCCCAGGCCATCTCAGTTCACTTCCCCTCCATTTCTTCTATCTTAGATTCATCTTCTCCTGCACTGAAGTGGGAACTTAGAGCATGTGGCCTTAGCTGTGAGAGCTCCACGTTGCAGCCATCAGTGGCCAGCCCGGCCCACCTCCAGGGCAGGTCGGCTGCACAGACGCACCACGACTCACCTTCTATAGGCTCGGCGGGCCTCACGGGCTGTTCCCAGTGTTGGACTGTTAGAGATGAGGCTGCAAGTCTTAGAGTGTCACGTATCTTTATTTCTCTCGGGTAAGCATCTCAGATGGAATTGTAGCTCTTGGGGCAGGTGTGTGGGCTTCCTCGGTAACCCAGGGGCAAAGAATCCACCGCCGACCAGTGCAGGAGGTGTGGAGACAGGCTCAGTCCTGGGTCGGGCAGACCCTTTGGAGGAGGAAATGGCAACCCACTCCAGTTTTCTTGCCTGGAGAATCCCATGGACAGAGGAGCCTGGCCTGCCAGAGGCTCTGCGGCTTCACCGATTCGGGCGCGACTGAGCCACTGAGCGTGCCTGCTCCCGGGACAGGTGTGCCTTCACCTCGTGGGAAATCACCAAGCTTCCCGCCAGCGCCCTTGGGTTGCGTGTGGCTCCACGAGATGCGTGAGTCTTGTCGCCTCGAATCCTTGCCAGCGTTTGGAATTGTTCACGCTTACCTTTTTAAAATACGTGTGCCTCTTGTGACAGGAGCCTTCCCGCGTCCAGCCTATTTCTGGAGCCTCAGACAAGTGGCAGAGTAGCTGTTTCAGAGTTCCCATCCCCACGCCTATGGTCTCACGGGTGGGAGGCAGACCCTTTGTGCACATGGGGAGGGAGACAGGCGATCACACACCTGAGGTCATCACACCCTCAAGTGCAAAGTGCCTGGTTTCAGCTGAGAAAGAATCTCGAGCAGGTGGAAGTGTGGACCCGGAGCCTTGTCTTCTGAATTTGGATCCCAGATCCTCCTCTCACTGAGTCTCTGATCTTCACGGGAGATTGGATCAGGCCGTGCACAGCAGCGTCTAATGAAGTGGACAGCGGGCGCGTGCTTGGAGTGTGCTGTCTGAGTCCAGTTCAACATCTGGTGCCTGTGGGGCTCTGCTGATGAAGGCTGCTATAACATCCCAGCCGTGGTCCCACACCCCTAGAGTGTTTGGACTCACCAAGAGTCCGTGTCTTGCGATTCCTGGGATGCAGGAGAAAGCCCGGGTGGGCAGGCCTGGGTCCTGCCATGTCCCTGTAACCGGGCTTTCTGTGTGACCTCTGGCACAGCAGGAATCCTGAGGGCCTTTCCCCGGGACATGAAAGCTGAACTAATGACTTGAGGATTTTGAAAGTTTGGAGATAAAATATGAAACACACTGGAGGTATTTTCAAGCACTGAGCTAATCTGAGGAGCCGTCTCCTGTTCTTGAGACCCTTCCACATGTGGAACCAAGACCGTGGCTTCCCTGCTCATCCATTATGTCTTCCCGCAGCAAGGAGAAGTCACTGTCCTCTCCACACCAACACACCTTTGGCGGCGAGGCTCCTTCCAGTCCAAGGACCTGCTCTCTGCCTCCCAGCTGTTTGGGACAAGCTGTCTTTGTCCCCCGCTCAGCGCCTGGCTCAGGCCCCTGTGATGGGGGCAGAGGAAGCCGGAGCGTGGCGGGCGTTTTCCGCCCTGGGGCTGGTGGGCCGGGTCCCACGGCCACCCTGCTCAGCATCGGCAGGAATTGGGGTTTCCTGAGCTGGTCCACTTCCTCCCAGGAGCCCTCACTGGCCTGCGTGGCCGCCACACCTCTCACATCCTCTGGCCTGGCTCCCGAGGCGGCGGCCCCCAGGCCTGCAGGCTGGAGCTCTCAGCGTCCACGCCCTTCCGCTCCCCACCCCCCACCTCATACCTTTACTTATTGACCTGGAAACAAAGGCAAAGGGCAGGCTTGCGAACAGTGGGGTCAGCCCGGGTGCTTGGCCGACAGTGGTCGGGGTCCTGCTGGCCCCAGGCCCTCCCCCAGCACCTCCGTCCCTCTCTTGGTCTTCACAGATGCTCACCTTTATTTCAGGGCATCGAACTGTATTCCCTCAGCAGGTTCGTAGAAAGCTGGCTTTGCACAAGACGCAGGTGTTTGCTCTTTCTTGCTGCTGGTCAGCCACTGCCGCGGCTTCACGGCCACGCCCCACCCCTGTCACTCCACACTTTTGTTCTGAGATTTCCTTCCTGTGTGTCTTTCTCTTCTAGGAAGTTCTAATCTGAAAATCATTAGACAGGGAAAGACAGAGTAACAGGGAGCTAACTCAGTGGTCTCTGAACCCACGTGCTGCTGCCATGGCAGGAGGAGGAGGCAGGCCTGAGCAGGGAGGCACCCGGTGCTGGGAGAGCCACACGGCGCTTCAGGGGCAGCCAGGCCTGCACAGCAGCAGAGGGGGCGGAAGGTGCTCCTGCGAGAAGGGTGAGAGCGGAACGTGCCATGGGCGCAGGCGCTGGGAGCCCTGAAGTGTTTTGGGAAGACAGACTCCGTGAACCCTCGCTGTGGGACTTCCAGGAGCTAAGCCTGGCCTGCACCTGCGGACTAGGGGTTGAAGGGGGCACAGTGCCAGCTGTACGGTCAGGAAAGTGCCCACGATCCCAGTGGGACTGGATGGTCTGAACTCAGCGGGTGACGGCCGCTGGAAGGGGAGCTTGGACACAGTGACTGATCGGCCTCATGGGAGCAGGCAGGGCTTGGGGGGGAGGGCCCAGGGCCTCCCTCTCGCCCCCTCCTTCCTCCCCTCTGCTCTCAAATCTTCACAGAAGTGGCAGGGCGGTTGCAACTTTGTTTTGGTCAAATTCTGGATGGCATTCCCACCCTCGTTAATATTCCCAGGGTTTCCCAGTGAAATTTTTGCTTCCTCCCCTCACTCTTCAGGGAAATTTCTTCTCAGTTCTGGGGCTATGGTTCCGGATCAGATCAAACTACTGTTGGCACTGGGGCAACGAGCCTTCGGACCTGGAAGAACATTCAGTTTGATTCTTGACATTTCTGTCCAGACTGGTGGGCGACTGGGAAGGGAACCGGGAGGCACCCACGTCTGCGGGGGCTGCAGGCAGCTGTGACCAAGCTTCTGAGATCAGAACCTTGATGATGACTGTCAGTGGGCACAAGGAGCAGTGGGGCAGCAGGCTGTCCTGGGTAACCACACGTGGTTGACCGCTGTCGCCAGCTCTCTCTCAGGCCCTCAGGGTGGACTGTGGACTCTGCCAGTAGGCATAGAGAGGGCGAGATGCCTGGCAGGGGCAGGCCCGGTCCCCCCACTTCTCAGGGCCATTGCTCTGTCCTGTGCGGGAACAGCATTCTGTCTTTAGAGACATTCGCCTGCTTACCTGGCTCTTCCAGAATGGCGCATTTCCCTGCTTTGCTAGCATACACAGTAAGACCAGCAAACACCGATGCCTGGAGTCTCTCCCAGACCCGCTTTCCGGGGGACGACTGGTCTCGCTTGGTCTCATCCCTCGTGCTTGCACACACAGCCCTCCCTCTCCCAGCTGGAAGCCTCTTGTACAGACTTGTCGCCCATTTTTCACTTTAAAGTGTGTTTTGATCAGTTTTCCAGGCTGTTGAGAGCACCTCTACGATGTGGTTTTTAAATGGCGCACGTGTGTGAGCGCCCGAGGGCACCATCCAATCCCTTTACCCCACAGCTCCCTTGCTGTGCCTTCAGATCTTTGCAGCATGTCACAACAGAGCCGAGGACAGGGATTTGACGAGCACCTCGGCGCCGCGGCAGCCCTCGGTGGAGCTCCGGCCCTGCCTGATTTGACGAGCACCTCGGCGCCGCGGCAGCCCTCGGTGGAGCTCTGGCCCTGCCTAGGGAGCAGGCAGGGCTTGGGGGGGAGGGCCCAGGGCCTCCCTCTCGCCCCCTCCTTCCTCCCCTCTGCTCTCAAATCTTCACAGAAGTGGCAGGGCGGTTGCAACTTTGTTTTGGTCAAATTCTGGATGGCATTCCCACCCTCGTTAATATTCCCAGGGTTTCCCAGTGAAATTTTTGCTTCCTCCCCTCACTCTTCAGGGAAATTTCTTCTCAGTTCTGGGGCTATGGTTCCGGATCAGATCAAACTACTGTTGGCACTGGGGCAACGAGCCTTCGGACCTGGAAGAACATTCAGTTTGATTCTTGACATTTCTGTCCAGACTGGTGGGCGACTGGGAAGGGAACCGGGAGGCACCCACGTCTGCGGGGGCTGCAGGCAGCTGTGACCAAGCTTCTGAGATCAGAACCTTGATGATGACTGTCAGTGGGCACAAGGAGCAGTGGGGCAGCAGGCTGTCCTGGGTAACCACACGTGGTTGACCGCTGTCGCCAGCTCTCTCTCAGGCCCTCAGGGTGGACTGTGGACTCTGCCAGTAGGCATAGAGAGGGCGAGATGCCTGGCAGGGGCAGGCCCGGTCCCCCCACTTCTCAGGGCCATTGCTCTGTCCTGTGCGGGAACAGCATTCTGTCTTTAGAGACATTCGCCTGCTTACCTGGCTCTTCCAGAATGGCGCATTTCCCTGCTTTGCTAGCATACACAGTAAGACCAGCAAACACCGATGCCTGGAGTCTCTCCCAGACCCGCTTTCCGGGGGACGACTGGTCTCGCTTGGTCTCATCCCTCGTGCTTGCACACACAGCCCTCCCTCTCCCAGCTGGAAGCCTCTTGTACAGACTTGTCGCCCATTTTTCACTTTAAAGTGTGTTTTGATCAGTTTTCCAGGCTGTTGAGAGCACCTCTACGATGTGGTTTTTAAATGGCGCACGTGTGTGAGCGCCCGAGGGCACCATCCAATCCCTTTACCCCACAGCTCCCTTGCTGTGCCTTCAGATCTTTGCAGCATGTCACAACAGAGCCGAGGACAGGGATTTGACGAGCACCTCGGCGCCGCGGCAGCCCTCGGTGGAGCTCCGGCCCTGCCTGATTTGACGAGCACCTCGGCGCCGCGGCAGCCCTCGGTGGAGCTCTGGCCCTGCCTTTCCGGGAAAGCTGTGTGACGAGAAGGCTGGGGAGGCGTGTGTCTCCCTGGGGAGCAGGGGCGAGTGTGTAAGGACCATGCTCCTTACCAGTGTGTATGTGCAGGCGTGGCCTCTGCCTCGCTGGTGGGGAGGGGCTGGGGGCACCCTGACAAGAAAAGGCCATCTTAGCATGAAGATTCTCTGTCTCCTACCCACAGTCTCACGTCTCTACCCCCATCCCGAGGGGGCATGGCAGCCCCTCCAGTTTGCAAAGACTGCAGAAACTCATGGAAAAGCCCTGTGTTCCGAGAGTGGTGGGGAGAGTCAGGGACGCCCTGGCCCCTGCTGATTCCTCTAGGCGAGAGCCTCCACGTTCCCAAAGGCCTTCTCCACGGGACTGGCAGGCCTGGTCCCCGACAGCCAGCGTGCAGCCGTGCAGCTGGGCAAGGGTAGCAGCTTCCCCCGCCACCCCCACCTCAGCCCGCCACTCCAGGTGGGCCCTGGTCCCCTGAGGCTTCCTCCAAGCTGCCAGGAAGGTGCAGACTCTGCTGAGGCCAATTCCAGAGAGGACTGAGTCACTGGGTCTGAGTCAGCATTTGCTCTGTTTCCTGGAAGAACGTCAGGTGTCAGGCATCACTCCAAGCGGCTGTGAGCAAGAAGAAAGCGGGCTCGGAGGAAGGGTGTGTGTGCCGTTACGCAAAGAGCCTTGCACACTCACCTGCTCTCGCGTCCACCGAACACACTCTGGAGGGGGAGGGGCCTTTGCGTGGGACCCTCTGAGCCCCTCCCCACCAGCGTCAAGGACAGGAAGCCCCGACCTGCCCTTGGGAGCTCGCCCTCCACCAGGGCCAAGTAGCACAAGGCCCCCTGTGTTGCCCTGTGGGATGGAGGCCCCCATCTGCCCCCAGTGTCCTCTGTCTGCTGGTCCTCATCTGGGCGACTGTAAGACTCTGTCTCCTCGTCTGGATTCACCGAAGAGCACACTGGGCTCGCTCGTGGGCAGGAAGGAGTTAAGTGGCCAGTGGGACGCAGGGCTCTGGGAACAGGCGCCTTCCTGGGGCAGCAGAGGCATTCCAAGCGCAGTGCTTTCTGTTCTAAATATGGACTTGGGAGACAGTTATTTTTAGGAAGCAAATGGTAATGATTAGAGTTTTAAGATTTAAGTAGTCATTTAGTCATAAAAGCTGAATTCACAGGCTACAGAAAAATAGTCTTTTCCTTTGGCTGATGATAGGGTTCCTTCAAGTGCAATAATTGTTCATCGCTTCATGAATGCTCTGCAGACAAGGGCCTGTGATTAGCCTCCACCCCAGGCTCCCTTGGAAGAGCAGGGAGACGGCTGGAGGTGGCTCCGCGCTGGGAAGGGCAGTGGTGAGCCTGCGGCCCAGGGCACGAGCCTGCCCCAGCCTGCGTCTCGGGATCCAGGAGAGTTCAGGGCTGCCTTGCCCGCCGGCGAGGAGACCGCGCCTCAGAGGCTCCGGCTGGCCCCGTACTGAGGCCGTTCTGTCCACACACGGGGTGATGCCTGGCGCTAACCTGCAGGTGTGAGCCAGGCAGACTGTGGACAAGGAGCCTAGGTGACGTCAGAACCCCCCCGCCCCGGTCTCCTGGAGAGAAGCCTGTGGGAGCTCAGCCAGTTCCCGGAGTCAAAGGAGGGCCCAGAGCTGGGCAGCCTCCTGAGGGAGCAGAGCCTGGAGGGCCCCCACCCTCCTGGGCCTGCCTCCTTGAGGCTCCTGAGGCCGGGGGAGAGGGCCATAGGCTGGGGGAGGGGCAGGCTCTGGGTGCCCTCTACGTGCCTGCAGGCTCCCCAAGTAACCCTGTGGGCCTTGCATTCATTTTAGCCGCACCCCCGGTGCGGAGGTCAGTGTGGGTTTTCTCCACAGAGGTCCCATATGTGAGACATTTTCTTATTTCCAGAAGGGCAGGAGCCGTGCAAACACACGCACAGCCACAAGCACCCCAGGGGGGCTTGGGCCCTAGTACACTCCGCCTTAGGGAGGGGTCACCTGTGACGTCAGAGCCGGGGTGACGCCGACTGAACCACAGGATGTGGCCCGACACGGAAATGCCGGTAGGTGGGGGCAGTTCGGCCTCTGTCCGGGAGGTCTCCTGCAGCTGGGCCTCACCTCCATGTAGGGACCCAGGAGGGGGTCACAGCACTAGGAGCCGGTAGAGGCGCAGGGGCAGCCCAGGCAGGGGCCTGATGGCCTTCCCAGTGACCACTGCAGTTCTGAGCAGCACGGCCTCCGGGAGGTCAGCCACAGGCCTCTCCACCCAGACCAGGCACAGTCCAGACACTGGACAGGAGTTCTGGGGTGAAGTCCACCTCTAGAAAGAGCAGGTCAAGGGGCAAAGGGACTGAGGGAGTTCCTGAGACTGGACATTGGCAGGAGGCGACCCCTGGGGCATCACAAGAGGTGACGAATGGGCTGGTGACCTGGACACTGGGACCCCCTCCCTCCACCCTCCCCTGGGCCACCCGAGAGCCCCCTCCCTTGGGGTCCTCCCCTGGGTCACCCGAGAACCGCCTCCCTCCATCCCCCACCTGGGTCACACCAGAGCCCCCTCCCTCGGGGCCCTCACCCTGGGTCACCCCAGAGACCCTCCTTCAGACCCCCTACCTGGGTCACCGGAGAGCCCCCTCCATCCATCCCTCCCCTGGATCACCCGAGAGCCCCCTCCCTCGGCCTCTCTCCTGTCTGGGTCCAGGCTCAGGAGCTGACACCCCGTCCTGCCTCCCGGGCGCCCAGGGAGTCCAGTGGTGCTAGTCCCAGGCTGGCTGCTGCCGCCTCTCCATCTAGGGTCTCTTGGGGGCTGGCTGGATTCTGAAGGGGGAGGGGGCGAGCAGAGGAAAGACTTAGGGTCCCCGCCGTGGCTTCCTCGTTCTGGGCCGTGTAGGAGAAGCCTGCATCTGTGGTTTTGAACAGGACGGACACCTCTGCCCCATAGCAGGTGTGTCTACCAGGAGGATCAAGGCCAACAGTGCCTGCCACCTGTCTGACCCTCAGCTTTGCACTGACCAGTCGAGTGACTCTGAGGGACATCCTCTGGCTTTCTGGGCCTCATCTGGAAACAAGACGACTAGACCTGCACCTGTACCATCCGTTGACGATGCGCCGGTTGGCGATCGAATGCCATTTTGTGGGTGAGGCCACCAGCACTGGTGACTTCGGGTGACCGGCTGTTGGCGCCAGCTCCCCGGCTCCCTGGGGAGCTCCAGGGCCCCAGATGACAGGGCTGGCTGGGTTTGGCCCACGGTGATTCCCCATCACCCCTCCCAGCGGTTCTCTGGTTGTCTGCTGCTGAGCTGCAGGGACCCTCTGCTCTGTCACGCCCTGGAGTTCTGCAGGGCTCGTGCCAACCCAGCTGCAGCAGCAACGGCCAGATGGGGGCTGCCAGCATAGCTGGCTCTGCATGGGGGCCGGGAGGGAAGAGGAATGAGGAGGCCCTCCATCCAGAGACCGGCTTCCCCCAGCCGATCTGCCCGGGCCAAGGGGAAACGGAAGGCTGATTGCAGAGGAAAGTCAGGGAGGGGCTCCTAGAGCTGCCAAGTCACAGTGACTGTTCAGGGTTAGTTAGGATTCCCAGAGCAAGTCACCCACTTTCATGAGCCTCTAAGCCCGTGGGTGAATCCTGAGCCCTCACCAAAGCTAGTGCTGTGGGGTGGACGGAGGCAGGCAGGGAAGGAGCCCGCGAGGCCAGGACTCCCTGCAGAGGCACAGAGTGAGGCTACCTCTCAGCTCACCCTGCAGGCTGCCGTGGGCCCTCCGGGGTCCCTGCTAGCAGCACAGACAGGACACAGCCGCGGTGCTGGCCTGCCCAGCCCCTTGGCCCACCGCAGCAGCAGCCTTTAGACCCCGGCTCCCAGCAGGTCGGAGAAGCCCCAGCCTGACGGGGTTTAAAGTCAGAATAAAGCCTGTTTTCTTGCTGCCTGTGCAGAGTCAGGAGGGATTTGTGTTTCTGTTGCTTCATCAGAGCTGGCTAGATTTTGGTGAGTGAGGCGTGCAGATAGGACGCCGTCCATGAAACATCGAAGGCCCGGTGGTTTGGGCTCCGGGGCTCAGCAGCATGAGTCGCCTTCTGACGGGACAAGCAGGGAGCCACCTAACTTGCTCAAGCCGCAGGCTTCTGGAAAATGTGGAGTCTCATGGTGCTCGCGGAGACAACTTTGTGGTCCCGTACCTGGACTGAGCAGGTGCTCGTGGTTTTGAGACAGCCTGCCTCCTGGGCCCCTCTGCCAGAGCGCTCACGTTTGGACAAAGGTTTCCTGAGCAGCAGATGCAGAGAAACGACGAGGGACAAAGCATCTGGGTGCCTGTGCAGTGAGCCCTGAGCAGCAAGACACAGAAGGCCGAAAACCAGCCTCCGCTTCCCAGGTTCTGGGAGCAAAAGCAGGCCCTGCCCTTGCTCCTTGTGAGCAGCACCCCCAGAGGGCTGGGGGCACACGGCCTAAGCCACCTGCGGGCCTGCCCCCTGGGCGCGCCCCCAGCCTCACCTCATGAAGAACCACTCACAACCCTGCCCCCCAGGAGGCGTGCGGGAGCACCTGGCCCTGCCCTGGCCCCTCCTGCTGATGAGCTGCAGGCACCCTCTGTTCTCTCACCCCCCGGAATTCTGCAGGGCTCGTGCCAACCCGGCTGCAGCAGGAGCCCCAGGAAAGACCTGCCCGAGTCCCACGTCTGCCTCGCATCAGCTTCTGCTGAGTCGAGTCCGAGGCCCCTAGTCATCACGGAGGAGGCGTTCTATGATGATGGTTGTATCCATTCAAGTCAGGTCTTTGTGGATGAGAATGGCACTTGCCGCTTCAGCACATAAACGATGCTGCCGCCGCCCTCAGCCATGCACCCTGAGGGGACTCAGGATGGAGAAGAGTGGGGTGCTGGCCCCAGACAGCTGAAGTGAAAGTGAGGTCGCTCAGTAGTGTCTGACTCTTTGTGACCACATGGACTGTAGCCCACCAGGCTCCTCCATCCTTGGGAGTGGCTTTCCATTTCCTTCTCCAGGGGATCTTCCCAACCCAAGGACAGAACCCAGGTCTCCCGCTTTGCAGGCAGACGCTTCACTGTCTGAGCCACCAAGGGAGCAGCAAAGGTGAAAGTGGAAAGGCTGGCATGTTCCACTAAGACGTGAACTCGGATTGCTGGATTCAGAGTCCACAGTGCTAACCGTTGCGCCATGGAGCCGTGCACCCAGACAGCTGAGGAACCCGTGAGAGGAGCCCCTCAGCTAGGCCAGGCCCCCGCAGCTCCCCGCGCATGGAGCAGCGCACGCCCGCTGCCCTGTGGTGTCTGGCTCTCCCTGCTGCTGCTGCTGCTGAGTCGCTTCAGTCGTATCCGGCTCTTTGTGACCTTATGAACTGTAGCCCACCAGGCTCCTCTGTCCCTGGGATTCTCCAGGCAAGAACACTGGAGTGGGTTGCCGTTTCCTTCTCCAATGCATGGAAGTGAAAAGGGAAAGTGAGGTCGCTCAGTCGTGTCCGACTCTTCGCGACCCCATGGACTGTAGCCCACCAGGATTTTCCGTCCATGGGATTTTCCAGGCAAGAGTACTGGAGAGGGATGCCATCGCCTTCTCCGTGGCTCTCCATAACCAATCCTAATCTTCTGATGTTTGACCACCTGCTTTTGATGCAAAAGCTCCCATATACCCCGACTCCCGTGTCCCCCTTGCCTTTCTGGAGCAGCCCCTAAGAGCATCCAAGGGGCTGTCTTGCCAGGCTCGAGTCCTCAGTGTGTCCCCAAATAAAACATAATACTCAACTTCTAGGTTGTACATTTTTTTCCAGTCACTATCTTGAAAGGAGGCTAGAGGCTGGAAAGCAGGGAGGGTCTCACTTGGGGGGGCACTCAGACCCACAGGTAGGAAGTGTTCTGGGGGTGCCTGGAGGAGGGTGCAGTGGCCTAATCCAAGCCTGTCATGCTCGTGAGTGGGAACTCACTCAGGAAGAAGGTCTTTGCAAATGTGGTTAAGGGTCTGGTGATGAGATCACCCCAGAGGCCTGAGTCTAGTGACTGGTGCCATCAGAGGCGGGGGAAGAGGCACAGGCAGGTGCAGTGACCTTGGAGGTGACGTCTGCTGGCATGGCCGCAGGCAGGGATGCCTGGAGCCCAGCCGCCTGAGAAGGCAGAAGGGACCCCGCTCCCAGGGGTCTCAGGGGAGCACACAGCCTAATCAGGACGGCCGCCAGGACTGGGGGAGCACTGGCCCCTGGGGTGTAAGCTATGGCTCTGGCAACAGGCAGACTGGACGCTGGGCTCGGGCTGGGGTGCTGGGGGAGCACAGCCCCTGGAGTGTAAGCTATGGCTCGGGCGACAGGCAGAATGGATGCTGGGCTCAGGCTAGGGTGCTGGGGGAGCACCGGCCTCTGGGCAGCAGCCATGGGCGTCATGCCGGGGGCCTCAGGGACTTCCTGCCCTGGCAGCTCTCGGGAGGGACTGCCTGGTGGGAGTAGGTGGTACAGCCATTTCCAGGCAGAACTGTGCTGAGGTTGAACAATCTCATGCTACTTGGTAAGAGGGGCTCCCCTGGTCAGGGGGCTTAGCCTCTGTATCCAAGGCAGGACCCGTCCCCTAAGCCAGGACCACCGGAGTGTGGCATGGGCAGGGCACCCAGCCTGAGGTCGGGAAGGGCAGTGAGTGTCCAGGGCAAACCCTGGCCCTTTGGCCACTCAGCCATCTGAGCCTCTGAATCCTTGTTAGAAAAACCTTCCTCAGAGGAAGCGGTGGTGTGGTATAAAATATGGAAACATCGTGTTAGGGGCTCTGTAAACATTGAATTGCCTGAACGTAGTTGATTTCCATTCGAGAAGTTGGGTGCTGGTTTAAAACTAAGCCCCATCCAGGCTCACAGCTGATCCCAGGCTTCCCCCACCCACCTGCCCTGCTGACCAGAACACAGTCCACTCGGACGGGCTGGAGGACGCTGAGAAGTGCTGGAAAGGCAGCTTACACAGCCTCTCCCTCAGTGGAGACAGGAGCTGCAGCAGCACGTGGGCAGGCGCGAGGGGCGGGAGGCCATGGGCTCTGCCGGAGCGCACAGTGCGGTCTCGTGTGCCAGGCGCTCGGCCTTCTGGGAGGGCCCGCGTGGGCATGTGTGTGTTTCCCAAGTCTGTGGTGTGTGGTGACGAACGTGTTGTTGCCGTAGGGGTCTGGCGTCTGGCCGAAGCTGCAGTCCCGAGGGGTTAGGCTGACAGGGAAGGCCTCTTTCGAGAACCCAGGGTGAGGCTAGGCTGTGCTTGGGTCCACTGGCCATGATCTGGGCAGCCAAGCAGAAGGTGAGGCCCAGCTTCACCCTGAGACTCAGGATGTGGGTCCCTGCAATGCAGAGCACCAGGCTGGCAGGGAGACAGCATGAGCACCATCCAGCCACAGGACCGCCCCCACCGAGGCCGGGCCAGACTGACGTGGGCCAGTCTCCCTGTCGGATCACAGCCTGCTCTCTGAGGGATGAGGACCCACCCCCCAGGTCTGGGCCAGGGTGAGTGTGGGGCTCCCATCGAAACCTTGCCTTGCCCTCCTGGCTCTTGTCTAGGTCGCTCAGTCGTGTCCGACTCTTCGCGACCCCATGGACTGTAGCCCACCAGGATTTTCCGTCCATGGGATTTTCCAGGCAAGAGTACTGGAGAGGGATGCCATCGCCTTCTCCGTGGCTCTCCATAACCAATCCTAATCTTCTGATGTTTGACCACCTGCTTTTGATGCAAAAGCTCCCATATACCCCGACTCCCGTGTCCCCCTTGCCTTTCTGGAGCAGCCCCTAAGAGCATCCAAGGGGCTGTCTTGCCAGGCTCGAGTCCTCAGTGTGTCCCCAAATAAAACATAATACTCAACTTCTAGGTTGTACATTTTTTTCCAGTCACTATCTTGAAAGGAGGCTAGAGGCTGGAAAGCAGGGAGGGTCTCACTTGGGGGGGCACTCAGACCCACAGGTAGGAAGTGTTCTGGGGGTGCCTGGAGGAGGGTGCAGTGGCCTAATCCAAGCCTGTCATGCTCGTGAGTGGGAACTCACTCAGGAAGAAGGTCTTTGCAAATGTGGTTAAGGGTCTGGTGATGAGATCACCCCAGAGGCCTGAGTCTAGTGACTGGTGCCATCAGAGGCGGGGGAAGAGGCACAGGCAGGTGCAGTGACCTTGGAGGTGACGTCTGCTGGCATGGCCGCAGGCAGGGATGCCTGGAGCCCAGCCGCCTGAGAAGGCAGAAGGGACCCCGCTCCCAGGGGTCTCAGGGGAGCACACAGCCTAATCAGGACGGCCGCCAGGACTGGGGGAGCACTGGCCCCTGGGGTGTAAGCTATGGCTCTGGCAACAGGCAGACTGGACGCTGGGCTCGGGCTGGGGTGCTGGGGGAGCACAGCCCCTGGAGTGTAAGCTATGGCTCGGGCGACAGGCAGAATGGATGCTGGGCTCAGGCTAGGGTGCTGGGGGAGCACCGGCCTCTGGGCAGCAGCCATGGGCGTCATGCCGGGGGCCTCAGGGACTTCCTGCCCTGGCAGCTCTCGGGAGGGACTGCCTGGTGGGAGTAGGTGGTACAGCCATTTCCAGGCAGAACTGTGCTGAGGTTGAACAATCTCATGCTACTTGGTAAGAGGGGCTCCCCTGGTCAGGGGGCTTAGCCTCTGTATCCAAGGCAGGACCCGTCCCCTAAGCCAGGACCACCGGAGTGTGGCATGGGCAGGGCACCCAGCCTGAGGTCGGGAAGGGCAGTGAGTGTCCAGGGCAAACCCTGGCCCTTTGGCCACTCAGCCATCTGAGCCTCTGAATCCTTGTTAGAAAAACCTTCCTCAGAGGAAGCGGTGGTGTGGTATAAAATATGGAAACATCGTGTTAGGGGCTCTGTAAACATTGAATTGCCTGAACGTAGTTGATTTCCATTCGAGAAGTTGGGTGCTGGTTTAAAACTAAGCCCCATCCAGGCTCACAGCTGATCCCAGGCTTCCCCCACCCACCTGCCCTGCTGACCAGAACACAGTCCACTCGGACGGGCTGGAGGACGCTGAGAAGTGCTGGAAAGGCAGCTTACACAGCCTCTCCCTCAGTGGAGACAGGAGCTGCAGCAGCACGTGGGCAGGCGCGAGGGGCGGGAGGCCATGGGCTCTGCCGGAGCGCACAGTGCGGTCTCGTGTGCCAGGCGCTCGGCCTTCTGGGAGGGCCCGCGTGGGCATGTGTGTGTTTCCCAAGTCTGTGGTGTGTGGTGACGAACGTGTTGTTGCCGTAGGGGTCTGGCGTCTGGCCGAAGCTGCAGTCCCGAGGGGTTAGGCTGACAGGGAAGGCCTCTTTCGAGAACCCAGGGTGAGGCTAGGCTGTGCTTGGGTCCACTGGCCATGATCTGGGCAGCCAAGCAGAAGGTGAGGCCCAGCTTCACCCTGAGACTCAGGATGTGGGTCCCTGCAATGCAGAGCACCAGGCTGGCAGGGAGACAGCATGAGCACCATCCAGCCACAGGACCGCCCCCACCGAGGCCGGGCCAGACTGACGTGGGCCAGTCTCCCTGTCGGATCACAGCCTGCTCTCTGAGGGATGAGGACCCACCCCCCAGGTCTGGGCCAGGGTGAGTGTGGGGCTCCCATCGAAACCTTGCCTTGCCCTCCTGGCTCTTGTCTTGAGGCCACAGACCTGTCCAGTTCTGGGCCGCCGACTGCTCCGTGTACACTTGGGAGGCTCTTCGGATCTCTGGGGTGGGCTCTGGGAGGATGCAGGGGTCCACAGCTTCCTGTTGATGGGCAGTAGCTCCAGCTGGTCAGCTCCCTGGCCCCCAGCTGCACCCCGAGTCTACATGGTGCTTCTCCCTGGAAATGGAGCTCTTGAAAGTCTGGGCCCAGCTGCAAGGATGTCCCTCCCTCAGTCTGGAGCCATAGGCTTAGCTGCAACTTGGGGATCACGGGGCCACAGGCTCGCAGCAGCGCCGCTGGCCCCAGCAGCCCTGCTAGGCTGGAAGGGCTGTGGCAGGTCTGCGTCGTGTGGAAGGCTCTGGTCCGATCCAGCCCCCACCCCACTTTTGCTTTTCACAGGCACCCCCGTACATCTCTCATGCTCCCTTCTGCTGGTGGAGGCTGCTCCCCAGAGAACCCCCTGCGGCAGGCATCACTGCCCAGCCCACGGGCAGAGGGCTTTTATTTGGCAGTTGGTGTTTTGAGAAGTGGCTTTGGTCAGCATGGAGACAGGCTGAAGTGGAGTGAGTCGGGAGCAAGCCAAGAAGCTGCGGCTGGAGCCCAGGCCCCCAGCTCACAAGAGCCAAGAAGGGAGAGGAGGGAACCAAACGTCGTAATATTTTCACAGAGAAGGACGGATGTGTGGAGCAGAAAGTGAAGGAGGTGTGTTTTTTCAGATTGTTTGATGTTAAAGGTTGCAATTAACTTTGTAACAGCAGGGCAGTGGGGATGTAGTCAACTTTGTTCAGAACAGGAAAAAGGCCAGCGTGATGGCGAAGCCGATAATGGAAGAGCAAGAAAGCCTACTTCCTGCCCAGGACAATCAGTATAGGTGGGAGAGCTGGAAAAAACCACAGTCACAAGCAGGAAAGTCATGATAAGAGTGCCAGGCGGCAGGGAGCAGAATTCACGTCTGAACCCGAGGAATGTCGGCAGAGAAATCCTGACGGGTGGGAAGTGCTGAGAGGGGCCTGCAGGCAGGGCGGCTGCAGAGGGCGCGACGGCGCGGCAGCCACAGGGCCTGGCCGGCCGGTTGGAGGGCGCAGCGGGCTCAGACAGGGCCTCCGTGGGGCCGGGCTGGGTGGAAGGGACGGGGCCCAGGGCAAGAGCCAAGCAGTCTTCAGGCTGGACCCAGAAGTAGGAGCTCAGGAGGAATCTCTGCTTGTGCAGCTCCCAGGAGCTCTGGAGAGGCCCTGGAGGACGGGCTGTCTGTTCAGAAGGGAGAGTTGAAGATTTAGGGAAAATCCGTTGCCTCTGGGGCGGCTGTGGACAGTCTGTCCCCTGTTCCACAGGACAGCAGAGCTGATGCACCCCGGAGCGCCTGGTGCACACGCCGCGCTGGGCCAGGTCTCCTAGGCCAGCCCCCGGCCCGGCCCACCTGCCCATTCCGCTCCAGGTCTGCGTCCTTGAGGAGGCTGGGTGGGTGCCCCTGAACCCAGCTCCTGGCTGGATCCCCTAGCCAACCGCATGGGCCGGCCGGTGCTCCTCTGCCCTGAGACCCTGCGGGAATGAGGAGGTGACCTCCAGGGGCCCAGCTCCAGCCATCAAAGAGCCGAGTTCCCACCCTGCAGAGGCGACCTAGGAGAGGCCTGCCACCCCAGAGCCTTCCAACACTCAGCTCACAGCCTCGTGAGCAAGGGCCCAGCTGAGCCCAGACTCCCCACACAGAAGTGCCTCCAAATGGGGGGCTGTTGGTGACAAAGACATAGAAAGTAAATGCAGGCGTGAAAGCCACACTGAACAAACCCCAGAGGACCCCCAGACGCTGATTCCTGAAATCCTGTCATATCTCTCACTCGGTCATGCAGTGGCTTCCAGTAGAGCATGAAGCGCACAGGACTCTGCAGGTCCCCGGGAGCACTCAGGGCCTCCAGTGCAGACCAAGCCCGAGCCAGTCCTCCCAGGAGCGTCCAGACTCCTCCTTTCAGTGATCGTCTGTGAGCCCTCCATCTGACAGGCTCACGTGGAGCCCTAGTCTGTCTGGAGTGAAGGGCCCTTGGCTTGGCCATCTGCTGGGTCCTAGGGTGGGTCTCCCTCCCCAGCTCCGTCCAGCCCCCAAACTGCTAAAGACCTGGGCACAGAGCTGCCCCTCCTGGGTCTCGTTCTCAGCGGTCGGTGGGGCAGCCAGGGGCAGGCAGTTGCCCCTCCAATGCTTGGACCGCAGCAGTGTTTGAGGTGGAGGCTGGCCACTCGGGGCCATATGCCTAGCTGGAAGGGTGATCGCGAGGTCTCAGTGGGAAGGGGCGGTCAGGTGAGGGCCCGGTTTGTGGAAGCTGTTGTGTGCCAGGCACTGGGAAGGCGCGGCAGGTGTGGGCAAGCTTGGAAACGAGGAGTGGTGAGTGGGGGACCCGCTGGCGGTGGGCTGGCCCACTGTGGCTGGAGGTGGGCCTTCAGCAGAAGGTGAGGTCCCTGGAAGCAGCCGGGACAGATCCAGTGGGTCACGGTTCTGCCCAGGGTCTGGTCCGCACTGAGTGGAGCCATCACCCAGGAGCCCATGTGGGAGTCTCAGCCGTGGGGCCGGCCCGCCGCCAGGCCGCAGGGCAGGAGTCCTGCTCGCATGGGGCTCAAGCTGCCCACAGACACGGCGTGAGGACACAGCGCTCAGGCCACGACGGGCACCAGCCCAGGGGGCCCGTGGGGACGCAGCAGATGCCAAGCCCCTTGGGACAGGGGGCTCTGCCCGCTGTGGCTGGGCCGTGGGAGGAGCTCGGCCGTCCCTGCAGCGGCGGCCCCAAGGCGCCTGCCCCGTGCACACCGGCGGCCAGGGGTGAAGGCCCAGGGAGGGTGCTGGCCAGGAGGGCAGCTGGCAGAAGGGAGCCTATGCCAGAGCTGAAGCAGGGTGAGGTCGCCGCCAGCAGAGGAGCACAGGCTGTCGGGGGTTGCCCCTGATTGCCCCCCCTCCTGGGCAGGGGCAGGAAGCCACTGTCCCTTCTGGACAAGCGGGGCAGTGACAGGTCTGACACTCACTCCTAGTTAGAGACTAGTTGGTCCCCCAGAGACAGCAAAATCAAAATGAAGCATGGCTGGAGAACAGTCCCACGTCCGTCCTCAGTGGCCCCGACCCAGTGTGACTTCACAGGAGAGAGCCCAGGGTCACCCACCAGGGACGCAAGGGTGGGGTGAAGGGCAGAGCCCAGAGTCGCCCACCAGGGATGCAGGGGTGTGGGAATTCAAGTGGGCTGCTGAGGGTGGTCTCGCCAGCAGGTGGATAGGACCAGGTGCAGGGGACCCAGGAAGAAGCCTGAGAGATGTTTCTGAGGCTGAGGGGGGGCAGCAGCTCACAGACCCCCGGCCGCACCCCTGAGGTTGAGGGTGTTCAGACGGCACAGAGGACTGCATGCCCCCAAACCCCCAACTACACCATTTACAAAATCAGAGTCCACAAAGGGGTGAGCCCAAAGCAGAGAAGACAAGAAGTCAAGAGCCATGGGGAAGAGGAGAGCGCTTTTGTAGTCCTGGGGGCAGGGACACCTTAAATGGTGCAGAAAACTCAGGTGGGGAAATGGAACCTGGTGGAGGAGGCTGTGCGGATAGCACCAGCTCATGTGGCCAGGGTGAGGCCAGCAAGGTGCACCAGGGACGGGTCAGCACCAGGCGTCCAGAAGGGTCAGGAGAGGAAGGCTTCCTCCACAGCAGAGACGAGGCCAGGTCAAATAAACAGTTTACAGGACCAGAAGTTCCGACAGCCTGTGAATGTCTAAAAACTGCCCTGTCTCCCGGACGTCAGGGAGAGGCATATGGTTCCCCCTCAGATTAGAAGACATGAAGGTGCCTGACGTCAAGCTCTGGGGAGCCAGCTGTGAACAGATTCTTCCAAGTACTTTTAGAACTTGGAACTGGGAAAATGCTTTCGGCAGCACTGGCCGGGGTTCAGCCTGGCCAGCTCAGGGCCCTGAGACCCTCTGTAAAGGCTTGCCCAGAGGAGCTCAGCTCCTTGGGAAGCGGCAAGTGTCCCCCGGGGGTGAAGCTGCCCTTCGCCGCGTCTGGGCGCAGCGCCTCGGGACGGGAACGGGCGCCGTGGTCTGAGCCACATCCTCCCCAGAGCTCAGCACCACGGAGAGAACTGGGGCGGCCCGGAGGGCGGGCAGGGGTCTGAGACCTGCTGTCTGCTGTGTTGAGACGAGATTTCGAGGCTGAATTACAGTCGCAGATGAACAAGCTTCCCAGGTGGAGGGGACGCTGGCGTGGTCCGAGGAGGGGGCTGGGCAGCGGGGTCAGTTTGGCTCCTGGCGGTTCAGGACGAGGGAACCTTGAGGGTCCTGGGTGCTCAGAGTGGCCACAGCGTGTTGCTCAACAGAGGCGGATGCGACTGTCCAGGAACTGACCATCTGGAATAAGAAGGGAGTTTTAACAATCCTCCCTGAAAAGGACGCTGGCACCCATGACCAGAGAAAGCAGGCCAACTTTGTTTTCAAGTGAGGAGGGGAGACAGTGAGAAAGAAGCACCTGTTACAGCTGGTTTTTAAATTGAGCTGTTTTACTTGTAAACAAAATTCAGTTTTTCCAATGCAAAAGTTATATGCCTGCATCAATTCAATTTCAGAAAACTACACTCAGGTAGAAAGAAGACGATGCTCGTAAGGCGCTACCCGGGGAGCTGGCGCCGGCTGCCCCCGCGCGCAGGCTGTGGCCGCCTGGCTTCACGTGATCGTACATGCGTCCAACTCACTGTCCGGTTGTTTCCTTACTTGCCTTTTATCAGTTTCTTGTATTTCTTCCTTGTTTATAAGTCCCCTCTTGGAACTGCCTTCAGAGTCCTCTGAAGCTTTCTCATCTTTACTGTCAGTAAAGTTTTACTTTTCAGAGGATGTCTTTCAGTTTTGTGAGCAATTATCAAGAGCCAGCTCTGTAGAATCAGCCCCAACACTGACTGACAATGGAAAGCGACTAAAACGCTTTCGTATGTGGATCCTTAAGCGTCTTTAAAATGACTCAGAAATTAATCAAAAGCAGTTTCACACAAATGTTTGAGCACATAATGGATATACTTTTAAGTCCTTTGAAACATACACTGTGATGTTTTTAATATTTATAAAATTGCATGTAATCAATTTTCTTACTTGGGCTTCTTGGCTAAAATTTTCCTGTGTTGAGTGAGGAATTAAATAAATAGCAATAGTAACTCCTAGAGTTGCTTTCTGAGAGGGCGATGGCACCCCACTCCAGTACTCTTGCCTGGAAAATCCCATGGACAGAGGAGCCTGGCAGGCTGCAGTCCATGGGATTGCGAAGAGTCGGACATGACTGAACCACTTCCCTTTCACTTTTCACTTTCATGCATTGGAGAAGGAAATGGCAGCCCATTTCAGTGTTTTGCCTGGAGAATCCTATGGACGGGGGAGCCTGGTAGGCTGCCGTCTATGGGGTCACACAGAGCTGGAAACGACTGAAGTGACTTAGCAGCAGCAGAGTTGCTTTGAAAAACTGACTGATATTACAATTTTTGTTTATAGATGCAAACCAGAAAATAGCATGCAAGCAGGGGCAGCTGGCATGTGGGGGGAGGGACACACACCCACCTTTTCCTGAGTCCTCTCCCTCGATTCCCAGCTTTCCTGCATAACCCGAACGTCACAGGGAAGTGTGAGGAACAGATTTAAACTGCTTAGAGCAGTATTTTCTTTCAGAAAGTTTCGTCTGGTAGCTAGACAGGTCAGCTGTGGCCGCTGTCCCCTCCCTACGAACCCCGAGTACCTCTGGAAGATCTCTCTGTGCCCCAGGTCCCGAGTGGCACAGCCTCTAGAGAGCGGATTTTTCCCCCACAGATTTGAGATCCTCCTTTTTAATAAAACTGCAGGGCGTGGACAGGGTTGGAGGGAGATGGCACGGGCTGCCCGGTGGCGGGGCTCGTTTCAGCTGTGCTGTGACCGCCTGGGGAGACCTCGCCTACAGCCAGAGGGGCACCTGGTGTCTGCAGCCCGGGGAGCTCTCTGACTGGCAAGAGCTGAGGAGGAGCACGAGGGTGCCCAGCACCCCAGGGACCCCAGACAGGAGCTGGGGGAGGTCGCCACAGACACCCCACCCACGGGGTCAGGCCAGGCCGGCCAGAGCCGTAGATCCAGATACCAGGCCCCAGAGACGAATGGCAGGACGTGCGGCGGACGGGCGCCTTGCCTGTACCCTCCACCCGGGACCTGCGGCCCCTCCAAGCGAGGCCGACCCAAGGGTCTCCTCCCCTGCTTCTGACGGAGGTGCCCCCAGGCTCTGGGGTGGGAGGGGGTCCTCTCCTGCTTCTGACTGAGGCTCTGGGGGGTGGGAGGGTCCTGCTTCTGACTGAAGCATCTCCAGGCTTGGAGTGGGGGTCCTCTCCTCTGCTGATTGAGGCCCCCAGGCTTGAGGGGGTTCCTCCTGCTTCTGACTGATGCCCCCTCTTGTTCCCGGTGGCCGCTCGCCCACCCCAGTTCCGAGTCTTCATCCCGGCGGCCCCCCAGGGCACCCTCCTCTTCCTCGTGTCTCCACTGGCTCCACGACATCCTTCTTTTGATTTAAAGGTCTCCCTGACCTCTCCAAGCTCACTGCTAGAATTGGCCTCTGTGGAGGCACAGGGTCCCCAGGCCCGGAGCCCCCATATCCTGGTCATCGGTGTGTACTGCCAGGACCCCAACTCGGATGTGCACCGAACCTTTATCCTGCCGGACCCCTGGGCTCTGCGTCTGCCCCTCACCAGGGAGCTCTGAGCTCCCTGCTCCACCCGCCCTTTCTGCACGACTCTGCTCCACTCAGTTCATCTTGATGCATGTGGGAGACCAGTGTCCCCTCCCGTCCCCTCCTCTCCCCTCCTCTCCCCTCCTGTCCCCTCCTCTCCCCTCGTCTCC
>SJYG01000933.1:398228-436887 GCA_006410535.1 Litocranius walleri
GTCGGGAGAGTGAGGTCGGCAGGGTGGGGGTCGGGAGGGCGGGGGGAGGTAAGCCCAGCGGATGCTCCCGAAACTAGCACATCTGCAGCGGAGCCTCTGGTTCTGCGCGTGTCCCTCCCCAGGACCAGGTGCCCCTGTTTGCAAAATTAAGTCAGACGGAACAAGACGTTCAAGTGGACATTCCCCCAACCCTACTCACAGAGGCAGGTCATTTTCTGAACCAAAAAGCTCTTCAGATAATTCTGTGTGTTTCATCGGTTGGCCATCCTGAAAGGTGTTGAATGGCTGTGGCCTGAGTGTGAGAGCTGTCAGCAGGCACTGAGGGATGTGAGGGGCTCCACCGGGAGCTTGCACCCCTGGGCCTGGCTCCTGCCCTATAAAGGGCCACTTCAACACTCCCCCCTTAGAGTCTATCGAGGCAGACAAGCACAGTGAGCAGAAGCATAGAGCTGGCGCCTAGCCTGAGGCGGACGCTCCATAGGAGGCTGTTCTGACAGTAGGCTGTCTGTCTACATGTCTGGTGGTAAGTTCTTGTGTGTGTGTGTTCAAGGATGTATCTTTGTGTGTACGGTGTATGTGTGCTGATGTGTGTATGTGTGTGGCATTGAATGTTTGTGGTATGTACGGTGTGTAAATGTGTGCATAAATGTACATGGCTTGTGTGAATGTGTCATGAGGTGTATGTGTGAATGGGTGCGGTATGTGTGGTGTGTGTGATTCTGCGATGTGTGTGAATGCGTATAGTGTGTATGGCATGTGTGAGTGTTTATGGTGTGTGAATGTGTGTGATCTGTGTGAACATATGCAGTGTGTGTGGTGTGTGTGAATGCATGTGATGTGTGTGAATGTGTGCGGTATGTGTGAATGTGTGCAGTGTGTGTGGTGTGTATGAGGTGTGTAGTGTGTGATTCTGTGATGTGTGTGGTGTGTTTGATGTGTGGTTTGCGTGAATGTGTGTGAACGTGTGTGGTTGGTGTGTAAATGTGTGTGTGTGTGGTATATGTGGTGTGTGAGAATGTGTGGTGTGTGTAAATGCATGTGAATGTGTGTGTGAATGTGTAAATGTGTGTAGTGTGTGTGAACCTGTGTGGTGTGTGTGCATGTGTGTGAACATGTGTGGTGCATATGAACGTGTGAGGAATGTGTGAACTTGTGTGGTGTGTGTCCATGTGTGTGCACGTGTGTGGTGTGTGTGAACCTGTGTGGTGTGTGTGCATGTGTGTGAACGTGTGTGGTGCATACGAACGTGTGAGGAATGTGTGAACTTGTGTGGTGTGTGTCCATGTGTGTGCACGTGTGTGGTGTGTGTGAATGTGTGTGGTATGTGCGGTGTGGGCGGTGTGTGTGATTCTGTGATGTGCGTGAACGTGCATGTTGTGTGTGAACACTTGTGTATGTGAATACATGTGTTGTGTGTGAACACGTGTGGTGTGTGTGAACATGTAAGGAGTGTGTGAACTTGTGTGGTGTGCGTGTCTGGGGCTCTGTGGTGCTGAGCTGGTGGTCAGGCTGCTGGGGTGAGTGCTCGGCGACAGGACCCGTGAGGCGGACGGGAGCCGCTTCTTAGAGACCAGCTGAGGGACCCTTCTTTCGATTCTGAAACGAAGACTTCATGTTGGAATTCGATCTCCAGCAAGATGGCCCAGAGCACGGGTGCCCCAGGAGCCCACGTCTTCCCTTCCCAGGGCCTCCTCTGGAGTCTGACGGCCCCAACCAGAGGCCTGCTGCCAAAGGACAGTGGGCGCCCAGCATGTGGACAAGGCTGTGTTCTCTGGGCGACGCTCTGAGACCTTCCCGTCAGCCACGCGGCCCGGCCCTGAGAGCACAGGCGGTTCCCAGCGCCTCTCCTCCAAAGGGACGCGCATATGTTGGGTTTTAATGTAGCAGGATAGCTATTATACTGCTCAGTGAACACTAATGACTCATAAGAAACACATGTCTTGAGGTTTTCCCCATAAAAGACAGAGATACACCGTGGCCAGTGCATATGTTTTTAATAACCAATCGGTCTGCTCTGAACAATAACCTCAGAGGCCTTTGCAACTAGATGAGAAGCGTGTTTAGAAGCAGCTGTTGCAACCAGACTGGCTTTGAGGGCTGCCCTTCTCCCTCCTGTTGGGTGCCCAGGGTTCCCAGGGGCTGACTTGAGGCCACCTGGGCCTTGCAGCCCTGGAAAGGCCACAGGGCGCTTGGGTGGCTGAGCTACATCTTCCCTGGAGGTGCCCGGCCTCAGGAGGAAGGGAGGAAGCCATGGGGACCTCTGAGCGCTCGCCCCACCTTCTCTCGGTTCCTTCGTGTTCCTGCGAATGTTTCAAGTCTCCCCTGTGCTCACCACTCACGGAGGCGCCATCTGAGCGGGGAAGGTACAGACGTGCGGCTGTGCGTGCAGGGGGTGCCATGTGCGTGGAGAGCGAGATGCAGGGGCCTCGACGGGCCTTCAGGCAGCGTTTCTGGGAAGCCCTCTCTACCTCAGGAGGGTTCGGTCCACGTGAGGGCCAAGGGCAAGTGTGACGTCCCTGAGACGGGACGATGGGGACACCCCCGTGTGACAAGGCCAGGCTGAGCAGAGCATGAGGAGGGAGGGGAAGGAACTGGATTTGTAGTGAATCAGGCCGAGCTTGCGAGCTTGTGTGAACAGGATGAAACTCCTCCACTTTACAGGCAAAAATCTGTCACGGCATCTTTTATACCGGCTTTATCGAGGCACAGTCCATATCCCATACGATCTGTTTACAGTAAGTGGCAGTGGTTTTCAGCACTGAGCTGTGAAACCACCGTGCACCCTAATTTTAGAAAATTTTCATCATCGAGAGGAGACTTGATACTCACTGCCCATCTCTCAACATTCCCTGCCCGCATCCCAGCTTAGAGAGTGCGGTCTCTCTGCCATCTGCATGAACTTTCGCATTCTGTGCACTCCATATAAACAGACCCTGTGGCACGTGCCCTCTGTTGTCGGTGCCTTTCAGTAGGTAAGGTTTTCAACGGTCGTCTGTGTTGTGTCCCTGCTTTATTACTTTCAAAATCTAAGATCATGGCGTCTGGTCCCATCATGCATGGCAAATAGAAGGGTAAAAACTGGGATCAGTGACT
Source organism: Litocranius walleri (assembly GCA_006410535.1). Classification (NCBI taxonomy): domain Eukaryota; kingdom Metazoa; phylum Chordata; class Mammalia; order Artiodactyla; family Bovidae; genus Litocranius; species Litocranius walleri. Next base: position 401,322 of record SJYG01000933.1, read on the forward strand.
GACTTCATTTTCCCGGGCTCCCAAATCATTGTGGATGGTGACTAGAGCCATGAAATTAAAAGATGCTTGCTCCTTGGAAGGAAAACTATGACAAATCTAGACAGCATAAATCAGATATCACTTTGCCAGTAACGGTCCATATAGTCAAAGCTATGGTCCAATAGTCATGTACAGATGTGAGAGTTCATCACAAAGAAGGCTGAGCACTGAAGAATTGATGATTTCAACTTTGGAGTTTGAGAAGACTCCTGGGAGTCCCTTGGACAGCAAGGAGATCAAACCAGTCAATCCTAAAGGAAATCCCTGAAATCAATCCCTGGAAGGACTGATGCTGAAGCTGAAGCTCCAATACTTTGGCCACCTGATATGAAGAGCCTACTCATTACAAAAAACCCTGATGCTGGGAAAGATTGAAGGCAAGAGAAGGGGGTGGCAGAGGATAAGATGATTGGATAGTATCACTGACTCAATGGATATGAGTCTGTGCAAACTCCAGGAGATGGTGGAGGACAGGAAAGCTTGGTGTGCTGCAGTCCACGGGGTCACAAAGAGTTGGACACGACTTAACAACTGAAAAATAAACCTACAGTAATCACGACAGTGTGGTATTGGCACCCTGATAGACAAATAAATCAATGGAATAGAATTGAGAGTCCAGAAATAATTTTGACAAAGTTTCAAAGGCATTTCAATTAAGTAAATTTAGCCTTGTCAACAAAAGTGAAACGTGAAAGTTGCTCAGTCATCTGGCTTTTTGAGACCCCATGGATTCCATGGACTCCAGGCCAGAATACTGCAGTGGGTAGCCTTTCCCTTCTCCAGGGGATCTTTCGAACCCAGTGGTTGAACCCAGGTCACCCACGTTGTAGGAGGATGTTTTACTCACTGAACCACAAGGGAAGCCCAAGAATACTGGAGTAGGTGGCCTATCCCTTCTCCAGGGGATCTTCCTGACCCAGGAATGGAACCAGGGCCTCCTGCATTGCAGGTGGATTCATTACCAAAGATGCTGGCAAATTTTGATATCTGTATTTGAAAACAGAACATATTGCCATGTACCTAAATGAACTCAAAGTGGATCATAGACTTAAATGTAAAACCTGAAACTATGGAACTCCAAAAGAAAATACAGGAGATAATTCTGTGATATTAGGTAAAGATTTCTCAGATACAATACCAAAAGCATGATTTAAAAAGAAACATGATGAATTATAGTTCTTTAAGAACTGCTTTGTGAAAAATGGACTTCTCTCGTGGCTCAAATGATAAAGAATCTGCCTGCAATGCAGGAAACCCGAGTTTGATCCCTGGGTTGGGAAGATCCCCGGAAGGAGGAAATGGCAACCCACTCCAGTATTCTTGCCTGGAGAATCCCACGGACAGAGGAGCCTGATGGACTACAGTGACTAACATTTTCACTTTCTGTGAAAAATCCCATCGAGAAAATAAAAAGACAATTACAGATTGGGAAAAAACTGCAAGCCACACATTTGGTAAAAAGGCTTATCTACAGAACGTATGAAAATGCGTAAGCCGACAGTTCACTGGGACGAAAAGAAACAACTCTATGCAAGCTGGCAAAAAGTGTGATTTGGCACACTCCTAACATTGGTATACAAGTGTCGGAGAAGCATGTACACAGTGCTGAGTGTCTCCAGTCCCCGGAAGGGAAGTGTGTACAGCCCTGTGGGGACTAGAACGTGTAAGCGAGGGGCGCTGCAGCCAGGCTGGAGTGGCCCAGAGGCTCCGGGGCCTTATCCACTGGCAGGCACAGCGTGCTGCTAGTACTTGGAAACACTTTGTCTGTGTCTTGAAGAGGTAAGCCCACGATGGATATGAGTCTGTGCAAACTCCAGGAGATGGTGGAGGACAGGAAAGCTTGGTGTGCTGCAGTCCACGGGGTCACAAAGAGTTGGACACGACTTAACAACTGAAAAATAAACCTACAGTAATCACGACAGTGTGGTATTGGCACCCTGATAGACAAATAAATCAATGGAATAGAATTGAGAGTCCAGAAATAATTTTGACAAAGTTTCAAAGGCATTTCAATTAAGTAAATTTAGCCTTGTCAACAAAAGTGAAACGTGAAAGTTGCTCAGTCATCTGGCTTTTTGAGACCCCATGGATTCCATGGACTCCAGGCCAGAATACTGCAGTGGGTAGCCTTTCCCTTCTCCAGGGGATCTTTCGAACCCAGTGGTTGAACCCAGGTCACCCACGTTGTAGGAGGATGTTTTACTCACTGAACCACAAGGGAAGCCCAAGAATACTGGAGTAGGTGGCCTATCCCTTCTCCAGGGGATCTTCCTGACCCAGGAATGGAACCAGGGCCTCCTGCATTGCAGGTGGATTCATTACCAAAGATGCTGGCAAATTTTGATATCTGTATTTGAAAACAGAACATATTGCCATGTACCTAAATGAACTCAAAGTGGATCATAGACTTAAATGTAAAACCTGAAACTATGGAACTCCAAAAGAAAATACAGGAGATAATTCTGTGATATTAGGTAAAGATTTCTCAGATACAATACCAAAAGCATGATTTAAAAAGAAACATGATGAATTATAGTTCTTTAAGAACTGCTTTGTGAAAAATGGACTTCTCTCGTGGCTCAAATGATAAAGAATCTGCCTGCAATGCAGGAAACCCGAGTTTGATCCCTGGGTTGGGAAGATCCCCGGAAGGAGGAAATGGCAACCCACTCCAGTATTCTTGCCTGGAGAATCCCACGGACAGAGGAGCCTGATGGACTACAGTGACTAACATTTTCACTTTCTGTGAAAAATCCCATCGAGAAAATAAAAAGACAATTACAGATTGGGAAAAAACTGCAAGCCACACATTTGGTAAAAAGGCTTATCTACAGAACGTATGAAAATGCGTAAGCCGACAGTTCACTGGGACGAAAAGAAACAACTCTATGCAAGCTGGCAAAAAGTGTGATTTGGCACACTCCTAACATTGGTATACAAGTGTCGGAGAAGCATGTACACAGTGCTGAGTGTCTCCAGTCCCCGGAAGGGAAGTGTGTACAGCCCTGTGGGGACTAGAACGTGTAAGCGAGGGGCGCTGCAGCCAGGCTGGAGTGGCCCAGAGGCTCCGGGGCCTTATCCACTGGCAGGCACAGCGTGCTGCTAGTACTTGGAAACACTTTGTCTGTGTCTTGAAGAGGTAAGCCCACGTCTCCTCTGTGGCCCAGCCAGCCCCTCCTCGCATTTCCCTGAGAGAAGTTCAAGTATTCGTCAAGGAAAAGGTTTGTATACGAATGCTTATAGCAATTTTATGTGTGATAACTAAACACTGAGAAAGCCCAAATGTTCACCCCCAGGTGAAGGGGTGAGGAGCGTGGGATGAACCCACACACAGAGGGATCAGGTATTTTTTCTGTAACTGTTTTTATTTATTTGGGTCCTTTGCTGGGTCTCTGCGGCTGCGTGGGCTTTCCTCTGGTTGTGGAGAGCGGGGGTACTCTCTAGTTTTGGGGTGTGTGGGCTCTCATTGCGGCAGCTTTTCTCGTAGTGGAGCACAGGGTCCGGGGCGCGTGGGCCTAAGGTGGTTGCAGCGTGCAGGCTCTGTGCTTGCGGCTCCCGGGCTCCAGAGCACAGGCCAGTGGTCGTGCACACCGCCTTGGCTGCTCCACGGCGTGGGGGGCTCCCCTAACCGGGGATTGCGCCGGTGTGTCCCACATTGGCAGGCGGACTCTTGTCCACTGGACCACGAGAAAGCCGCGGGGATCGACTGCTACCATATATTAACAGCCTTGGTGAGCCTCACAATCCCTCTCAGAGAAGGAAAGCAGATGGCGGAGTGTGTGTGCGTGTGTGCGTGTGTGTGTGAGAATGTGTGTGAGTGTGTGTGAGAGTGTGTGTGTGCATGTGTGTGTGTGTGTGTGTGAGACTGTGTGTATGAGAATGTGTGTGTGAGTGTGTGCGTGTGTGAGTGTGAGTGTGCATGTGTGCATGTGTGAGTGCATGTGTGTGTATGTGGGGGTGTGTGAGTGCATGTGTGTGTGTGAGAATGTGTGTGTGTGTATGTGTGCGTGAGTGTGCACATGTGCGTGTTAGTGTGTGTGAGTGTGTGTGTGTGGGTGTGGGTGTGTGTGAGTGCATGTGTGAGTGCGTGTGAGTGTGTGTGAGAATGTGTGTGTGAATGTGAGAGTGTGAGAGTGTGTGTGTGCGAGTGTGTATGTGTGTGAATGTGTGTGTGAGTGTGAATGTGAGTGTGTGTGTGTGTGAGTGCACACGCATGTGTGTGTGAGTGCATGTGTGTGTATGAGTGCATGTGTGTGTGTATGTGTGTGTGTGTGTGAGTGTGTGTGAGTGCATGTGTGTGGGGGTGTGTGTGTGTGAGTGCATGTGTGAGTGTGTGTGTGTGTGAATGTGTGTGAGTGTGTGTGTGAGTGTGAATGTGAGAATGTGTGTGAGTGCATTTGTGAGTGCGTGTGTGTGTGTGTGAGAGTGTATGTGTGTGTGAATGTGAGAGTGTGTGTGTGTGAGTGCATGTGTGAGTGTGTGTGTGTGTGAGTGTGTGTGTGTGTGTGTGCATGTGAGTGTGATTCACACAGCCCTGTGAACTGCAGAGCAGTTCATAGTCAGGGAGCAGCCTGCAGGTTTCGGAGTGAGTGTGGGGCAGGACAAGGTGCTACAGGGAGAGCCTTATGGGTAACAGGTTTGCTCAATCTCCTCACTGAGGTGATGGGTCCATAGGCGTATATGTCTGTCAGACTCACCGAATTACACACTTTACCTGCATCTGGTTTAGTGTGTCATGGCAAATGTCCATAAAACTGCCTCTGAAGGTGAGTATCATGGGACAGACTCAGAGAGACTGAGCTGCTTGCTGGGGCCACAGCACAAGGTGGGGCTCAGCTGGCATCCTGAGAGCCTTTCCCCAGCTTCCAGTTCCACATGGTCCTGCCCAGTCCAGCAGGTCTGAGAGCTCCTGAGCTTCAGGGAAGTCCAGGACCTGAGCAGCCTCAGCTGTGCTGCAGGGTCTCCCTGCGAACCTGTGCTCCCTCTGCCCTCACATCAGCATCCCTGGACGGGGCGGAACAAGGCCCCTCCCCTGGTGCAGCCCGTGACCGGGGTCCCCTGGTGGGGCCTGAGCGGCTGTGCAGCGAAAGCTGGTTCCAAGGCCTCTCTCAGGCAAAGGGCACGCATGTGGGGCTGTGTTAGCTCCTGGCTGCTGCTGTATCAAACCCCACAGACCGAGGGGTGCCCCAGCAGAAGCTGTCCTCTCTGTCCATCCTGCGTCCTCCACGGGCCTCATGCCGCCAGCTGGCCATGCAGCCCCTTGGCTTTGGGTGCGTCTCCACGGTCCCCTGGCCCCTCCCCAGGGTCTGTGTTTCCCCTCTTGTGAGGAAGCCAGTCCCAGGATTGGTCCCAGCTTTCTTCGGGACAGCCTTCTTCAGAGTGGCCCCCAGGATGGCCCATGCCCAGATGAGGCTGCAAGCTGAGGTTCCAGGGCACAAGGTGAACTTGGAAAGTGCATCCAGATTGGGCCAAGGACTGCAGAACGGTGGGCCCTTCTCCTCCAGGTCCCCATGTCCTTCGCAGTCTCCCAGTGGCCTCTTCTGAGCCACGTCAAAGGAGAGAGCAGACAGCAACTCCCAGGAGGCTGGTCCTGGGGAAAGGCCCCACGTTAGGAGGCCGGGGAGCCATGAGTGGGCGCTTGCTCAGCTCTGACTGCGGTCAGCAAGACCAGTGTCCCCAGTCCTTGCTCTGGGGCCCAGCGGAGTCTGGACCAAAAGCCACAGCCTGGGTTTGGCCTGGGTGCGGCGGGGCAGGGCCTGCGCTGGAGCTGCCCGGAGGGCTCAGCTGGTTCAGGCCGTTTCTTCCCTGGGGCCACCAGACTCCTATCTGGGGCTTCACTCCCCGAGCCAAGCCCTGATTGAGCCTCTCTGTTCTCAGCAGGATGAGGTGATGAGGCATGAGATGTGTCCTCTGGGGAAAATAAAGCCTTCCGAGCTGGCAAAGAGCTTCGGAGCCATAAAAGAAAATGGATTGGCTGCCTGCTGTTCCCAGCGTGGCTTCATGCTAATGAGCCCCCATGATGCCGTTTACAGAGAAACATCTGAACCAGGCTCCCCACGTCCAAGTGGGTCCCTGCCAGACACGAACCGGCTCAGCAGCGGGTGCCGTCCGCCGGCAGGAGCCACAGCGCCTGGCATCACCGCTGCAGCCTGGACGCCTCCCAGGTGTGGCCTCCACGCCCGCAGCGGGACGGCCGGGCGTTGTCCTCTGTGTGGCCCGTGGCGGCCCCTGCTGAGGGGAGGCTGTGGTTCAGGGCCTGGGTCAGCCCAGGTTGCCCTTGGGCCCTGGGCTGCTGGGCCGGGCTTGGCCATGTCCCGCCCTCGTGGGCACAGCAGCCAGTCAATGGCAAGGCCTTGTGGGACCGCAGAGCTGTGTGTGCCCAAACAGAGGACCTCTCCAGGACTCACAGAGAGGGGTGTGAAATCAGACGAGATAGTCCCCAAGCTGGGACGTCCCCGAGAGCCGGGCCACAGGCATGCAGATGGGGCCCCTCAGAGATGCCCTGAGCACCTTCTTCTCTGGCCAGAGGTCTCCAGAGCATGTGTGTGCAGGGCAAGGGCTGGGAGGCTCCATCCAGGGCCCAGGAGGAGCCCTGTGGGAGGACAGGCAGGCGGCCAGGGTCCCTGCAGGGTTGGGGTGGGGCCGGGAGGCTGAGGAAGGTGGGCTGTGAGGACCTAAGCGCTGAAGCCGTCGTGGGTCCAGAGCTCGGCCCAAAGACAGCCAGCTATGCCTCTCCCGGAGCCCTGGCCAGGCCAGCCTGCGCCATCCTTCCTGGAGCCCTCCTGGGGTGGCCCTCATCTGCACCAGGCAGGAGTTCACCAGAGCCCTCTTCCGTCAGTCCGGGCCAGGGCCCTAGCAACCGTGGTGTCTCCGACCCTGCGGCCCTCACGGGGCAGGCTGGCTGGTCGGCTCCGCCACATCCTCCTGTCTTCTCTCTGGTCTGTTCAGGAGGCGAGGCTGAAGACTCTCCCAGGGTCCCAAGTTCCTGCAGGAGGGAGGCCGCCTCAGACGGGGAGGGGACTCCGTCTCATGGCAGCATCTGGTTAATCACGGCCCCGGGCTGAGGCTCTTGTCCACCCACATCTGCCAACCCCAGCCACTTATTTGTTAAGGGGCAGTTAAAGCTCAGTTCACAACCGTGAGTGACATCCGCAGGGAGTGGGACACAGTGGGCAGCTCCCTGTCCCTGTGCTTCCACGTCCCAGGGGCTGCTCCCAACCCCACGGCTGGCCCCAGCTCCGGACAGGGACCGCGAGGCCTCAGGGGTTAGTGGCCTGTGCTGCAGAGAAGCACAAGCAACGCAGCAGCCACAGGGTGGGACAGAGGCCAACAGTGCTTCAGCAGCTGCAGAGGAGGGCCTCTCCCAAAAGGTGACAACACCCGAGAGATAGCAGACACCCTGAGAGACAGCAGACACCCTGACAGAGACACCCCAATGGACAGTGGACACCCCAACAGACAGCAGACACCCCAACAGACAGCGGACACCCCGACAGACAGCAGACACCCCGACAGACAGCGGACACCCTGACAGACATCAGACACCTTGACAGACAGCAGACACCCCAACAGACAGTGGACACCCCGACAGAGACACCTTAACAGACAGCAGACACTCCGACAGACAGCGGACACCCCGACAGACAGCAGACACCCTGACAGACAGCAGACACCCTGACAGACAGCGGACACCCCGACAGACAGCAGACACACTGACAGAGACACCCTGTCAGACAGAAGACACCCTGATGGACAGAGACACCCTGACAGATAACAGACACCCTGACAGACAGCGGACACCCTGACAGAAAGAAGACACCCTACCAGACAGCGGACACCCCAACAGACAGCAACACCCTGACAGTGGACACCCTGCCAGAGACACCCCAACAGACAGTGGATACCCTGCCAGAGACACCCCAACAGACAGTGGATACCCCAACAGACAGCAGACACCCTGACAGACAGCAGACACCCCAACAGACAGTGGATACCCCAACAGAGACACCCTGATAGACAGAAGACACCCTGATAGACAGAAGACACCCTGATGGAAGAGACACCCTGACAGATAATAGACACCCTGCCAGAGACACCCCAACAGACAGCAGACACTCCAACAGACAGCAGACACACTGACAGAGACACCCTGTCAGACAGAAGACACCCTGACAGACAGAGACACCCTGACAGATAACAGACACCCTGACAGACAGCGGACACCCTGACAGAAAGAAGACACCCTACCAGACAGCGGACACCCCAACAGACAGCAACACCCTGACAGTGGACACCCTGCCAGAGACACCCCAACAGACAGTGGATACCCTGCCAGAGACACCCCAACAGACAGTGGATACCCCAACAGACAGCAGACACCCTGACAGACAGCAGACACCCCAACAGACAGTGGATACCCCAACAGAGACACCCTGATAGACAGAAGACACCCTGATAGACAGAAGACACCCTGATGGAAGAGACACCCTGACAGATAATAGACACCCTGCCAGAGACACCCCAACAGACAGCAGACACTCCAACAGACAGCAGACACACTGACAGAGACACCCTGTCAGACAGAAGACACCCTGACAGACAGAGGACACCCTACCAGACAGCGGACACCCCAACAGACAGCAACACCCTGACAGTGGACACCCTGCCAGAGACACCCCAACAGACAGTGGATACCCTGCCAGAGACACCCCAACAGACAGTGGATACCCCAACAGACAGCAGACACCCTGACAGACAGCAGACACCCCAACAGACAGTGGATACCCCAACAGAGACACCCTGATAGACAGAAGACACCCTGATAGACAGAAGACACCCTGATGGAAGAGACACCCTGACAGATAATAGACACCCTGCCAGAGACACCCCAACAGACAGCAGACACTCCAACAGACAGCAGACACACTGACAGAGACACCCTGTCAGACAGAAGACACCCTGACAGACAGAAGACACCCTACCAGACAGCGGACACCCCAACAGACAGCGGACACCCCAACAGACAGCAACACCCTGACAGTGGACACCCTGCCAGAGACACCTCAACAGACAGTGGATACCTCAACAGACAGCAGACACCCTGACAGACAGCAGACACCCCAACAGACAGTGGACACCCCGACAGAGACACCCTGATAGACAGAAGACACCCTGATAGACAGAAGACACCCTGATGGAAGAGACACCCTGACAGATAATAGACACCCTGCCAGAGACACCCCAACAGACAGCAGACACTCCAACAGACAGCAGACACACTGACAGAGACACCCTGTCAGACAGAAGACACCCTGACAGACAGAAGACACCCTACCAGACAGCGGACACCCCAACAGACAGCGGACACCCCAACAGACAGCAACACCCTGACAGTGGACACCCTGCCAGAGACACCTCAACAGACAGTGGATACCTCAACAGACAGCAGACACCCTGACAGACAGCAGACACCCCAACAGACAGTGGACACCCCGACAGAGACACCCTGATAGACAGAAGACACCCTGATAGACAGAAGACACCCTGATGGAAGAGACACCCTGACAGATAATAGACACCCTGCCAGAGACACCCCAACAGACAGCAGACACTCCAACAGACAGCAGACACACTGACAGAGACACCCTGTCAGACAGAAGACACCCTGACAGACAGAAGACACCCTACCAGACAGCGGACACCCCAACAGACAGCGGACACCCCAACAGACAGCAACACCCTGACAGTGGACACCCTGCCAGAGACACCTCAACAGACAGTGGATACCTCAACAGACAGCAGACACCCTGACAGACAGCAGACACCCCAACAGACAGTGGACACCCCGACAGAGACACCCTGATAGACAGAAGACACCCTGATAGACAGAAGACACCCTGATGGAAGAGACACCCTGACAGATAATAGACACCCTGCCAGAGACACCCCAACAGACAGCAGACACTCCAACAGACAGCAGACACACTGACAGAGACACCCTGTCAGACAGAAGACACCCTGACAGACAGAAGACACCCTACCAGACAGCGGACACCCCAACAGACAGCGGACACCCCAACAGACAGCAACACCCTGACAGTGGACACCCTGCCAGAGACACCTCAACAGACAGTGGATACCTCAACAGACAGCAGACACCCTGACAGACAGCAGACACCCCAACAGACAGTGGACACCCCGACAGAGACACCCTGATAGACAGAAGACACCCTGATAGACAGAAGACACCCTGATGGAAGAGACACCCTGACAGATAATAGACACCCTGCCAGAGACACCCCAACAGACAGCAGACACTCCAACAGACAGCAGACACACTGACAGAGACACCCTGTCAGACAGAAGACACCCTGACAGACAGAAGACACCCTACCAGACAGCGGACACCCCAACAGACAGCGGACACCCCAACAGACAGCAACACCCTGACAGTGGACACCCTGCCAGAGACACCTCAACAGACAGTGGATACCTCAACAGACAGCAGACACCTCGACAGACAGCAGACACCCCGACAGACAGCAGACACCCTGACAGAGACACTCCAACAGACAGCCGACACCCTGACAGCAGACACACCGACAGAGACACCCTGACAGACAGAAGACACCCTGACGGACATAGACACCTTGCCAGACAGCGGACACCCTAACAGATAGAAGACACCCTGACAGAGACACCCCAACAGACAGCGGACACCCTGACAGACAGAAGACACCCTGCCAGACAGCAGACACCCTGCCAGACAGCAAACACAATGACAGAGACAACCTGACAGACAGAAGACATCTCAACAGACAGTGGACACACCAACAGACAGCAGACACCCTGACAGATAGAAGACACCCTGACAGAGACACCCCAACATACAGCAGACACCCTGAGATAGACCCTGACAGAAGACACCCTGATGGAGACACCCCGACAGACAGTGGGCACCCTGACATAGACCTGACAGACAGAAGACACCCTGACAGAGACACCCCGACGGAGACACCCCGACAGACAGCAGACACCCTGATAAACAGACTCCCTGACAGACAGACACCCTGACAGATGGTGGACACCCTGACTGAGACACCCTGACAGACAGTGGGCACCCCGTCAGACAGCAGATATCCTGACAGACAGAGGATACCCCAACTGGTAGCGAACACCCCAACAGACAGGGACACCCTGATAGCAGCTCAGACAGAGGCCCAGCCAAGGGGGCTGAGGGCCCCGCCTCCCAGGGCTGACAGGGACCTGCCTCATGCTGGGTCCTCATAGACAGAATTCTTTACCCTGGGCCCTGGGGCAGGGGCATGCCCCACCTTACAGACCAGCAGGGGCTTCGTGGGGCACAGACGTTAGCCTGACTTCAGCCTGGCTCAGCTGGCTCCAGAGGCCCCTGCCCGGGTTGAGGTCGTTGCTCCTACCCTTCGTGTGAGCCTCCACTGGTCACTGGGGAAACACCGGGGGTCTTGTGGGAGGGCCCGTGGCTCTGTGTTCCTGGGTGGTCCTGGCTAGTGACAGCTCCCCAGGCCAACTCCAAAAATTTACATGTCAGAACAACACAGCAACATCCTCCAAGGACCCTGCAAATAAGAGGCAGAAAGTGTCTCATCTGTAAACAGGCTCACATGCACCCAGACACACACACACACATACTCAGACACACTCAGACACACACACTAAGACACACACACTCACACAGGCTCACATGCACTCAGACACACACACACACTCACCGAGACACACACCATCAGACACATGCATGCCCCCATGCTCTCAGACACACACACACTCAGACACACTCAGACACACACACTAAGATACACACACTCACACAGGTTCACATGCTCTCAGACACACACACACACTCACCCAGACACACACCGTCAGACACATGCATGCCCCCATGCTCTCAGACACACATACACTCACACACACTCAGACACACTCAGACACACACACTAAGACACATGCATACTCAGTCAGACACACAGGTTCACATGCATTCAGATACACACACTCACACAGGCTCGCACACAGACACACTCATACGCTGGGAAGCTGGCGGAGCCCTGTGCTGGGCGCACAGCCCTGTGTGACCATCACCTGAGTGCGGGTGCCTAGGGCCCCTGCGTCCCTCGCTCCAGGAAGGCCATACCTGGGGCAGATTTCAGGGCTTGGAGTGTCCATGGCTCCTTGGAAGCTCAGCCAGAGGGTAGAGCCCCCAGTCTGCCTGCAAGTGTGGGGCTGGACCAGGCTCTGCCCCTCCCTGTGCCCCCCTGGAAAGCCCCCAGTGTACAAACAAGGCACTCACATGGATTGGGCATCTCCACCTGGTGAAGTCCTGGCTTCTCTCCAACCCCACCAGCACTCTCCCGTCTGCAGGCCTGCACCAGCCCCTCCTACAGCAGGGCCCAGACCTCGAAGGGCTCCACAGATCTTCAGGAAGCAGCTTGGGCACAGACGCTGGGAGATCCGGAGTGTCCTGGGCGCGGCCGGGCTGTAGGGGGGCTGGGGACCGTCCCTTCTGACGCTGCCCGCAGCACAGGGGCTCGGGCAGCCTCCGGCCTCACTCAGCACTCAAGTGGGTGGGTGGCGTAGGTTTCTCCGGACCTGTTGACCAGCAAGGGGCCATGAAGAAGGCACAGAGGGCAGAGAGGAGGCATGCAGGGGTGTCCCCTGCTCCACAAAGCCTTCTGGGCACCAAGCCATCCTTTCTGTCTTGAGAGCCAGGGGCAGTCTGAGGGTGCAACCGAGCAGGTGACGCTTGAGAACCCGGTCCTCGGGCCTGGCAGGAACTCGACTGTGGACAGAGGCTGGCCCGGAGGTCTGTGTGCAGTGGGTCACTGTGGACCGTGGTCCCTACTGAGAAGATGGCGGTCCTGGGCCCGGCTGCTGCCCGCTGACTCAGCACGGGGAGGCCGGAGGCCAGGGGGCTGGCTTGTGGCCTCAGAGCCTTGCTGCCTTCCATCCTGACGGCCCCGAGGAGCCTCCTCAGCAGGGAGAAGGGCCTGGAGATGGGGCAGGGCCCCGTCCTGCAGCATCCAGAGGCCAAGGGGCCATGGGGTTTGTTTTCTGGGAGTCTGGGCTCCACAGAGCCCTGGGAGTTTGCTTAGCTGCAGTGGCCGTGGAACCCAGGGGTCCAGGCCCCCTGGGAGTTGAGGACAGACTGTGAAACCCCGCAGGGCTCCTGCCCCAAGCCGGGTTCTTCATGGGCTTCACAGTTGCCCCTCGCGGCTGGACAAGCTGTCTGCCTTGAAGCTGGTCAGACGCCCTGCTCACCAGAGGGGTGAGCGCTGACTCTCCTGGACCCCTGGACAGTCCCCAGTCCCCCTGCAGCCTGGCCCCCCTCAGCTGGCCGGCAGAGGCCAGCAGGATTGTGAGGATGGCCACAGCTGCTCATGAGGGCAGCCGGGGGTGCAGGCTCCCTGCAGGAGGGGCCCAATTGATCTCAGGCAGGAGGGACAGGGCCATCCCGGGCTGCGCCATCACCCCCCCACCAAGCTCACTGCTCTGGGGCTGCGAGCGGCCGTGGGCTGTGCACTGGCCCCCGCTCTGTCCTTGTGGAGCCGGGTAAGCAGGGGTGGCCCAGGGACGTCTCCAGGAAGGCAAGGCCGTCTCCAGTGACTAGAGTGGTTCCCGGGAATCTTGGGTGGCGTGGCTGTGTGACCACGTTCCCACCGACGTGCTGTCCGTGTTCTGGTCGCCTGCCTGGCACCCCCCACGCTCAGGGGAACGCGCCTTGAGAAAGTACCACCAGGCTTTCAGCAGAGCCAGCAGCCCAGCTCCGTCTGCCGCCAGCCCCCACACACACGTTCCCCACACCCTCTGTGCCAGAGGCAGGACGGAAACCCAAGGAAGTGACGGGCTGGTCTTCTGGCCCCGGCGGCTGGAGGGTGTCTTGGTTTTGAAGCCTAGATTGGCCCCCAGGGCTTGCACTGTGGCCACGATGCCCACAGACTCGATGTGCAAGCAGGCTGTCTGGGGACCGAGGGCCATTCGCAGTAAGCTGGGTCCGGGCACCCACGCTGCAGGCTCTGGTCAGAACTGAAGACTCTGTGTGGGGTGGATGGCTCCGCCACTGCTGCCCAGGTGGGCGGGCCCACGCTGCCAGGCCCGACCGCTGGCCGCCTGCTCATCACGCTCCTGGCAGCCCTCACGCTTCCCTTTCCCCATGAGAGTGAGGCTGCTGTGATGACAGAAAAAAAGACAGAAACTTGGAGGGCGAGTGGCCTGGGGGCGACAGGCCATGTGTGTGACTGTGGTGTCAGCTGCAGGGCCGTCTGACCCGTGCAGGACTTCACAGGCCGAACACGCGAAAGCAGAGGGCGTTCTGTCAAGGGCAGGCTGGGGATGCTAAACTAGTCCTGGCAACTGAGACGTTCGTCCTATTTTAAGTAATTTATGATTGGTTTTATATTATAGAAATAAATAAATTGGCATGAAAAAAGTGAAAGCAGTATTCCACACGGTTTAAAATAAGAAGTAGGAGTTCCCACCTGGCCCCGCTCTCCGGGTAACGGTCATGGGAGGGGGACCGGACGTCACCTGAGCGTGCTCTTTGCTGCCGCCTCCCCGCATCCGCGGGGCCAGCTGGACGTGCTGTTGTCCTCCCAGGCCTGGAGGTGTCAGGCTATTCCTGGCTAGGTTCTGACGCTCCTACATGGCGGAGCATCCATGCATTTCTCAGTACTTTTCTTGGCTGTTGCACAAGTTCTGGGACAGGAATCCTGGGATCTGAGGGTGCCAGACTCCAGTGCACATTGTCAGACCTGCTGGCTGGCGGCCTTGAGGCCAGGACACAGGACAGAGTCTGCCTGCATCCTCAGGCGCAGCTCCTGGAAGGTTCTGATCACTGATCGCAGACAAGTATCCTCAAGTTCTCTAGCTGTGCCCGAGGACGGGGCCCGGGGAGGCCACACTGCCTCCCTACGTGGGCAGTTTACAGAATTACTGGGGAGACTGGACCATTGGCTGCTGCATCTAAAGGCTGATTCCACCCAAACTCCACACAATTTTAGCTTGTTTGCCAGCGGGACACAGAACCCCCAGGTCAAAGTTCACGTCACTGTGAGAGGGGTAAGTGGAAAAGCCCTTTCACACAAGGATAGGTTTCAGAGATGGCTTGTGAACTCAAAGGCGTCTGCACCTCATACTTGCTATCTGACAGGCAGCCCAGTGGGAGCCGTTTGAAGAGCCTTCTCTCCTTCCCTCAAGCATTCTGTTTTTAGGACAAAATAAGCAATGGGGACACTGGGCCCAGAAGGGTCAGTTGTTGGTACCCCAGGGGCTTGCTGTCCAGTTCATCTGAAACCCAGCAAGCACCAGGCTACTCTCCCCTTCGAGGATGCTGGTGGGCTCTGGGCCAGCCTGGCAGAGTTCAGGTCTTACGCAGCAACACTGCCCAGGAAAGAGAAACTTCCCAACTCTGTCCCTGGTGTTCGCCGGCTACGTGGTCCACAGAACTCAGACCCTCAGTGTTTAGTACATTCGGTCAGCAAACCCCAGGACAAAGTCATCACATCTCTAGTAGCTACTTTGAGAAACATTTAAGATCAGCTCTGTCTTTGAGGGCCAATCTACAAGGTGGCTGGGAAATTTGAGAAGGAACAAGTTTTTATCAATCGAACAGGCCCCTTCTTCCTTAAGAGCAGTATCCCTGTGTTAGCAGAGGAGGGGCGTCTCAGCTGCTGGTGGAGGTGGGAGGAACTCTGCTTCCTCTGGAGGCCAAGGTCCCCTCAGGTTAGTACTGAGGCCAGATGCTCAAGGGTGTACAGACTTCTTGTCCAGTGGATTAGCTACTAGATTTGGGGAGAAATCATTCAGTTTGTAGACAAACATTTGGCTATAAGATGTTCTTTGCACTGTGCTTTGTAACAGGGAAAATTGAAACAAGAAAAATGAATGTTTCAATACATTAGGGCGCATTGACCTGACAAGAGGTTAAATGGATGCAACATCATTAAATGCTGTAGTGGCCTGAGATGCTTACCGCCTGCTCTCAGGTTCCAGCCCCACCACTTAATTCTGTGTTACCCTGGCCAAGGCACACAGCCTCTCTGTACCACAGCCTCTCGTAGCACAGTGGGGGTGTGAGAGCGCCTGCTAAGGTTGTGACCGTTCAGCAAACAGCGCGTCAGACAGTGCCTGACACACACCCGGTGCTGCCATTACTGCGCCATGAAGGACAAACAGCTCTTGAGGTTACACGTGCAGTTTTATGGTTTTAAAGATCACATGCTCATTAGAAGACTGTATACTTGCCAAGTCACATCTGCAGATGAGAGATGTAGTTAGGCACGCAGAAAAGGTCTAGAAAGATACTTACAACGGTGCTTTTTGGGTGGTAAGGTTATGGGACTGGTCTTAATTCTCATCAGCATTGATCTGTATCTTTTTGTTTTTCTGCAGTGGACATGTGGTATTTTTGTAACAGTAAGAAGTCAACACTGGTTACCATGAGGAATGTAAGCTGCATCCAGATGGCCGCCATGCCAGTATCCAGCCCTCCTTCCAGGAAGCCCTTTCTCAGAATTCCAGGATTTCACTGGTGCCAGTCTGCAGAGCTTGCGCTTCCTCCACTGCCGATCCGTGACTTGCCGGATATTTGTCAGCATCTTCAGTTTCAGATTTCTCCCGGTGAGTCACTTCAGTAGTTTTCAGCAAACTCAAAACACTGGTTTTGTCTTTCTTCCTGACCTGTTTCTTTCTCTCCCTACCTTCCTTTCAATTATGGGCCGTTTCTTTTGTATCAGAAAATTGTGATGAGAAAGGATACGTAGAGCATTGATGTTCTCTGATCTTAGGAGATGACTGGAGAGCAATGATGAGTAAACAGATAAAATGGTTACAGTTTCACGACAGAACCAGTGAATCATGTATTTGTAACAGTGACTTCTGCAAGAAGTTACCCAGGGGTTGCATATCGTTTGTGGGTCCTTTGTGGATCTGTAGTCAGGCTTCCCGCTTGGAGTTCTCCTCCCTTCCGGCACCACGCAGACTGCAGCCAGAGGAGCTCCGTGAGTGGACTTGGCCCAGGCGTGTCCTGCTGGCGGGCCTGCCCCCTGCCAGGCCTCAGGCCGGCAGCTTCCCTGAGTGGCCTCCGCTGCTCCTGTGGGAACCTGGTGTTGAGGCAGGACCCTGACCATATCCTCTAGGGCGTGCCACACCCGCCCCTCCAAAAGCTGTGATGGCTTTCCCTCGGTCCCTGGTATCTGGGCTCCCAGTTCATTTTTCTACACTTTCACTTGTCGATACACCTGATTTTGCACCGATTTCTGCCTGGCTGATCAGTCATCCTCACGTTCTTCCTTGTATTTTGGACTCTAAGGCCCTTCAGGGCCCAGAGTTCCGTTCCCAGTAGGAGCTGCCCCAGTGACCTGCAGGGAAAAGGGCCAGTTGGACACGAACCAGTCCCTGAGGCGCTTGTTCACCCTGCACTTTCGCCCTAAGAATCGAGGCTGGACCGTCGTGGCTGAGCTTGAACTTCCGGAGTGTCCCCGGTGCCTCTGCCGGTCTCCCGGCTCCAGCCGTGGCCGGACACCACGGTATGCCCCGCTGAGAGGCCTCTTGTACATTTGCCCCAAGGCCTACGACCCTCACCTCAACTCCAACTGTCTGAGCCAACCACCAGCAGCCACACAACTTCTCCTCACCCTCAGTAACCTCGGCCCACCTCACCTCACCTCACCTCATCCCAGCTCACCTGGTCTCACCTCGCTCTGACCTCCACTCACCCCACCTCAGCCCCTCCACCCACCCCTACCTCATCTCATCCCGTTTCACCTCACTTCACCCCGACCCCCCAGCCACCTCACTCCATCTCACCTCACCACTCCTATCTCATCTCACCCCACCTTGTGTCCACATCTCAACCCACACCGCGTGCGGGCCCCTCACAGCAGCACACCCCACACCGCGTGGAGGCCCCTCACAGGAACACACCCCACACCGCGTGCGGGCCCCTCACAGCAGCACACCCCACACCGCGTGCGGGCCCTCACAGCAGCACACCCCACACCGCGTGCGGGCCCTCACAGCAGCACACCCCACACCGCGTGCGGGCCCTCACAGCAGCACACCCCACACCAAGTGGGACACGTCGCAGAGGACACTGGTTCTCAGGGCTCTTGGGGCCAGGTGTCCATGGTTGAGGCGCATTCTGCATCCGCTGAGGCTGTCCTCATGTGGTAGTCAGGGTGAGGGAGCCGTGTGGGGTCTCTGCCATCAGGGCCCTCTCGTGAGCTCGTCACCCACACCACCACATGGGGTTCCACCTTCACAGCACGGATCTGGGGACACGAGCATGCCGTCTGTGGCCACCGTGAGCCTCTGAAGGTGATCAGAGGGAGCTGGCTTGTCGTCATCACCCCAGCAAGAGGCGGCCTCACCCACAGTGATTCTGAACTGAACCTAACCTCTAACGGACTTCAAGTGAGATTTTTCAGGTGCACCAAGTGAAGTCTAAAATCCACAGACTATGGAAAGGGCAGTATTTCCCCCTGATTTCCTGGCTGATTATATGTCGGAATAGTGCAGCCTGATGGGCAAAGCAGTGCAATAGGCCTGAACTCCCAGAGCTGGGGCATGTGGGATCAGCCCAGGTCAGTGCATTCGACACATGCCTGCCACCCTGGTGCTTCTTGGGATAACCAGTCCATCTTGGCTGAAATCTCAGTTCCACTTATTAAAACATATATGGATTTGAGTGAGTTACTGAAGTTTTTCAAGCCTCAATTTTGTCTGGAAAAAAAAAAAGGAAATAACATAGCACAAGCATAGGTTGTTGTGAAGCTGAGCAGGGACAGAGCGGAGGATCTGGACTCACGGCTCACACTGTTCCCCGGGCAGCTCACGCTGTTCCTGGGTGGCTCCACCTGCCTGAAGCGAGCTCCCAGCGCAGTTCGGCTGGGTGTCCTGCTCCACATGGGAAACCTGGACATTCCTGTCACACCTGGAACAGGCTGCTTCTGGGCAGAAAAGGGCCCAGGACAGGGCTGGAAGGCAGCCCTGTTGGAAAGCAGGTTTGACCAGAATTTTAACCTCTTTACTTATTGGTGCCATGTTGGATAAAAATCCAGGGGACACTCCTGACCACAGGCAGTCACTCTAACCCACAGGACCAGGACCCGAGGCCTCAGGGTATTGGGCCACCACCCCTTCTGAGCTCAGTAACTTGTAGTTTTCTGATGAAACTGTCTACTTACAGAGGTGGAGGTGTGTGGGGCTATCTTCTCACCTGCAGAGGGGCTTAACTCCAGCTTTTGAACTCTGAATGTGGGTGAACCTGGCAGGCAATTAGCCAAGCGGATACGCTCAGGGAACTTGCCCTGTTACCTCACATGGAGAAGCCTGGAAAGAACGGCCTTCAGGAGAGACCAGGTCGGCCTCATGGAGATGAGCCCCGTGGAGGTGTGAGTGCCATGGTGTATGCGCGAGGAGGAGGCAAAGAAGGCCAGCTGCCAGAAAACAGCAGATAGACCCAGCTGAGCGGGCTGCACAGAACACAGCCTCCCGCTCTTCAAGAGGGCCAACGTGCGGGCCCTCACAGCAGCACACCCCACACCAAGTGGGACACGTCGCAGAGGACACTGGTTCTCAGGGCTCTTGGGGCCAGGTGTCCATGGTTGAGGCGCATTCTGCATCCGCTGAGGCTGTCCTCATGTGGTAGTCAGGGTGAGGGAGCCGTGTGGGGTCTCTGCCATCAGGGCCCTCTCGTGAGCTCGTCACCCACACCACCACATGGGGTTCCACCTTCACAGCACGGATCTGGGGACACGAGCATGCCGTCTGTGGCCACCGTGAGCCTCTGAAGGTGATCAGAGGGAGCTGGCTTGTCGTCATCACCCCAGCAAGAGGCGGCCTCACCCACAGTGATTCTGAACTGAACCTAACCTCTAACGGACTTCAAGTGAGATTTTTCAGGTGCACCAAGTGAAGTCTAAAATCCACAGACTATGGAAAGGGCAGTATTTCCCCCTGATTTCCTGGCTGATTATATGTCGGAATAGTGCAGCCTGATGGGCAAAGCAGTGCAATAGGCCTGAACTCCCAGAGCTGGGGCATGTGGGATCAGCCCAGGTCAGTGCATTCGACACATGCCTGCCACCCTGGTGCTTCTTGGGATAACCAGTCCATCTTGGCTGAAATCTCAGTTCCACTTATTAAAACATATATGGATTTGAGTGAGTTACTGAAGTTTTTCAAGCCTCAATTTTGTCTGGAAAAAAAAAAAGGAAATAACATAGCACAAGCATAGGTTGTTGTGAAGCTGAGCAGGGACAGAGCGGAGGATCTGGACTCACGGCTCACACTGTTCCCCGGGCAGCTCACGCTGTTCCTGGGTGGCTCCACCTGCCTGAAGCGAGCTCCCAGCGCAGTTCGGCTGGGTGTCCTGCTCCACATGGGAAACCTGGACATTCCTGTCACACCTGGAACAGGCTGCTTCTGGGCAGAAAAGGGCCCAGGACAGGGCTGGAAGGCAGCCCTGTTGGAAAGCAGGTTTGACCAGAATTTTAACCTCTTTACTTATTGGTGCCATGTTGGATAAAAATCCAGGGGACACTCCTGACCACAGGCAGTCACTCTAACCCACAGGACCAGGACCCGAGGCCTCAGGGTATTGGGCCACCACCCCTTCTGAGCTCAGTAACTTGTAGTTTTCTGATGAAACTGTCTACTTACAGAGGTGGAGGTGTGTGGGGCTATCTTCTCACCTGCAGAGGGGCTTAACTCCAGCTTTTGAACTCTGAATGTGGGTGAACCTGGCAGGCAATTAGCCAAGCGGATACGCTCAGGGAACTTGCCCTGTTACCTCACATGGAGAAGCCTGGAAAGAACGGCCTTCAGGAGAGACCAGGTCGGCCTCATGGAGATGAGCCCCGTGGAGGTGTGAGTGCCATGGTGTATGCGCGAGGAGGAGGCAAAGAAGGCCAGCTGCCAGAAAACAGCAGATAGACCCAGCTGAGCGGGCTGCACAGAACACAGCCTCCCGCTCTTCAAGAGGGCCAGGCAGTGGGAGGAAGGACAGTCCAGGGGCAGGCGTGGTGGGGCTGGGGGCTGGGGGTCTCAGTGGGCAGTGGTGACTGGCCTGTCTCCTGATCCTAGGGCTGCCTCTTGTTGGGGAAGCAGCTCACACCCAGGAAATGCTCTGTGACCCTGAAAGTGCAATGAAAAAATAAGGAAAACAAAGTGTCTGACGTCATTCAAAATCCTTTGCCTGTCAATTGGAAACAGAAGGAAATGGGCATGCCTCCCCACCCTATCTTGGGAGGCGACAGGAAGCAACTCAGAGTTTAACCTGACGCAGCAGAGACCAAATTTGCAAGCACAGGTGTGAGTGCTTCCGTCTGGTCCACCTCTTAGTTGCCTGGTCCAACCAGGGAAGGTGTGGGAACTTTCCAGGCAGGTCCCGAGCCCTCCCTGAGCCTCCACTCAGACCCACAGAGCAGCCCTATTTCCACAACTTTCTCAGGGTGATTCAAGGCAGCAGATCCCTGTCTTATGAAATGTGCCATTATGCGTCAAGAAAATTCACTGAAGAATTAAAATGTGGCTTGTAAAGGTGGTAACTGGCCTGCACGTTTCTGGGCTGTGACGACCAGGTCTCCACGATGCAGGAGATGAGTGAGGCTCCCACCCCACATGCACGGGTCGGGGCATGCTGGGGGGTGGTGGGCTTCCAGGGTCCTCACACCCAGCAGTCGTCGCCCGGGGGCAGTGTCCCTCACTGCCAGGGCCCCGTCCCGAGCCCCCCTGGCCCCCTAACTCACAGGCCCCTGACACCCACCTCCGCCGCCCCAGGGACAGCGCTCATCCCGCTTCTGTGAAGCTCGCTTGCCCCGGGGCCCCCCGTTCCATCTCCACTGCCCCCTGCCCTGGTCCCCGCCGGCACTGTACCTCCTGCACGTCACAGGTGACCACTGCCCGCCGCCCCAGCCCTCCCCGAGTGCACATCACGAGCACGGGGCCTGAGGCAGCGGCCCCTGCCTGTCCTGGGACAGCATCACTAGGGACTCTGCTGATTCTGTTCTTCCTGGACACCGCGCTCCTTTCCCTTCTGCAGAGGCTTCCATGCCAACAGCAGAGCCTCGCCTCCCCTCCTGGGCCAGCAGGTGCCTGCCCTGGGCAGCTCCCAGCAGCACCAGCTCAGGGAGGCCGGGCGTGTGCGGCAGCAGGGTGCCGCCCCGGGGCCAGTGTGGGGAGCGCCCTGAGGGCCACCCTCCCCACAGAGCCCTGCTTAGTTCACGCAGGGACAGCCCAGGCTTGTCTGCCACCTCCTAAGAGTGACAAAGTGGCAGGGAGCAGCTTCTTGGTGCTTCTTGAGGAGAGCCAGCTGTTCCGCGCCTCCACGAAGGCGCCAAACTCTGGGTCATGTTTTTGGAATGGAACGTTTTAACTGAAATATTTGGCTGAGATAAATAAGACTTTCAATATGTCTCATTTGCTAAAAAGTTAGGAGATGGGAAAGCTTTGGAGGGTTGGCGAGGACAGAAATCACAGCACTGGGATGCCACCTCCACTGGGGTCTGGACGGGTCGGAAGTGGAGGAGAGCGGCTCAGCCCATGGACGCGTCCTTCAGGAAGGCCTCCTCGGCAGGTGGGAAAGGTCAAGGGTCTGGCCCCCAGGAGCTGAAGGCGATGATCGACCCTTGTCAAAGCCAGTGGGAGGGAGGAGCTGAGAGGACTGACCGAGGGCGCGGGAGGCGTGGAATCCACAGGGAAGGCCGAGGGTGGAGAGCCTGCGCTGTCACGGCACCCACGCTTCCACGATGGGGCTGGGCTCCAGCCGCGCTCAAAGTCAGACGAGTGTGAGCCCCAAGGAGCCGGAGCCAGACTGGAGAGTCTGCTCAAGGGCCCAAGGTGCTGAAGGACGTAGAGGTGACAGTTTCACTCTCCAAGAAAAAGTCAAGAAAGAATCACTTAGAAATATGGTTTCCTTTCTGAAGAAGCCTCCCTTAAGTGCAGACATTCTTGGGGGTAGTGAGTGTGCGGGTTGGTCTCTTCAGAGTTCTTCATTCTGGGGACCACCACGCCATACAGGGTCCCCTTTACTCACTTTTAGAGAGTTTCTGTGATAAGCATATACATTTTTTAATTTGTTTATGACCAACCTAGATAGCACATTCAAAAGCAGGGACATTACTTTGCCAACTAAGGTCTGTCTAGTCAAGGCTATGGTTTTTCCTGTGGTCATGTATGGATGTGAGAGTTGGACTGTGAAGAAGGCTGAGCACCGAAGAATTGATGCTTTTGAACTGTGGTGTTGGAGAAGACTCTTGAGAGTCCCTTGGACTGCAAGGAGATCCAACCAGTCCATCCTAAAGGAGATCAGCCTGGGATTTCTTTGGAAGGAATGATGCTAAAGCTGAAACTCCAGGAGTTTGGCCACCTCATGAGAAGAGTTGACTCATTGGAAAAGACCCTGATGCTAGGAGGGATTGGGGGCAGGAGGAGAAGGGGACGACCGAGGATGAGATGGCTGGATGGCATCACGGACTTGATGGACAGGAGTCTGAGTGAACTCCGGGAGATGGTGATGGACAGGGAGGCCTGGTGTGCTGCGATTCCTGGGGTCGCAAAGAGTCGGACACAACCGAGCGTCTGAGCTGAGCTGAGCTGACATGTTTTGGGCTGCCCTGGGCCTCCGTGGCTGCGTGGGGGCCTCCTCTAGTGGTGGAGGTCACTCCCAGGTGGAGGTGTGCCGACCTCTCGTCGCAGCGGCTCCTCACGTTGCCGAGCGCGGGCTCCAGGGCTCATGGCCTGCAGTAGTTGCGGTGCGCGGGATCAGTTGCTCTGCAGTGCATACTCTTCCTGGGCCAGGAACTGGACCCGTGTTTGGCATTGGCATGTGGGTTCTTAGCCACCGGACCACCAGGGAAATCCCAGTCATATATTATTTGACTTAAATCAATAGTAGTTATTTAGGAAGAACAGCTGGTAGACATTTAAAAATCATAGCAATTCTGGAAATGAACTTCAGGGTGATCATGAGGGGCTTCCAGTTACCAAAATCCCTGGATAGCAAGTGCGTCAGGCACTGTGAGAGTCGGAAGGGCTCCCTCCTGACCCAGGGGGACAGAAGGAGAACACAAGGACCCTCATCCCTGACTCACCCTCCACTCGGGGTTGGCACAGGTCCTCGCGCCAACAGCGTGCTATCCACGAGGAAGAGCTTCTGGTGTCCCCAGGCCCGTGTCCTTTGGGAACAGGACATAACCACAGGGAAGAGAGGTCTAAGCTTTGAATCACGGTTTGAGGGCATATTACATGAAAGCAATTCCATATCTTAATATACAGCCAGTCCCTCAACACAGCCCAATAATTTGTCTTAAGTGTATTGATGTATCATGAGGTTTTTTTACACCATTAGCTGGATGCAAAGTGAACATATATTACTTGATAAATGAGGAGCTCACATGATTCTTATCAATGGTCATGTCTAAATGAACTTTATAATGCATACTCTAACAGCAGACAAATTTAGAGAAATTACTGGAGACATCAGTCACTTGGCAGGAGTCGGGGAGAAGGGTCAAGAGAAGGTCAGGACAGAGCAGGCGGCCTAGGAGTCAGATAGGAGAGATACAGTCACATGCCAGGTTAGCCCTTGGCTCCAGCCCAGTGATGTTGATTTAAAGCAGAGGGGGGCCTGGAACAGAGGGCCCCATAGGTCGAGGGCCGTCAGAGGAGCTGTGCCTGGCCTCTGTGTCCTTTGACCCGGGGGCAGGTAGCTCCCCAGCGGCCCTCTTGCAACACAACCGAGCGTCTGAGCTGAGCTGAGCTGACATGTTTTGGGCTGCCCTGGGCCTCCGTGGCTGCGTGGGGGCCTCCTCTAGTGGTGGAGGTCACTCCCAGGTGGAGGTGTGCCGACCTCTCGTCGCAGCGGCTCCTCACGTTGCCGAGCGCGGGCTCCAGGGCTCATGGCCTGCAGTAGTTGCGGTGCGCGGGATCAGTTGCTCTGCAGTGCATACTCTTCCTGGGCCAGGAACTGGACCCGTGTTTGGCATTGGCATGTGGGTTCTTAGCCACCGGACCACCAGGGAAATCCCAGTCATATATTATTTGACTTAAATCAATAGTAGTTATTTAGGAAGAACAGCTGGTAGACATTTAAAAATCATAGCAATTCTGGAAATGAACTTCAGGGTGATCATGAGGGGCTTCCAGTTACCAAAATCCCTGGATAGCAAGTGCGTCAGGCACTGTGAGAGTCGGAAGGGCTCCCTCCTGACCCAGGGGGACAGAAGGAGAACACAAGGACCCTCATCCCTGACTCACCCTCCACTCGGGGTTGGCACAGGTCCTCGCGCCAACAGCGTGCTATCCACGAGGAAGAGCTTCTGGTGTCCCCAGGCCCGTGTCCTTTGGGAACAGGACATAACCACAGGGAAGAGAGGTCTAAGCTTTGAATCACGGTTTGAGGGCATATTACATGAAAGCAATTCCATATCTTAATATACAGCCAGTCCCTCAACACAGCCCAATAATTTGTCTTAAGTGTATTGATGTATCATGAGGTTTTTTTACACCATTAGCTGGATGCAAAGTGAACATATATTACTTGATAAATGAGGAGCTCACATGATTCTTATCAATGGTCATGTCTAAATGAACTTTATAATGCATACTCTAACAGCAGACAAATTTAGAGAAATTACTGGAGACATCAGTCACTTGGCAGGAGTCGGGGAGAAGGGTCAAGAGAAGGTCAGGACAGAGCAGGCGGCCTAGGAGTCAGATAGGAGAGATACAGTCACATGCCAGGTTAGCCCTTGGCTCCAGCCCAGTGATGTTGATTTAAAGCAGAGGGGGGCCTGGAACAGAGGGCCCCATAGGTCGAGGGCCGTCAGAGGAGCTGTGCCTGGCCTCTGTGTCCTTTGACCCGGGGGCAGGTAGCTCCCCAGCGGCCCTCTTGCCCTGCATTTTGGGCAGTGTCTAGGGGAGTTTTTCTCTATTGGCACACTCCCCCGCCCAGTGGCCAGGCTTCTTGAGATCCAGAACAGGGCTTGGCCTACAGTAGTGGGCCTGGCCCCCCAGGTGGGCTTTGTCCTTGTGGGGCTGCTAATGGGGCTGCCCACGCTCCTTCCTGTCTCTCCTTCTCTGAGCCCTGGCCTCCTCTTCCTCCTGGTCTCGGTTATAAATGGTGGTGGTGGCTGCTGCCAAGAGTTCCTCCGAGAAGGTGTTAGACATCGTGTGAGTTATTGGAGCTTTCTCTGGGTGTCTGGAGCAGATGGGGTGAGGAACTTACCCTTTAAAATAATCATTCCCTCAAAAGAGTCCAAGCTGACGTTGGTGTGTTTGATTTGCTTCAGCTCTAGCAAGGTCAAAGTCTTCCCTGGTGGCTCAGAGGGTAAAGAATCCCCCTCACTGCAAGATACCCTGGTTTGGTCCCTGGGTTGGGAAGATCCCCTGGAGAAGGGAATGGCAACCCACTCCAATATTCTTGCCTGGCGAGTCCCATGGACAGAGGAGCCTGGCGGGCTACAGTGGGATACAGTCCCTGGGGTCACAGAGTCAGGTATGTCTGAGTGACCTCTTCACTGCAGCACGGTCGAAGGCCATGAATGAGCTAGGTCTGCGTTCCGCTGGGGCCTGTGCTAGGGGGCACGATCGGGCTGGGGTCTGGCTTTCCTGAGTGAAGAGCAGCCATGGAGGTGTTGGGGAGAGGACAGTCTGGTGGCAGAAGAGGTTCTCTAGGGGGCCCCTGCCTTTTCTCCATCTCAGTTGGCTCCCCCAGCAAGCAGCCGACATAGGTCCCACCAGAGCCGATGCTGCAGGGTCTGGGTTCTGTCTGTCCCCAAGGGCCAAGAAAGGCCCGCGTGTAGGCGACTTGCTCCATCCCCTGCCTCTTACGGGACAGGCCAGCTGAAGGAAGGTGAGGTCGATGCTCCCACTGAGGGACTTTCCTCCTGGTCTTCCCAGCGCACCTAGGGGCCAGGTGGAGTGACAGAAAAAGATCACTCCCTCTGCTTCAAGGTCTCAAGATCGAAGCCTGACCAGTGCTTGAGGGTGCAACCTGGGGTGGCAGGTGCAAGAGGCCGGAGCTGTGGGTACCAGCTGAGAAGAAAGAGCGCACAGCCCTGGGATCAGGGCGGCCCAGCCTCTGATGCCACTGACCGTCAGGATTCTCCTCCTGAGGCCCGAAAGAGGCCATCCTTTCCTTCCAAGCTTCAACTGGACAGTGGACGGCTGTGTCAGCGCACACCTGGCCCTGCCTTCAAGCTTCACCCGCAGAGCCCTGCCCTTCCTTCCTGGATTCACCTGGAGAGCCGACGGCTGTGTCATAGGACACCTGGCTCTTCCTTCCTGGATTCACCTGGAGAGCCGACGGCCGTGTCCGCGCACGCTCCGCCCTCCTCCTGGGGGCCTTGTGGCTCTCTGGTCCTTACCTCGTGACGCCAGGTGCCCTTCTGCTCCCACTGCCTCCTTTTGGCTGCGGTTCCCATGTGGAGAATAGTGTTGCAGAGGCCGCTCTCCTGATGGTCCCTGCACACTGGCCCTTGATGGAGGCTGTGGAGGAACAGTGGTGACAAGGAAAAGGCGAGGAGGCCCCAGGTAGGGACCTGAAAGGTTTATTTTATTATTTCCTGTCAGCTGGGCCCTGCCAGCAGGGAACATGGATCTGTCAGGAGCCCTCATGGGTCATAGGACAAACTGTCTTGAATGATCACCAACTTGACTTAGCAACAGAAGGAATCTCTTCAGATATTCAGAGATAGAGAGAGAGCCCCAGAAAGGAAATGGAAAAAGCATTTGCCCAAATGCTATAACTGAACTAGATTCCAGCCATCGGTGGAAGAAGTTGGAGGTCCTAGCATACAATGTCAGAAAGATTTTTAATAACCTAATTCAAGGAGTCCTGCCAGAGAGCCTGGCTTTGCAAGGGAGGTGCGTACCTTTAGCAAAGTCAGCAGGCTCGTTTCTCCACTGGTGCCTTCAGCAACCTTGGAGGAAGACAGGTCAGCGAAGAGAACCAGGGGCAGGAGAACAGTGAGTGTGGCATTCTGTAGAGCAGCACACGGGTCGTGGAGGGCTGGCATCCCTTTCCTGCTCGTGTCAATGGGGAGCACGGGCATGAGAGACACAGGAGATGAAGGCAGAACAGCCACCACACAGCAGCTGAAAGCCTGATGGGGCCGCAAGGCTGCCAGACTCACCTTACAGCACCCAAGCCGCGGGACCAAGCTGTGTTCCCAGGCAGCACCGGACGAGGCCACTCCCCAGGCAGCATGCGTCGTGGCGAAGAGCATCGGACAGGGAGGTCTACAGACAAATCCAGACCAGACCGTAAGCAAGGAATTACAGGTGACACTTCAGGTTTAAGCTCAAAACAAGATTCACAAAAGCACAGACGTGATCTGGGAGGGAGAGCGGGCTGGTCTCTGTGAGTGAAACCAGCTCCGCTGTTCAGCCATTGGTGTCCACAGGGGTTTCAAACCTGAGGGCAGGCACTGGTTAAGATGCTTGACAAGATTTTGTCACTTGATGACTGGCTATACCATGCATGCTTTTACCAAAAATCCTAAGTTCTTACCCAGGACTTGCTGAAGCCCATCAGGGATGATGAAAACTTCTCTGTCATGTCTGACTCTGCGACCCCATGGAGTATCCAATCAGTGGAACTCTCCAGGCCTGAATACTGGAGTGGGCAGCTTTTCTCTTCTCCAGGGGATCTTCCCAACCCAGGGATTGAACCCAGGTCTCCCGCACTGCAGGCAGATTCTTTACCAGCTGAGCCACGAGGGAAGCCCAATCGGGGAGAGGGAGCAAAACCACAAGTAAACTCATTATGATAATGGTGCAGTGGGGTTGGGGTTGCCCTGGTTCTCGCTTGGCTCACGTTGCCCCTGCATGCCTCGGGGACTCCTCCTGCTTCTCCCTGCGGCGCTGGTCAGTCTGCCCTCAGCCCCTCCGTGCTGGGAGGCTGGGGCTCCCACCCGCCTCCGCCACCCCCTGCTCACCTCTAGGACATGCCTGAGAGAAGGCAAGTTGCCTCACTGTGGACCAGGGTGAGCCTTGCGGGGTCAGACTGGCTGTCAGAACTCCAGTTTCCAGCGAAACCAGAGGACACCGGACAAAAGAGGGTGGGACCCGGGCAATGTCGCCGAGGCCACCTGCTGCCCACCCTGGGCCGCGGCCCTGCCCAAACCCCTGCCCCTCAGGGCGACCGCTGCCAGCAGGAGAGGCTATTGGGCATCAGCGGGAGGGCTTGACCAATGCCTCGGCCAGCAGAGAGGCGCGCCCCGAAGAGGCCTGGTGCTGGCGGGCGAGCCGTGCCCTCTCTCTCCTCTTTCCCAGGCACTCGCTCCGCACCTGGAGCAGGGGCAGGGCCCAGGCTCGAGGGTGGGCCTGGGGGCTGCCTCGCCCCTGCCTGCTGGCCCCGCCGCTGCCCCCTGCAGGGCGGGTGTGGGCGCTCGTGGGCCCACGCCTGGTGGGGAGGGCTCATTTCTGGGTCCTCGCTCACCTTGCAGTCCTTCCTGCCTCTGGTCCCCGCTTCCTCGGCCACCAGCTGGGCAAGATGCTTCCTCCCTGATCCCTGCCTGCAGGCCAGGGGACACTGGGCCCTTATCTGTGCCCACCGGGGAGGGGACGGACAGCCCCGGGGGATGGCACTCACTCCTCTGGGACCCCTGACCCCAAAGGCCCTGAGAATCTGGCCCCAACCACTGCTCCCTGCCCACAGGAGTGGCTGCGCCAGCACCAGCTTCTTCTGCCTCCTTCCCCAAGTGTCGGGTCCCCCACAGGCCCTGGATGCCCTGAGCCACGGCCCAGGGTGTGGTTGAGCCCCAAACACCCTCTTTTGTCCCCATCGGGTCTTAGATGCTGGGTGTGGCCCTCTGAGGATGCCCAGCTCACAGGGGCCTGTCTCTGTCCTTGACTCCCAGGGACATGGGTCGCCCCTACCCGCCGTGACGACCAGCACCCCCTGCACTGAGCCAAGCGCTTTTGGGTGCTGTCCACACATGTCAGAGCCACATGCCCCAAATCACACTTCTACACACAGAGCCTCACAGAAGGACACAAGGGGCCGCTTCCTCCCACGAGGGGACCAGGGCCTCATTCCTCCAACTCTGGGTGAAGCGCCGGGGCAGCCGTCGGGAACCATGCAGAGTGGCACCCACCCCTCTGGATGAGGATTCAGACCTTCAGACCTGGTGCCAGCCGGCTCGGCCCAGGGGGCAGGGTGACCTGGTTAGCAGGGAGCTGGGAGAGACCCAGGGTTTGGGCATCTCACCGTTGAGGAATTGCAGAGGGGCTGCCTTCCGTTTGGCTGACAAGTTTGCTCTGCAGAGAACGAGCAGGACGCCCAGCACTCTGCATGCAGAGCCCGGGGGCCCAGCCCAGCCCGTTGGGAGGGTGTCCTCGCGGCCGGCGGACCCCCCACCCACCTCTAGCAGTCCAGCTGCACCCAGGCGAGTGCCTCTCAGCCGCTCTGTAAATATTTACTGGCTGTCCAGGCTGCATGCTCGGAGGCTGTTGCCACATCACAGAACCAGCAAGTTCCCGAAAGTGAAGCCTCAGAGGAGGGCAGGGGTCTGGCTGAGGAGGCCCTGCTCCGGCCGCCCCTGGCTGCCATGGTGGACAGGGGCTCACTGCCACTTTTATTCCCATCAGGCAGCTGAAGGATGAGGCTCTAAAATCTATCCAGGTCAGGCAGCTGCCAGCGGCCTTCTGGACCAGGGCTGGGATGTTTACATGCACACAGCACAATCGCCCGAGGTTTAGCCCATGCTTCACTGCTCAGCATTTACTAGCCCCTGCCACCACTCAGCTTTAAAGGGTCATCAAACATGCCCAGCACAAGCCTCGCTCTGTCACAGGGGCTTCTGCTGAACCTAGCCATTCACACTCGGAGAACCACAGGAAACTCGACGTTCGCTGCCTGACCCACAGAACGACAAGCCGGGCGATCAACCTCTGTTGTGTTATTTTGTGAAACAAGAGGGAATAGAAGCCCTGGATGTCACAGGGGCTCCTCCTGCAGCTGCGATGGAGGCCCCACCATCCCTGTATTTCCCGAGCACCAGCTTCTGGCTGTCTGCAGCTGCCCGCAGAAGGGATCCTGCAGGCAGGGGGTGGACGCCCTCCCGGGCCTGCCCTGCCACCCTGGAATCATGCATGCGGCAGCTCCTGGGAAGATGCCGGCCAGACTTACAGCTTCCAGAGTGGCACCTGCACTTTCCTCGGGCTCAGCCACCCAGTCCTCTGGCAGCCACAGTGGTGCACGGAGCCTGCAAGAAGATGGGGCGGGGGGAGAGTGGCCAGCGGAGCCGAAGCCTGGCGGGGAGGCGGCCGTGCCTGCAGCCAGATCAGGCTGTGCCCTTTCGCTCCTGAGCCTTCCAGTCACCTGGAGGGGCTGGTCATCCTTCAGGTCACGTCCCAGCTGCCATCTGAGCCAGCAGCACCCCGCCCTCCCCGCACTGATCTCCCTCCTCGGGAGTCTGCAGTGCCTGGTTTGGCTGGATCAGAACAGGCTGGCTGCACCCTGCCCCCTCTGAGGAGGTGGAGAAGATCCCCACTGTGTTCCAGCAGCCAGCCCGGCTCGTGGCCACGCTCCACCAGTGTGTGTTGGGTGTGCAGGCGGGTGGCGGGTGCTCCAGGCTGGGGGGCAGATGCGTCGATGGCCACGTGCATCTTCCCGTTTATGTCTTTGATAAGGAGACCAGGAAGAGGGAAGACCTCAAACCCTGAACCCACCCTCCCTGTGGGGCTCCATCTCTTCAGCCCATTCATTCTCCTTTGACCTTGCAGCAGGGTGTCTGGGGAAGGTGGTGGCCTCGGTGATTCAGGGCTCGGGCTCTGGGGTCAGATGGACCCCCAACCATCCCCTGAGCCGTGGGGCCCTCACTGTATGCAGAGGACTGGTCTAGCCTCACGGATATGGTGGGACGTGCTGGGACGTGCTGGGCCAGGAGGAGGGATCGGCCCAGCTCTGTCCTGGGGTAGCCGCTGTCACCAATGAGCAGCACCTGGAAGACACCAGGAACGTGGAGGAGTCATGGAGACAGACAGATGGATGGACATTCGCTCCAGTAGATTAGGTGTCTGCATCGAGCCTTCAGCAGGCACACGGCCCAAGCCTAGCCTTTGACCAGGGCCAGTGGGGCCTTGGTGGTGCAGGAGGAGGAAGTGATGTGCAGGGCAGACCTGAGGAGCTGAGGCCAGCACGAGCTGGAGACTGGCCTCTGGAGCTCCGCTGCGAGCCCCCGGGAACCAACGAGCTCTGTGTCTGAGGCCCTTGAGGCCCAGAGGAAGTCCCGTGGCTCCTGGAAAGTTCCTCCTTGTCTCACTCCTCCAGGCCCAACTTGCATAGGACGTGTGTCCAGCGTGGGCCTCAGCAGAGACGGCAGGTTGGGAGGGTCGGGCAGGGTCCTTGTGGATGCGGCTGAGCAGCTGAACAGGATGGCTATAAGCGCCCCTCCCCTTGTCCTGCCCGGGCTGGACGGCACAACCCCCTCAGCCCCGGACCCTGGAAGCCCCTCTTCTGTCTCGCTGCATCTGGCCTTTGATGCCACACGAGCGCTTCTGGGACCTGCTGGAGGCCAGTGTGGGGCCTGACTTGGGGTCCTGCCCCGTGGGGACCACCGTCTACAGGAAGCTGAACAGAAAGCAAGTAGCCACACGCACGTAGCTCACTGAAGCTGCCCTGAGGGTCATGAAGTGGAGGGGACCTCTCACTCAGGGAGCACAGGAGGGAGATTCAGTTCAGGACCCGGGTGGACCAGGCCTTTGGGCAGAGGACACCGGCAGAGCCCTGAAGTGCTGGCAGGAGTCTGGAGATCAAGGACTGAATGCCCAGGTGGGGGACGGTCACAGATCACAGGCAAAGACCCCAAACCCAGGCAATTTGAGACTCAGGACTTGGGCTCAGTGGGATGCAGGTGTGGCCCGAGGCAAGCCCAGTGGGAGGGCAGGTCTTCATGGGAGGGAGGCCAGGTATCCCCTGATTGAATGGTACCTGTGGCCACACAGGTGAGTGTTCACCCTGGGGCCCCGGGGCCTTGGTGCTTTTGAGAAGTTCATCAAGATTGCCAGGAGAAATATCAGTAACCTCAGATATGCAGATGATACCACCCTTATGACAGAAAGCAAAGAACTAAAGAGCCCCTTGACGAAAGTGAAAGAGGAGAGTGAAAAAGTTGCCTTAAAACTCAACATTCAGAAAACTAAGATCATGGCATCTGTTCCCATCACTTCATGGCAAATAGATGAGGAAACAATGGAAACAGTGAGAGACTTTATTTTCTTGGCCTGCAAAATCACTGCAGATGGTGATTGCAGCCATGAAATTAAAAGATGCTTTCTCATTGGAAGAAAAGTTACGACCAACCTAGACAGCATATTAAAAAGCAGAGACATTACTTTGCCAACAAAAGTCCCTCTAGTCAAGGTTGTGGTTTTTCCAGTGGTCATGTATGGATGTGAGAGTTGGACTACAAAGAAAGCTGAGCACTGAAGAATTGACGCTTTTGAACTGTGGTGTTGGAGAAGACTCTTGCGAGTCCCTCGGACTGCAAGGAGATCCAACCAGCCCATCCTAAAGGAAATCCGTCCTGAATATTCATTGGAAGGACTGATGCTGAAGCTGAAACTATAATACTTTGGCCACCTGAGGTGAAGAACTGACTCATTTGAGAAGACTCTGATGCTGGGAAAAATTGAAGGCAGGAGGAGAAGGGGACGACAGAGGATGAGATGGCTGGATGCCATCACCGACTCGATGGACTGAGTTTGGTAAACTCCAGGAGTTGGTGATGGACAGGGAGGCCTGGC
The DNA here is from genome assembly GCA_006410535.1 of Litocranius walleri. Lineage (NCBI taxonomy): Eukaryota > Metazoa > Chordata > Mammalia > Artiodactyla > Bovidae > Litocranius > Litocranius walleri. Next base: position 435,150 of record SJYG01000933.1, read on the forward strand.
ATGCTGCAGTCCATGGGGTCGCGAAGAGTCAGACACAACTCAGCGACTGAACTGAACTGAACTGAACTGAACTGAACTGTTCCTCAGGGTGGCCCTCCCACCCGGACCTCAAAGCTCCCTACCCCGCCTCCCAGCCGCCTGGGTGACTTCAGCGGCCCCTCACCACCACCTCTGCCTCCCGCCCTCCAGGTGCTGTCTCACCAGGCCCTGCCTGCGGCTGTCCGAGGCACGTGCGATGCAGACTCAGCAGGCCTCCTGTCCACCCCGGGGTCTCCTGTGGCTGCCTGCGCCCTGGCCTACCATGAGCCTGTGAAGCCCCTCGTGGCCTGTCTGCCCCTCACTCACCTCTGCCCTTCAGTGCTTGCCCTTCTCTCTCACCCCGTGAAGCTTCCTTCGGCTTCATGGGCTCCCTCCTGGATTGAATTCAGGGTGCCCCCTTGCCTGGGCCTTTGCAACACCTCCCTCCGGAAGACACCCCCATCTCCCCATCCTGAGTGAGGCTCCGGCGCCCCCTCTGTCCATCAGGCCTGAGGCCTGCCCACCCCGGACACTCTCTCGAGTTCACCCCTGCCTCTCCCGTCGCCCGTGAGGGCCTTGCCCACATGACCTACACCTTGGTCTCATTACCGGCTCTCAACACAATGCCTGAGCTACAGAAAGGAGCTCAGAAAAGAAAAGAATTTTACATGAAAAAATGACTTTCTGTTTCTCTCTGACTCTTAGGGGAACCAAGAAGCGTTCTTGCGTCACAGGATCTGGACTTGGTGGTGCTGATTGACGAGCTGGGCAGCAGTGCCCGAGTGGAGGAAGAATTTGAGAAATCAGGGCCCTGGTTCTCACAGGGAATTTCCTGAAAGCCCCACGTTACTGAGCAGGAGCTAGTTGCCATTTCAAGGAATGATGAGCTCTCCTTTTGGCAACATTGGTCCCTAAGTTTCCACATTTAGTGGTAAGCTTTGCTACAGAACAAAGGCTCAGCAAACCTCAAATTATGCCTCTGCGGCTGCCGGGTTTGCTAGAAAGCCGGGCCAGGCCTCCAGCAGCACTTAGTGAGAACCGGGGCCTCTATGTATTGATGCCTTGTGATCTGACTTTCCTGGGGAGCAGGAAGTCTGTGTCACCATCCTTGCTGCACAGCTGATGTGCCATGCCCTCAGCCCTTGCACACAATGGCTTATCATCCCTCAGAGCAAGCCTATGGCACGAGGACTCAGCCCTCACCACCTTACTGCTGAGGACGCTGACGCCTAGGGAAGCTCACTAGCTGGCCCAGGTCACGCAGCTGGTTAGGGCAGTGCCCGAAAGCACTCAGGGCCCGTGCGCGGTCAGCCAGGGCCCCACACACCCATGCTTGCAGCCAAGATCCTCGTATACACACAGGCACCACACGCGGTTCTTTCTCAGTGGCCTTCCCCTTCAGGGGCCTTTGCCCCTACTTCTCTCCAGACCCATCACCCCATGTACGCCTGGGCCCTGAGGTCACCAGCTCTCTCTGACCCTCCTCATGGTGTGTGCAGGGGGAGTGGAGGGGCACTGCCAGCTGCGGGAGAGGCTCAGAGGCAGCAGTCTCCCAGCTCCTCTCCCTGACGCCAGCCCCTCAGGCTCACCCCAGCCCCGCAGGCTCACCTCAGCCCCGCAGGTTCACCCCAGCCCCTCAGGCTCACCCCAGCCCCGCAGGCTCACCTCAGCCCCGCAGGTTCACCCCAGCCCCTCGAGCTCACCCCAGCCCCTCGAGCTC
>SJYG01000933.1:437275-477469 GCA_006410535.1 Litocranius walleri
CCAGCCCCTCAGGCTCACCCCAGCCCCTCAGGCTCACCCCAGCCCCTCAGGCTCACCTCAGCCCCTCAGGCTCACCCTAGCCCCGCAGGTTCACCTCAGCCCCTCAGGCTCACTCCAGCCCCTCAGGCTCACCCCAGCCCCTCAGGCTCACCCCAGCCCCGCAGGTTCACCTCAGCCCCTCAGGCTCACCCCAGCCCCTCAGGCTCACTCCAGCCCACTCCTATCCTTCCAAGTCCTTCTGTGGTCTCAGGACACCCACAGTGGGGACACTGGCAATGCCTCCCTGATCCGCGGCTGACAGGAGACGCTTTCCTCCCTTGGAACCAGACACTCCTGACCCCAGTGCTCTGCACAGAACACGTCGAATCCCTCCTGTCCTGGGCGGAGCCATCTACAAAGACCTTGGCAGGGTCCAGCTCCCAGAACCTCAGGGACCCCTCTGCCAGCCGAAGCCTGGCCTCTGAGCTCTCCTGCCGTGGACCTGGCGGCTTAGGGACTCGGGGTGGCCTGCTGACCCCTGAGAGGACGACTGCCTGGTGCTGCTTCTTAGTGAAGCCCAGTCGAGGCAGGGCATACACACCGCTACTCAGTCAGGAGCTGGAGCATGCAGAATCGGAGGCGGAGGACACCCACCCCGCCAGCAGCATGTAGGAGTGCGTCCTGCCAGGCCTTGCCTGGGCCAGAGGCTCTGTGCCAACCAGCGCAGAACTGAGCCCTCTGACTGGCGATGCGTCTTGAATGCCTTGAAGGTCACATGTCTTTCAGAATAAAGTTTAGAGTGAAGTCAAAGAGCCACGTATACTTATAAAAACTGACAGAGTATAGAGTGGACAGATTGTCTTCACTCTGTGAACTTCCAGATGTTAAAAGGCGAGTTGCACTGTGTGTGTGGGAGGGTGAAGAGCTGGTCATGCTTACTCATTTAATGATACTCCACTGATTAAACACTAGGTATGGAGCACTGTTTGGGGAACTGAGGCTACATCTCTGAGTAAGAATGACTCAAGTAAGGTTCTCGTCTTGTGAAATGTATACTCCGGTTGCTGTGAATTTGACCATTTCGGTGCCTCACTTCAGTCGCTCAGTCATGCCCGACTCTTTGTAACCCCATGGACTGCAGCACGCCAGGCCTCCCTGTCCATCATCACTTCTCAAAAAATGTTTAAACTCATGTCCGTCGAGTCTGTGATGCCATCCAACCATCTCATCCTCGCTCGTCCCCTTCCCTCCGCCTTCAGTCTTTCCCTGCATCAGGAGTCAGTTCTGTGCCTCAGGTGGCCAAAGTATTGAAGCTTCAGCTTTAGCATCAGTCCTTCCAATGAATATTCAGAAATGATTTTCTTTAGGATGGACTGGTTGGATCTCCTTGTAGTCCAAGGGACTCTCAAGAGTCTTCTCCAACACCACAGTTCAGAAGCAGCAATTCTTCAGTGCTCAGTTTTCTCTATGGTCCAACTCTCACATTCATACATGGCTACTGGAAAAACCATAGCTTTGACTAGACGGACCTTTGTCAGCAAAGTAATGTCTCTGCTTTTTAAAATGCTGCCTAGGTTTGTCATACCTTGTCTCCCAAGGAGCAAGCATCTTTTAATTTCATGGCTGCAGCCAGCATCCACAGTGATTTTGGAGCCCAAGAAATAAAGTCTTTCAGTTTCCACTGTTTCCCCATCTATTTGCCATGAAGTGATGGGAACAGATGCCATGATCTTAGTTTTCTGAATGTTGAGTTTTGTGCCAGCGTTTTCACTCTCCTCTTTCACTTTCATCAAGAGGCTCTTTAGTTCTTTGCTTTCTGCCATAAGGATGGTGTCATCTGCATATATGAGTTTATTGATATTTCTCCCAGCAATCTTGATTCCAGCTTATGCTTCATCCAGCCCAGCGTTTCTCATGATGTACTCTGCATATAAGTTAAATAAGCAGGGTGACGTTATCCACGCTTTATGTACTTCTTTTCATATTTGAAATCAGTCTGTTGTTTCATGTCCAGTTCTAACTGTTGCTTCTTGACCTGCATACAGATTTCTCAAGAGGCAGGTCAGGTGGTCTGGTATTCCCATCTCTTGAAGAATTTTTCATAGTTTGTTGTGATTCACACAGTCAAAGGCTTTAGCACTGTCAATGAAGCAGTAGATGTTTTTCTGGAATTCTCTTGCTTTTTCTATGATCTAGTGTATATTGGCAATTTGATCTCTGGTTCCTCTACATTTTCTAAATCCAGCTTGAACATCTGGAAGTTCTCAGTTCAAGTACTGCTGAAGCCTAGCTTCAAGAATTCTGAGCATTACTTTGCTAGTGTGTGAGATGAGTGCAATTGTGCGGTAGTTTGAGCATTCTTTGGCATTGTGTTTCTTTGAGATTGGAATGAAAACTGACCTTTTCCAGTCCTGTGGCCAATGCCGAGTTTTCCAAATTTGCTGGCATATTGAGTGCAGCACTTTCACAGCATCATCTTTCAGGATTTGAAACAGCTCCACTGGAATTCTATCGCCTCCACTAGCTTTGTTCGTAGTGATGCTTTCTAAGGCCCTCTTGACTTCACATTCCAAGATGTCTGGCTCTAGATTAGTGATCACATCATCATGATTATCTGGGTCATGAAGATCTTTTTTGTACAGTTCTTCTGTGTATTCCTGCCATCTCTTCTTAATATCTTCTGCTTCTGTTAGGTCCAGACCATTTCTGTCCTTTATTGAGCCCATCTTTGCATGAAATGTTCCCTTGGTATCTCTAATTTTCTTGAAGAGATCTCTAGTCTTTCCCATTCTGTTCTTTTCCTCTATTTCTTTGCATTGATCACTGAGGAAGTCTTTCTTATCTCTCCTTGCTATTCTTTGGAACTCTGCATTCAGATGCTTATATCTTTTCTTTTCTCCTTTGCCTTTTGCTTCTCTTCTTTTCTCTGCTATTTGTAAGGCCTCCTCAGACAGCCATTTTGCCTTTTTTGTATTTCTTTTTCTTAGGGATGATCTTGACCACTGCCTCCTGTACAGTGTCATGAACCTCCATGCATAGTTCTTCAGGCACTTTATCTATCAGATCTAATCTCTTGAATCTATTTGTTGCATCCACTGTATAATCATAAGGGATTTGATTTAGGTCATATCTGAATGGTCTAGTGGTTTTTTTCCTACTTTCTTCAATTCAAGTCTGAATTTGGCAATAAGGAGTTCATGATCTGAGCCACAGTCAGCTCCCAGCCTTGTTTTTGCTGACTGTATAGAGCTTTTCTATCTTTGGCTCCAAAGGATATAATCAATCTGATTTTTGTATTAACCATCCGGTGCTGTCCATGTGTAGAGTTGTCTCTTGTGTTGTTGGAAGAGAGTGTTTGCTCTGACCAGTGCATTCTCTTGGCAAAATCTGTTAGCCTTTGCCCTGCTCCATTTTGTACTCCAAGGCCAAACTTGCCTCTTATTCCTGACTTGCCTCTTATCTCCTGACTTCCTACTTTTGCATTCCAGTCCCCTGGGATGAAAAGGACATCTTTTTTTGGTGTTAGTTCTAGAAGGTCTTGTAGGTCTTCATAAAACCGTTCAACTTCAGCTTCTTCAGCGTTAACTGGTTGGGGCATAGACTTGGATGACTGTGGTATTGAATGGTTTCCCTTGGAATTGAGCAAAGATTCTGTCATTTTTGAGATTGCACCCAACTACTGCCTTTCAGATTCTTTTGTTGACCATGAGGGCTACTCCGTTTCTTCTAAGGGATTCTTGCCCACAGTAGTAGATATAATGGTCATATGAGTTAAATTCACCCAATCTGGTCCATCTTAATTCACCGATTCCTAAAATGTTGATGTTCACTCTTGCCACCTCCTGTTTGACCACTTCCAGTTTACCTTGATTCGTGGACCTGACATTCCAGGTTCCGGTGCAATATTGTTCTTTACAGCATTGGACCTTACTTCCTAAAGGTTTTTGGACCTAGATCACAGATTGCAAGGAGGGGAAATATATTTTATGCCAAAAATTTTTTACTTTTAGAAATTTTGGGGATATCAATGAAAAATTGGTACCATCTATTATAACAGTTTCTAATCCTTACTATACTAAACTGTGACTTAACAGATATTTTAAGGATTCATTCAAAATTTCCCCAATCTGCTATATTTTAGTCTAAAAGAAAGTGGCACATTAACCCAGTTTAAAGGAAATTTTTCTTATAGTTTTAATTGAATGCGTTAACAGATTAAATTTTAAAAACCTTTGAAAGAAAGTGAAAGTTCCTCAGTCATGACCAAATCTTTGTGACCCCATGGACTCTACAGTCTGTGGAACTCTCCAGGCCAGAATACTGAAGTGGGTAGCCTTTCTCTTCTCCAGGGGATCTTCCCAACCCAGGCACTGAACCCAGGTCTCCCGCACTGCAGGCAGATTCTTTACCAGCTGAGCCCCTAGGGAAGCCCAAGGGGCTGCAGTGGGTAGACTTTCCCTTCTCCAGTGGGTCTTCCCGACCCAGGAATGGAACCAGGGTCTCCTCCATTGCAGGCAGATTCTTTATCAGCGGAGCTATCAGAGAAGCCCATTATGCATTTATTACAATTCCAGCAATCAAAGCAACGCCTAGGGGGTTACATGGGGTCCCGACTCCCCCCCAGGAGCACCCGGCTCAGTCACTGTCTTCCTGTCACTCTCTCTAGCTGTGACTTTTCTCCTGGAGTCTTACTGACTCAGCTATCACAACCCTCAACATTTTGAGGAGATAAAAGTATGAACAGCCAAACACATCATGCTTCATGGTGGGGGCCAGTGTGGCCAACAAGGAGTTACCACGGATACACGCAAGCGTCTCTGACTCTCTAGTCTGAATGCTCTAGAATTTCCTTCCAGGGATTCCAAGCAGCAACCCTGAGAACACGGATTCTTTGCCCTCTTTGCAGCCCCTCCTCCATGAGCAAGTGGGCAGGCACGGAGACAGAACACTTGAGACAAATATTCTAAGGAAAGGCCTCGTCTGCTGTGTCCATGGCCCTGGAAGGAGCCCTGCAGGCCTAAAGCTCTGCCGAGAGCGGAAAGCACATTTGGCTTAGAGCAGCTGCAGAGCCATGGGTCTGGTCTCCTGTTTTAGACACACCAGCCTCGCTCCTGGAAACACCCCATCCCAGTGGTTTCAGAACACCTCTCCCGAGAATGGATGCCCTCACGGACTGCTGTCCGCTTCTCCTGGGGCCTCCTGACCCCCTTTGTGCCCCTCCCGGTTCCCCAGGGCCCCTGAACCGGGCAGCGCCCCCTCGGCAGTCCTGTGGTGCAGAGTGAACTAGCATGCCCCATTATTGCATGCACGGCACACAGGTCGGGAGATGAAAAGGCTGCGGGAAACACAGGCTCCGCTCCATGCTGGGGCTTAATACGCAGTGATCAGTGAGAAAAGGACAAGGACTATCCCAGCTCATTACCTCCCTGAGGCGCAGGCCTGTGGGTGGCGGCGATGGCGATAGGCATCAGCTTGTTTAAAGAAATCATCAGAAATTCCCAGGGTAGCCGGGGGAGGGGAAGAGCATAAACAGCAGCTGTTTTGAGCATAAACTCTTGCTGCTTCGTCACAAGCTGGGCACAGGGCTGCTGGTTCCCTGAGAATAAGCAAGGCGCACAGGGCCTTCCCAGTGCCCAGGAGGGTAGCTCGGCTCTGGCCACGCGTGGCCCTTGGTCATGCTGACGTCCAGGTAGCTTCCAGCTTTCACCAGGGGGGGAGATGCCCCCTGGCACATCCAGGCCTCGTTGTGGGGTCCTGACCGAGGCACACTGACTACTTGGTTGTGACCACCTGCTTGTCACTCTCAGAAAAATGTACTTTCTAGAGTCCCAAGTGGCCTGAGCCCACCCCATGACGGTTTTCCCTGGGATCCCATCCGCCCAGCACAGCGGTGAACCCGCCCCCCTGGCTGCACCCACAGGACTCAGCATCAGTGATGATAACGTCTCACCCGCCCACTCCTTCCCGCGGCCCCCAGACCAGGCCCTGGACCAGCCGGCCCGGGTGAGTAGGGCCGCCCCCAGGCACTCCCCTGCAGGGGGGGCCTGCACTTGCCGAGGAGCCTTAATGGCTGCCTTGGGGTCTGGACTGGAGCCTGGCCTTCTGCCCTGTCACCCTTGTGGGGATGGCCGAGTCTTCCCCAGATGTTGGCAACTCCATGCCTATGAGGGTCCCAGCTCCAGCCCCTTGAGGGAACTGTTGTCACGGCAGCTGCCTCCTTCCANTACTTTCTTCAATTCAAGTCTGAATTTGGCAATAAGGAGTTCATGATCTGAGCCACAGTCAGCTCCCAGCCTTGTTTTTGCTGACTGTATAGAGCTTTTCTATCTTTGGCTCCAAAGGATATAATCAATCTGATTTTTGTATTAACCATCCGGTGCTGTCCATGTGTAGAGTTGTCTCTTGTGTTGTTGGAAGAGAGTGTTTGCTCTGACCAGTGCATTCTCTTGGCAAAATCTGTTAGCCTTTGCCCTGCTCCATTTTGTACTCCAAGGCCAAACTTGCCTCTTATTCCTGACTTGCCTCTTATCTCCTGACTTCCTACTTTTGCATTCCAGTCCCCTGGGATGAAAAGGACATCTTTTTTTGGTGTTAGTTCTAGAAGGTCTTGTAGGTCTTCATAAAACCGTTCAACTTCAGCTTCTTCAGCGTTAACTGGTTGGGGCATAGACTTGGATGACTGTGGTATTGAATGGTTTCCCTTGGAATTGAGCAAAGATTCTGTCATTTTTGAGATTGCACCCAACTACTGCCTTTCAGATTCTTTTGTTGACCATGAGGGCTACTCCGTTTCTTCTAAGGGATTCTTGCCCACAGTAGTAGATATAATGGTCATATGAGTTAAATTCACCCAATCTGGTCCATCTTAATTCACCGATTCCTAAAATGTTGATGTTCACTCTTGCCACCTCCTGTTTGACCACTTCCAGTTTACCTTGATTCGTGGACCTGACATTCCAGGTTCCGGTGCAATATTGTTCTTTACAGCATTGGACCTTACTTCCTAAAGGTTTTTGGACCTAGATCACAGATTGCAAGGAGGGGAAATATATTTTATGCCAAAAATTTTTTACTTTTAGAAATTTTGGGGATATCAATGAAAAATTGGTACCATCTATTATAACAGTTTCTAATCCTTACTATACTAAACTGTGACTTAACAGATATTTTAAGGATTCATTCAAAATTTCCCCAATCTGCTATATTTTAGTCTAAAAGAAAGTGGCACATTAACCCAGTTTAAAGGAAATTTTTCTTATAGTTTTAATTGAATGCGTTAACAGATTAAATTTTAAAAACCTTTGAAAGAAAGTGAAAGTTCCTCAGTCATGACCAAATCTTTGTGACCCCATGGACTCTACAGTCTGTGGAACTCTCCAGGCCAGAATACTGAAGTGGGTAGCCTTTCTCTTCTCCAGGGGATCTTCCCAACCCAGGCACTGAACCCAGGTCTCCCGCACTGCAGGCAGATTCTTTACCAGCTGAGCCCCTAGGGAAGCCCAAGGGGCTGCAGTGGGTAGACTTTCCCTTCTCCAGTGGGTCTTCCCGACCCAGGAATGGAACCAGGGTCTCCTCCATTGCAGGCAGATTCTTTATCAGCGGAGCTATCAGAGAAGCCCATTATGCATTTATTACAATTCCAGCAATCAAAGCAACGCCTAGGGGGTTACATGGGGTCCCGACTCCCCCCCAGGAGCACCCGGCTCAGTCACTGTCTTCCTGTCACTCTCTCTAGCTGTGACTTTTCTCCTGGAGTCTTACTGACTCAGCTATCACAACCCTCAACATTTTGAGGAGATAAAAGTATGAACAGCCAAACACATCATGCTTCATGGTGGGGGCCAGTGTGGCCAACAAGGAGTTACCACGGATACACGCAAGCGTCTCTGACTCTCTAGTCTGAATGCTCTAGAATTTCCTTCCAGGGATTCCAAGCAGCAACCCTGAGAACACGGATTCTTTGCCCTCTTTGCAGCCCCTCCTCCATGAGCAAGTGGGCAGGCACGGAGACAGAACACTTGAGACAAATATTCTAAGGAAAGGCCTCGTCTGCTGTGTCCATGGCCCTGGAAGGAGCCCTGCAGGCCTAAAGCTCTGCCGAGAGCGGAAAGCACATTTGGCTTAGAGCAGCTGCAGAGCCATGGGTCTGGTCTCCTGTTTTAGACACACCAGCCTCGCTCCTGGAAACACCCCATCCCAGTGGTTTCAGAACACCTCTCCCGAGAATGGATGCCCTCACGGACTGCTGTCCGCTTCTCCTGGGGCCTCCTGACCCCCTTTGTGCCCCTCCCGGTTCCCCAGGGCCCCTGAACCGGGCAGCGCCCCCTCGGCAGTCCTGTGGTGCAGAGTGAACTAGCATGCCCCATTATTGCATGCACGGCACACAGGTCGGGAGATGAAAAGGCTGCGGGAAACACAGGCTCCGCTCCATGCTGGGGCTTAATACGCAGTGATCAGTGAGAAAAGGACAAGGACTATCCCAGCTCATTACCTCCCTGAGGCGCAGGCCTGTGGGTGGCGGCGATGGCGATAGGCATCAGCTTGTTTAAAGAAATCATCAGAAATTCCCAGGGTAGCCGGGGGAGGGGAAGAGCATAAACAGCAGCTGTTTTGAGCATAAACTCTTGCTGCTTCGTCACAAGCTGGGCACAGGGCTGCTGGTTCCCTGAGAATAAGCAAGGCGCACAGGGCCTTCCCAGTGCCCAGGAGGGTAGCTCGGCTCTGGCCACGCGTGGCCCTTGGTCATGCTGACGTCCAGGTAGCTTCCAGCTTTCACCAGGGGGGGAGATGCCCCCTGGCACATCCAGGCCTCGTTGTGGGGTCCTGACCGAGGCACACTGACTACTTGGTTGTGACCACCTGCTTGTCACTCTCAGAAAAATGTACTTTCTAGAGTCCCAAGTGGCCTGAGCCCACCCCATGACGGTTTTCCCTGGGATCCCATCCGCCCAGCACAGCGGTGAACCCGCCCCCCTGGCTGCACCCACAGGACTCAGCATCAGTGATGATAACGTCTCACCCGCCCACTCCTTCCCGCGGCCCCCAGACCAGGCCCTGGACCAGCCGGCCCGGGTGAGTAGGGCCGCCCCCAGGCACTCCCCTGCAGGGGGGGCCTGCACTTGCCGAGGAGCCTTAATGGCTGCCTTGGGGTCTGGACTGGAGCCTGGCCTTCTGCCCTGTCACCCTTGTGGGGATGGCCGAGTCTTCCCCAGATGTTGGCAACTCCATGCCTATGAGGGTCCCAGCTCCAGCCCCTTGAGGGAACTGTTGTCACGGCAGCTGCCTCCTTCCAGACACAGGGCAGGGATCCGAGCAGGACCGCTCCTGACCCACCAGCGCAGTGAAGCACGAGAGTGTGGGTTCAGTTCAAAGCCGTGGACGCGGTGTTAGACCAGACGCGGGGCCTACAAGTTCAAAGCCGTGGACGCGGTGTTAGACCAGACGCAGGGCCTACAGTGTGTGGCCACCTGCTCTGAACTGCATGCGAGGCCCCCTCGACATTAACACTCATTAATACGACATTAACACTGCACAACACACACAGGCACAGCGCTCTCTCACGGCTAGGATCTGCACAAACCCAGACGATGGTCTCCTCATCGGGAGGCTCCTGGGGTCTCCGAGCAGCCTGCTGCCCCAGGGACACGTGGTGCACCCAGGCAGCGAGGCTTGCTTGCCCTGAAGTCCGCACCTTTTGTAGGTGGGGAGATCCTTGAAGGCAAGGATGAGCTTTACCCAGTGCCTATCACAGGCGCTCAGTGATTTCCTTGATGGTGGTAAAAAATGCACATTAAAAACGCGTCCTCACTGTTTCTAAGTGCACAGTCAGGCATTCTCATGTTGTGTAATCATCTCCAGAAGTTCTTCATCTTGCAAAACTGAAACCTTCCTCAGAAAACAACAGCTGTTCCCCGGCCCGCCCCTGGCAAGCACCCTGACCCCGGGCACTGGCTGGTCTGTACTGTAAAGCAGCTGAATTGTACAGCACTCGGATTTCTTGTAAATGGCTGACTTTTCTTGCATAATGTTCTCAGAGTCTGTGCATGTTGTAGCATACTGCAGATTCCCTTCCTTTTAATTTGCCTTTCATCCTCTTTATTTTAATCTTTTCCAGTTATGTTGAGACACAGCTGACAGACAGCACTGGGTCAGCCGGAGGTGTGCGGTGTGAATGTCTGACTCACGCACACCATGGAGAGAGCCTCCCAGTAAAGTTCACGAACATCCATCTTGTTGCACAGACAGAAAATACGAGAAAAAGAGAAACTGTTTCTTCCTTGTGGTGAGAACTCAGGATCAGTCTCAACAGTGCTTGCTCATTGGTCGTGCTGCACACTGCAAACGCCCTACTTACCCATCTCATAACTGGAAGTTTGTGCCTTTCACTCATGTTCATCTAATTCCCGCCCCTGGTGACCACAACTCTGACCTCTCTTCTGTTTGCTTTCGAAACCCTCCCTTTTTAGTGTTCCTGAGTAATATTCTGCTGTATGCGTAGACTGTGTCTTGCTAACCCATTCTTTCATCAGGAGGCACTTCGGCGCCCTCCTGTCTTAGCAAGAGTGAACAACACAGCTCTGCACACCGGTACACAGAGGCCTCGCTCGCATTTCTTCTGGGTGTATAACCAGCAGGGCAACTGAGGGATCATACAACAATTCTATGTTTAATCTTTCCAGAAACCACAACAGTCTGTTTTCCACAGCATCTGCTCCATTTTACAATCCCACCCACAGTGCACAATTCCAGTTTCTCAACATTCTCACCACAGTTGTCATTTGGGGGCTGTTTTTTATTTATTTATTTTAAATTTTATTTTAATTATTTGGTTGCACTGGGTCTTAGCTGCAGTGCCCAGGCTCTCTAGTTGCAGTGTACAAGCTTAGCTGCTTCCTGGAATGCAGGATCTTTCTGCCTTTTCATACCGTCCACGGGGTTCTCCAATACTACGGCTGCAGTACTTTGTCGATCTGGTGTGAAGAGCCAGCTCACTGTAAAAAGACCCTGTTGCTGGGAAAGATAGAAGGCAGAAAGATGAGGGCGGCAGAAGATGAGATGTTTAGATAGCGTTACCGACTCAGTGGACATGAGCTGCAGCAAAATCCAGGCAACTGTGGAGGACAGAGGAGCCTGGCAAACTGCAGTCTATGGGGTCGCAGGAGCCCAGCGTGGCTTGGCAACTGGACAGCACGTGGGGTCTCGTTTTCCCAACCAGGGATTGAAGCTACAGGGGGACTCTTAACCACTGAACTACCAGGAGACTTCTTGCTTGTTTTCACAGCAGCCATCCTCACGGGTGTGAGGGGCCACCTCACTGGATTATCACTGATAATCAGTGATACTGAGCATCTTTTTATGTCTGTTGGCCATTTGGATGTCTTCTTTGGAGAAATGTCTGCTTAGGTCCTTTGACCATTTTTAAACACAATTGTTTTTTATAGGCATTCTTCATATATTCTGGATCTTAACTCTTTAGTAGACATATGATTTGCAAGTATTTCTCTCATTCGCGGGTTGCTCTTCATTTTGTTGGTAGAATCTTTTGATGGAAAATTTAAATTTGATGAAGTCCAACTCATCTATTTTTACCTTTTGGTGTCATATCCAGGAAATTCTTGCCAAGTCCAATGTCCTTTACCCTACGTCTTCTACTAGAAGCTTACAGTTTGTGTTCTAACATGTCTGTCTCTGATTAGTTTGAGTTAATTTTTGCATGTAGTATAAGAACCCAACTTCATTCTTCACTCATTCTTCATTTTTTGTACTGTTTATTGAAGAAATGCTTCTTTCCCATGGAGTCATCTTAGCTGCCTTGTCAAGAACCCTGCACACAAGGGTTGAGTTCTGAGCTCTCTCCTCCATTGGCCTATATGTCTGTCTTGCCAGGATTACACTATTTTGATTATTATTTATCTGTAGTAAGTTTTTACATTGTGGTGTGTGAGACCTCCAACTTCATCCTTTTTCAAAATTGTTTTGGCTATTTAGGTTCCTTGACACTCCATGAGAATTTTAGGATGGATTTTTCTATTTCCACAAAAATACCATTGGGATTTTCATAGAGACTGCATTTAATCTATATACTGCTTTGGGTATTACTAACATTTTGACAGTTTTAATTCTGATCCATGAGAACACTTGTGTTCCATTTATTTAGGTCCTCTTTACTTTCAGCGATATTATGCAGTTTTCATGTAAAGTCTTTCCCTCCTTGGCTAAGTTCATTTCTACTTAGTTTCTTCCTTTGTGATGATCTTGTTATTGAATGTTTTTCTTATTTCCTTTTTTGATTGTTCATTGTTAGATAGAAATGCAACTTAATTTTGTGTTTTGATTTTGTATCCTAAAACTTTGCTGAATACATTATTAGTTAAGACAGTACTTTTTGTGGGACAGACATTTGGCAATTTTTAAGCAGACATAATACTTGCAGAGATTTTACTGGAAACAGTAGTAGGTAACACTCATGATCAATCATCACGTGCAGGCCCCTTACATCCTTTCTAGTCTGATGTTATATACAAATATTTCTTCCCTTTCAGATGGATGTTAACTCTGTGAATGCCCCCAGTGGCCCTTCAAGAGAGAAAACCGAGGTTCCCAGGTTGCAAAGTGAGTGCGTACCAGACATGGGGCATCCCTGGCAGGGCCTCAGAGCCCATGCTTTCTCATTTGGCACCGAATAAATGGATCTTTACAGTTACTTGCTCATGGGTTTCTTTCTCATGGGCCTCTTGCTTGTGGGTCTTTTGCTTGAGGGTCTCTTGCTCGAGGGTCTCCTGCTCGTGGGTCTCTTGCTCGTGGGCCTCTTTTGTTGTTGTTCCTTTGATTTACACAGACCCCCTTCAGCACATCTTTAACCACCACAGCAGTTTTAATGAAAAAGTACTTTAAAAGGCCTTTCAGATGACTTTGTCTGCAACCCCAAAGGGCCAATGGATCAACTGATGTTCCATCTGTTTTCAATACAGTAACACAAATAAATGCTAATGTCCTCTAGCGCATCACACAAGCCCCACTCAAAGAACTGTGTGCAGGCTGTGACAGCCGGGGAGGAGCGGCTCCACCTAAGAGGACATGCGTCCAAATGGGTCCACAGTCTACTGGGAGCCTGAGGTGCTGCTGTGTGGGCCTCGTGGTCCCAGGAGGCTCTGCCCCAGGGGCCACAGAGGGGCATCAGGGAGCACAGGAGGTCTCAAAAGAGACTCCTGAGGAAGCGCCTTCCTGTGGGAGTCTGACCGCCACTCAGAGGCAGAGCCCAGGAGCCCTGGCCAGAGGCCCGCTGCTTCTGCACGCACCTCCGTGTGGGCTGGCCTGGAGACAAGGCTGGGGTCCTGCTGGTGCTGGAGCTTCTGCCGACACCAGCTTCTTGTTCTTTGTCTCCTCCCAGCTCAGGATGGAGGCTGCTATCCTGGAGGGGCCATAACTCCCATCGTGAGGCAGGCATATCCCTGCCCATTGCCTCGTGGCTGGGCTCCCCAACCCTCAGGGCAGCCGCATCTGCCCTGGCCAACCCCACAGGCCTCCCTGTTTCTCGGGGGATGGTCAGAGTGGTCAGGGTGGTGGGGAGCAACACGGCTCCTCGCTGGGGTTCGTGGGGACCCCAGGGCCCAGAGAGGCTGGGTTGTTACTCTTGGTGGGCACGGGGGTAACTGGGGTCACTCAGAGAATCCCTGCAGACAAACCGGCCCTCTACCAGCTCAGATGGGGATGAAGGAAAGACAGCAAGGCCCCGGGGCAAGGGGGTCCCATTAGAGGGAGACAGGGGAAGGCAGGGCAGGGGGCCCCATGGAGCGAGGTCACCCACTTCATCTGCTAAGGTGGCTGGGCCCCAGCTCTGAGGAACAGACGCTGCTCTGTTTGGTCTGATGGGAGGAGGAGAGCCATCGCCTCAGGATGGAAGGACAGACTTCAAACCAAACCTGACGGGAGCCTCCCGCTGCCTGGACCCCAGAGCCCGCGAGGGAGCCAGCTGTGACGGCAGGCCTCAGCCATCTCAGTGTGGAGAGGGGAGGCCTGGGGACAGTGGACACTGCGTCCGTAGGGGCTCCGCTGCCCTTTCTCTGCCCCCTTCCAGGGCCCAGATCGGCCTGGGGGCAGCAATGACCCTCTGGACCGGAGGCTGAGGCCCTGGGGGCCGCCTTCCCCTCCCTGGGCTCAGTTTCGTTTACTCATACGAAGGCATCAGGTCATTGGAGGGGAGTGGGGTCCCTTTCCCTTCCCCACGTGCTGCCCTCCGAGGCCCATGCCAGCCCTTCGCGGAGAGGACACCGAGGTGCAGCCCCTGCCAGGGGTGCGGAGGCTGTCATCTCCTCCCCTCCGGGCAGCAGTGCCGCTGGGCCTCTCGGGGCCCATCTCCCTGAAGGACAAGATGAGCCTCCCTGGGCAGGGATTGACTGCTGAGCCTCAGAGCCTGGCCTTCCGTTTGCTCTTAGATGATGAACTGTGCATTCAGCTTCTACCCACAACACGCTGCCCTGTCCCCACATCCCCTGGCACGGGTGATTCCCCCCGAGGTCAGCTCTCTTTCTCTTTCTCTGAGAGGAACTCAGGACCAGGGGCTCATCAGTGGTGGCAGTGGGGGTCCTCTCTGTCCCTGTCCTTGGTGGTCATGCATCCCACCCCTCCTGGGTGATGAGTTACTCGCACAGACACCAACCTGTCTGCCTCCAAATCCTTTAAGCCTATACTGTTTGCCCCAAATAATGTCTGCAAAATAACTCTTTTTGTCCCAAAATAGCCAGGTTGCATGACTTTCAAGGCAAAAAAATAAACACTCTGAAGAAGTGAGGAAGCCTAGAAAACATCCTTCAAATGAGGTAAGCCCCCAGAACCAGTGTGGTCCTGGTGCCACCTCCTCCTCGGGGCGGGGAGCAGGGTTGGTGACCCAGATCCCCCGGCCCGCCCCTGGCCTGAGGCAGAGACACCACCCCTCGCTGGGTGAGGGAGGGGTTGGCACAAGCCTGAGGCAGTCAGCAAGCTGCACCTGAGTGCAGTGCCCACTGGCAGCACGGAGCCCAGGGCTCCTGGCACAGGCCTGCTGGATGAGACCTGCCAGGGTCAGCCAGCCCTGGGCTGCAGCGGCCGTGGCAGGTGGGCACAGCAACGTCCACTGAGGGCTGAGGGGCCAAGGCCCAGGTGGCGTCACTCCCTTCAGGTTCACAGGAGGAGGATGACACGGTGATCAGTCTTGTGACTCCATCTCAGCCACCGGAGTTGGGTTCTGAGACCCCCTCCCCTCTGGCATGCACATCGCACCCAGCTCCGACCAGGTAGCTATGAAGGGGAAGCAGAGACGAGCTGATAACAGAAGGAAGAAGGTTGTGGACCCCCAGCTCCGTAACCCCGGTCAGCAGATTCGCAGCCTCACCCTCAGGAAACCCAGGTGCCTTCCCTGGCTGAGCCAGAGGGGACTCCGAGGTTCAGACCAGGCACAGCAGGCACGGAGGGGACTGGCTGTGGAGGGGACGCCCACCCACCCAGACGATGTGCACCTACCCGTGGGCCACGTTGAGATTTCGATGCTTTGGTCTTCGACACTGTATCAATGTTCCCTCTTCAGGGGCAGGTGGGGATGCTTGCTTTGGAGTCTTCCTTGGACATGGAACAACAGACTGGTTCCAAATAGGAAAAGGAGTGCGTCGAGGCTGTATATTGTCACCCTGCCTATTTAACTTCTATGCAGGGAAAATCATGAGAAACGCTGGGCTGGAAGAAGCACAAGCTGGAATCAAGATTGCCGGGAGAAATATCAATAACCTCACATATGCAGATGACACCACCTTTATGACAGATAGTGAAGAGGAGCTAAAAAGTCTCTTGATGAAAGTGAAAGAGGAGAGTGAAAAAGCTGACTTAAAGCTCAACATTCAGAAAACGAAGATCATGGCATCCAGTCCCATCACTTCATGGGAAATAGATAGGGAAACAGTGGAAACAGTGTCAGACTTTATTTTGCGGGGCTCCAAAATCACTGTAGATTGTGACCGCAGCCATGAAATAAGAAGACGCTTACTCCTTGGGAGGAAAGTTATCACCAACCTAGATAGTATATTCAAAAGCAGAGACATTACTTTGCCGACTAAGGTCCATCTAGTCAAGCCTATGGTTTTTCCAGTGGTCATGTATGGATGTGAGAGTTGGACTGTGAAGAAGGCTGAGCGCCGAAGAATTGATGCTTTTGAACTGTGGTGTTGGAGAAGACTCTTGAGAGTCCCTTGGACTGCAAGGAGATCCAACCAGTCCATTCTGAAGGAGATCAACCAAGTGAAGAGGAGCTAAAAAGTCTCTTGATGAAAGTGAAAGAGGAGAGTGAAAAAGCTGACTTAAAGCTCAACATTCAGAAAACGAAGATCATGGCATCCAGTCCCATCACTTCATGGGAAATAGATAGGGAAACAGTGGAAACAGTGTCAGACTTTATTTTGCGGGGCTCCAAAATCACTGTAGATTGTGACCGCAGCCATGAAATAAGAAGACGCTTACTCCTTGGGAGGAAAGTTATCACCAACCTAGATAGTATATTCAAAAGCAGAGACATTACTTTGCCGACTAAGGTCCATCTAGTCAAGCCTATGGTTTTTCCAGTGGTCATGTATGGATGTGAGAGTTGGACTGTGAAGAAGGCTGAGCGCCGAAGAATTGATGCTTTTGAACTGTGGTGTTGGAGAAGACTCTTGAGAGTCCCTTGGACTGCAAGGAGATCCAACCAGTCCATTCTGAAGGAGATCAACCCTGGGATTTCTTTGGAAGGAATGATGCTAAAGCTGAAACTCCAGGAGGTTGGGCACCTCATGCGAAGAGTTGACCCATTGGAAAAGACTCTGATGCTGGGAGGGATTGGGGGCAGGAG
This sequence comes from Litocranius walleri, assembly GCA_006410535.1. NCBI lineage: Eukaryota > Metazoa > Chordata > Mammalia > Artiodactyla > Bovidae > Litocranius > Litocranius walleri. The sequence continues at coordinate 454,107 of SJYG01000933.1, forward strand.
GAGAAGGGGACGACAGAGGATGAGATGGCTGGATGGCATCACTGACTCGATGGATGTGAGTCTGAGTGAACTGCGGGAGATGGTGATGGACAGGGCGGTCTGGCGTGCTGCGATTCATGGGGTCGCAAAGAGTCGGACATGACTGAGTGACTGAACTGAACTTGGGGGTCAGACCAGCTCTGTGGTTCTTCCCAAGGAGGCACTGGGACAAGATGTCATATTGCAGCCTGCAGACTCTCAGGGGGCCTCTTCTGTCCACTCCAGGGCCACCCCAGCCCTCAGTATCATCTGTAGCACGGCTGGCCTTGCTGGCTGGCCCGCTCACGGCTTCTCTCTGAACCAGGTTGAGGCCAAATTTCGCTGCCGGCTGTCACAGCCCCAGGAGCAACACACAGGGCCGCCCCTCTCACCGAAGCTTTTGTCCAGGGGAGGCAGGCGGACCCTGTCCAGCAAGGACGACACCCGGGGCTCTCAGGTCTGTGTCTGGTCTGTGACGGGGTCTTGAGACCCATCCATAGCGGCCAACCCTCCCAGACTCCAAGGCTGATTCTGGGCCAGGGTCTCCGTGTGGCCTCTGCCAGCCCCACGAGAGCTGTCGGGAGACTCGCACCGGTCCTCGCCCAAGCCTGGCCTCCCACTCCTGGACCCCAGGCCCCCTGAGCACAGACACAGGGGGACACCAGATGGGTCCTGCACTTGCTCCCCACACCAAGCCCCTTGACCTGTGCCTCTCACGGCACCGTTCTGTCTGGGGCAGGCGCCCTCTCGTCACCAAGTGCCCCAGGCACCTGGGCCTGAAGCCCGGGGTCCCCACCAGACCGTGCACCCCGGGAGCTCCTAAGGCTGGAGCCCCTGTCCTCATGGCAGCTGAGTGTCTCCTGCAGGATCTGCACACTCCTCGAGGCAGACGGACTTGGTGAGACTCAGGGCCCATCCTGGGTGGCCAAGCGGCCAGGAACCCACATCTCCTCCGCGTGGAGCTGGCGTGTGGCCCCCCCAGGGAGAGCCAGGCTTCCCGCAGCCCCAGGCCTGGTCCCTGCTCCCGGAGGCATCTGCGCGATCCTCCTGATTAGCTGGTTTCACAGAGGCCAGGACTAAGCCGTGAAGGCAGTGACTTGCGCCCTCTCCCCTAATGCCCCCTGAGACTGGAGCTGCTTCCAAATGGACAGCAGCACCTCAGAGCCAGCGGGTGTTTGACGGGTGCCCAGCTGCCCAGGGTCCCAGACCGGGAGGGTGAGCTGAGTGGCGAAGTTCCTGGGGAAAGGAGCCCTGCAGGGTGGACCCCGAGGACTCTGGGGCTGCTCGCTGAGGCCTCTCCAGGCCCTGCTCAGCTGCTGTGGCCCTCCCCAGCCTGCGGCCACGAGGACGCACCCTCCCCAGGCGGCTGCAGCTGCAGGCCTTTGATCTAAATCCCCCCTGGACTCAGCCACCACTTGCAACAGCTTCCTGCCAGTGTCGTGTTCCCCGGCGGCCAGCCCTGCGTCCTGCACACCCTCCCGGGCGCCGGGGGCCCTTGAGTGACGACCACACATGGGCCTCCGCTGGCCCTCTGCATCTGACCTCAGGGAATCCCGACCTCCCTCCTCCTGCTCCGGCTCATGTCCCCAAGGCAGCCACAACTCACCAGCTGTCGCCTGGCCGGCCCCGCACCGGCCGCTCACTTTCAAAGGCCTGCATGTCCTCCGTCCCTCGGGGCAGAGGCAGCCACGGATGGCACAGGTGGCTCAGCCCTGCGCTTTCCTCTGGGCGCTCAGGTCCTGTCGCACTCAGCGATTCAGGTTGTTTGGAAAACCAGCAGGCCTTGTGCGTGAAGGCTGGCCTCAAAGGCCACTGGAAAAGGGAGCCGCCCTGCGCGTTGCATCCAGCTCGCTGTCTCGGGGACCCGGCCCCGCCTCGCCAAGGATGGGGCCCAGAGAGGCTCTTCACAGGAGTGTCCTCTGTGTTTCACAGGGGCCCGTCTGCAGCCGCTACCCTCGTCTCCAGGAGCTGCTGCCTCAGCGGGGGTGGGGAGTGGGGGCGGGAGTAGCGTGTTGGGCAGCATGGAGCACAGGGAGTCCTCCAGGGGCAGTAATCATCCCCAGGCACCTGTAGGCAGCCCCAGGGCTCTCACCGCCTAGCAAGGCCCGCACCCCAGGCAGGAGCCGGGGGACCCAGCGGCCACAGTTTCTGGCAGGAGCTCCAGGCTCCTCTCTGCGGCTGCCAAGGCTTCACACGGGCAGCAGCTTGGGTCAGGCCACTCTTCTCAAGCTGGTCCAGCCGTGTCCAGGTGGAGGGCCGGTGGGCTTCCAGCCTGGCCAGGCCTGCAGCTTCTTTCCCGGGGATGGGCCTACAATGCAAACACATGGGCAAAAAGCTATGAGACCTGCACGAGCATCCCCCACTGGGCCCACTCAGAGGACAGGGCCGTGACACTGGCAGGACACACAGCTGGGCATGAGAGGGGGTCTCCGGCTGCCCCGTGAAGCCCACCATGACAGTTTCATGACGTTAATCTGGAAGGCTGGAGAACCATCTACAGTCCAGGCCCTGACCCTGGACACCCAGGGTCCACCCAGTGAGAGGGGGCGGGGTCAGGGATAGAGGGGAGGCTGACCCTAAACACAGGCCCTGACCCTGGATACCCGGGGTCCACCCAGCTAGAGGGGGAGGGGTCAGGGATGGAGGGGAGGCCTTGACCCTGGACACCCAGGGTTCACCCAGTGGGGTCAGGGACAGAGGGGAGGCTTCAGTGTCCACCTAGGACCCCACCCACCTTGTTCCCATCCATCTAAGAAAGACAAGATTAGCACTCAATTCTTTCACTCTGTTTATCTGTTAAAAGTTTTTTTAAAAAATAAACAACTTGCTTCACTGGCATTCTCCAAGGATAACCGATTTCGTTTTTTTTTCTTACAGATTTTAAAGAATTCTTTGATATCGTTTGCCAATAAGAGCTATTGATGAGTTTTATGATCATTTACTTGCATTGATCATATTGCTCCTTCATGCGTTTTGTGAATGCTGATTTGTTCATATCAAATGACGGTTCTGTTTCCGGGTTACCATGGATCCCTGGATCTGCGGATTCAGTGCTTCACACCCAAGGCCACTGTCCCACCAGGTTCTGTCTTCCCACAGGGAGAGTTTACCATTTACGTGCTCAGCTCCTTGTGTGTGTTAGTTGCTCAGCTGTGTTCGACTCTCTGAAATTCCATGGACTGCAGCTCCAGGCTGCTCCTCCGTGGGATTCTCCAGGCAAGAATCCTGGAGTGGGCGCCGTTCCCGCTCCAGGGCACCTTCCTGACCCGGGGAGGGGGGACCTGGGTGTCCTGCACCGCCGCAGATTCTTCACCGCGTGAGGCGCCAGGGGAGCGCCGCTCAGCTCCTGAGGCATCTGGAAAGTAGCGCTGGCTTTGGGGTGAGAAGGGATCATCCACTTGACACCACACTTCGTGGAAAAAGGAGAGGAGAGGCCTGTGCCCTGAGGGGACACCAGGAGACGCTGCACCCAGGCCCGCCCCCAGCTCAGGCTTGGAGGGGCCACTGGGGGCCAGTGGAGGACGAGTCGCAGCTGAGCCAGCCAGGGGGGAGCCACAGCTGGCCCACCCCTCCTGGCGCTGCAGCGAGACCACCGAGAGCACAGACCATGTGCGACTGTGAAGTGTGCCACCCTCACTCCATGGGTAGGAGGGAAGGGGAGTCCCGTCCAGTGTGGTGAGCGGCAGGCCAGGCAGGCTCCCCCGCCCGCCCCTTCCCAGCCCCTCATCCGAAGGCCACAGGTGAGCTCTTCGGACCCTGCCCCAGCCACGCTGCCGCCTGCCCAGCCTCAGCTCCTGCAGAGCTGGAGGGAAAGGTTCTGTGACACTCTCCTTTTCAGTAGTTTCCCTAAATGCCCACCTGTGCTCAAGTGGCTCCAGCGGCAGCTCAGCGGGAACACTTCTTAGCGAGACTTTGTACTGACTCTTCACAAACCTAAATTCCCTAGTTAATGAAGGCCCTTGATAGCTCTCAAGACGTGTTTTCAACAAGTAGGAATTAATTAATCCTCTCAGGAGGCTTCCCAGGTGGTATTAGTGGTAAAGAACCCACCTGCCAGCGCAGGAGACATAAGAGACGCAGGTTCGATCCCTGGGCCAGGAAGAGCCCCTGGGGGAGGGCATGGCATCCCACTCCAGGATTCTTGCCTGGAGAATCCCATGGACAGAGGAACCTGGCGGGCTACAGTCCATGGGGTCGCAAAGAGTCAGACACGACTGAGCAATTGAGCGTGCACGCTCACAGCAGCAGCGCAAATGAAGCAAGACGCTGAAAGGGAAGCAGCCTCACCTCCTTGATGGTGGTCATTTCCTGCAGAAAGTCTGGATGCACTGTCTTTCCCCTACACTGCGCTCGATGAGAGCAAGCGCTGAAAGAGCGTGGCATCAGGCACTCCCGCGTTTACTGAGTCCCCACGATTAAGGGCTTTTGACAGCAATCTCAGAATCTGCTGCGTATGGAGGGTTCCAGCTGTCAAGTCCGGGCTCTGGGCCGGGCAGCTGCTCTCCCGCACACCTGCCGCCAGGCCACGCAGAGCACACAGCCTGGTCCTCCTGCCCACCGCCTGCTCAGAGGCACCAGCAGCCGAGTCCAGCCTCTGTGACCCCAGGCCCCTGGTGACCCCTCTCCCTTCCTCATCCAAGTCCCCATCAGGGCCCATCTCAGCACGAGACTGAAAATGTCCTTCCAGGGAAAGAGGGGGCCGCCAGCCCATGTGCTGACCTACAGTTCGGGACCACGTGCTACAGGACACCTGGCGTGGCCTTCAGGAGCTTCTCTGCCAAGGGGCCACGTGGTCTGCTGAGGGCGGGCCTCCAGGCAGCCTGTGTGCAGGCCAGGCCCACGCAGCCCGGCACCTGGCTCCTGAGAACACCCTCTGCCTGGGGAGGAGGGGTGTGCGGTGGAGGGACAATACCCCACCCTGTCCCCGCTGCCACGCAGATGACACCCCTCCATGCACACAGTCCCCTGGAAGCTGGCCTGCCAGTCTGCCCTGGAAGCTGTGGGCTGTTTGTGGGAGGAGCTGGCAGGGCGCACCCGGGGCAGAGCTGCATGCTGGGTGCCAGGGTGACCAGGGCTCCTGGGGAGTGTGGACTCACCCTGCTGGCCTCTGGGCCTAGGCTTGAGTTTGTGATCCCATGTCAGTCTTGTTTGGGAGGTGAGGGGGCGGAGGTTCTCCCATCACGGCCTGCAGTCCCTCTGCCCCCAAGGTTGAGCACCCGCCTCCGCACACAGGCCACCTCCAGACCCCTCTGCTGCCCAGCGGAGGAGCTGGAGCCCACCTGCCAGCCGGGGTGTTGGCCTGCGGGCAGCCCCACCTGCCGGCCAGGGAGACATGTCCGGCCTGCAGCCGCAGGTCTCCTTGCCCACCGGGACCCTGAGGAGGCTCCTGGCAGGCGGCCGGAAGGAGCTACCAAACCCTTAACCGTCAGCAGGGGCAAAGGGTTTTGTGTCTATTTCTTCCCCAAAACGTCTCTTCTTATTGTGTCTAATTAAAAGCGTCTATTTCTTTCCAAAAGGCCAACATACCCAGATTCATCCCTTTTCTTCTAACACCATCCTTCTCTGTAAAGACACACCCCACAGGCACAGGTGGGCTGAGGTCCCGGTTGTCTCCAGGTGGGCAGCTGGCCGACATCCTGCAGGGTGGCCTGGGCACACTGGTCCGGTTTCGTGTTCAGCGTAAAGAGAGTCACGGGACAGGGCAGTGAGGGTTGTGGCCAGAGACCCATGCTCAGGCCTGCCGGCTCTGGTCTCAGCCTCCCCAATGGCCTCGACAGCACCCCGCCCTGTGCTCGGTCTGCCCTCACCCCCAGGCCAAGCCGTAGTCACCCCCAACCTTGCCACTCACACGGAGGGGCTGTGAGAGGGGGAGAGGGTGTGTCCATGCTGGCGGCTGGGCCCCCAGCATCACTACTGGGCGGGAGTCGGGTGAGAACACCCAGAGCCTAGGAGAGGGGCCGGGAGACATGGCTGTGGATGAGACCCCAGCTCTGTGCCCGAGGGAGGTCCCACCCCCTTAGCATCCGGGTCTGTGGGTCACAGGGGCCTCCTCTCCTGGGGCGGCCCTGGGCTGATGAGACGTCTCAGCGCCCTCACGATGCGTGGCGCTAGCAGACACCGTGTTGCGTTCATCATTGGTTTACTGTCTAATCTATTCTTTGACCATCACACGCAGTACTACCTCCTCAGCACCTTAGATGACGAGAAGTAAAGACAGCATAAAGTTAAAATATATTAAAACAAGCCATGACCTTGTGAAAGGCAAGAGACAGTACATCAGATGGGAACAATCACCCCTGGAGGGAGGGACAGAGCTGCTCTTGCCAGCACAGAAGCCCCCTCTGCAGCCCCCAGACCACCCAATTGATGTCCGTCCCCCAGAGGCTGCTGAGAGTCCTCCCCCACGAGCGCAGGTGACAGGCCCCCACAGCCCCGCCTCTGGGCTCCGCTGGGCTCCGCAACCTCAGCCACTGGCAGGACGCTCACAGCCCTGCCTGCCCCAGACACTGCTCGAGGATGTGGCTCCTCGCCTGCTTCTCAAGAGCAGGGGGCAACTCATGGATGGGCAAGACGGAAGGCCGAGGCCCGGGGAGGTGGGCATGGAGCCCACGGGGGCAAGTCGTCCCAGGAGACCTGAGTCCGTGCCCATGCTGCGTTCAGCCTCACCAAGTCACTTCTCTTTGCTTTGTTCATCGGAAGACAATGGCCTCAGGAGGGAGGAAGAAGGAAGATGGGAGGGCGATGGGGAAGGCAATGGGAGAGGGTACCCGCACGGCAGAGCCGCTCCCGGGCAGCTGTGGCTGAATCGTTACCGAGATTCGGAAATGGGGCGCCGCAGTCTCCCACAGTGCTGGCACCGTGGCGGGGCGAAGGGTCCGCAGACCCTCAGTCTGGGGAGGGTGGCGACCTCAGGCCCACCTGGGGCAGCCGCTCCCGGGAAAAGCACAGAGCTGCGCTGGTCTCGGTAAGCAGCACCCTTTCATCAGTGGAGCCCGCATTTGTGAAGGGCCTGCCATGCGCTGGGGACAGTACATCCTGGGTCTGCAGGAAGGAGTCTCCGGGGCCAGGCAGGTTGTGGTGGACAGACCCACAGGCATGAGAGACATTCACGAGCCCTTGGCCTGAGATCCTGCTGGGTACTTGCCAGGGCTGCTGAGACCATGTGCAGACCTCACAGGGGACGGGGCTGCACGGAGGCCATGGATGCCATGGGTGAAAACCAGGACGTGGAGGCCTTGCAGCTCCTGAGCCTCGGGAAGAGCCACGTGGACGCCCCCACCCGTGCGACCGAGGATGCACCGGGCATGGCCCGCCGCCTGCTTCTTAACCCAGCGCTGTTGGTGCAGCCACTCCTGGATCCGGGTGTCCTCTCTGGTTGCTTTGAGGACAGGATCCAGAGCCGTGACAGAGCCCAGCAACCCCGAGGCTGAGCAGAGAAGGTGGCCGCAGCCGGGGCGGGAGGGGCCTCAGAGGCTCAGACCCTGAGGTGCATGCAGGCCTCCACTACGCCACCAGGTGCCCAGGGCCAGCGCTGCAGAGCACAGATGGACCCGTGTGCAACACGTCCACATGCTGGAGAAGGAATCATCCAAAATTCCGTCCATTCACCAAAAACAAACAGGGAGATGCAGAGACTCACAACAGGGGTTGCAGGTCAGCTCACTCGCCTCTTCTCTTGTCCATCAAGGACCCGGGCCCACGGCCGCAGATGCGGGGATATGAGGCAGAGGCCGAGCGGTCATGAACCCACGACTTCCCATCCACACAGAACCAGGACGGCCCAAGTGTGGCCAGGAGCAAGGACCCGAGTGGGGGTAGCCGGGCACAGCCGCCCAGCTGGGGGCCTGCAGGGCGAACGGGTCCACCAGCCTGGGCGTGCCTGACAGTGAGTCCGCCCGCCTGGGGACACATGATGGTGGGCCCACCAGTCTGGGGGCACCTGAGAGTGAGTCCACCAGCCTAAGGACACGTGATGGTGAGTCCACCTGCCTGGGGACACAGAGTGGTGGCTTCATGCTCCCCTACGGCAGGGGGACAGCCTGGTGTCAACAGCAGATGAAGGCTAGGCTTGGCAGAGGGTCTGAGACCCCAATCCCAGGCCTCCCTGCATTTCTGCCCCTACCCCCAGTCCCAGGGTCCCCGAGGAGCCTCAGGAGCACAGGCTGAGTACGGCCACTGGCTGCCTGTCCCCTGGAGCAGCATCCTCCAGAGACCACATCCACAGGACCCTGAGTCCCGAGCTTTGGCGGCGGCTCCTGGAGAATGAACACAACTCTGGAAAACGCGCTCACACCAGGCTCACCCCAGAATCAGTGGCTTCCCTCCCCTACCCCGACCCTTCCTGCCATCACCTCCCCAGGGGCCTGCCTCACAGGAAGTCCCTGCCACATAAACGGCCAGTACCGGGTCCCTCAGGCTGACCTCAGGTCCCCATGAAGCTGGGCTCCCGAGCGGAGCCCACTTCACCCCAGCACTGCAGACATGAGCTCCAGGACACACACTCCAGCCCACCCTGGAACCCCAACCCCCCAGACTCAGGTTCGGGGATGGCCTCAGTCTGCAGCTCACCATTTCCACAGCCTCTGGGACTTGTGCAGGGCTGGAGCCCTCCTCTGGGCCCTCCAGGCCCCCAGCCAGCGGCAGGCCCTCCAGCCCCAGGTGAAGCTGGCAGAACCCACACAGGTGCTCTCGCTGGGGTCCAGTGGGCTCCTTGCACCCTCACAGGGCTGAGCTCCGTCTCGAGCTTCTGCCTGAGAAGCATCCCCTGTGCACTCAGCTCCGCTCTGCCGTGTCCCCGTCACCTGTCCAAGACAAGCCCTAGGAGGGGTCCTGGGTGCAGGGCTCGGAGCTGAGCTGCAACTTCTGGTCCAATGGGTGAGTCAGGCATCAGGCAAATGAGACAAGAACGTTTCCAAGTGTGGCTGACTGTACAGGTTCAGCACTGAGGCCTGAGCGGGTTCAAGGATCCACCACAGAGCTGATGTTACCGGACCCCAGGGATGAGTGGGCCCGCCGTGGTGGGGAAAGCCAGGCAGGATGCGGATGTGCGGTCAGGCTGGAGACAGAGGCGAGGCAGCCCCGTGTGGCCACTGTGGTCTGGATTTTAAGCACAAAGGGCAGCTACACGGAAGGCAGAGAGCCATGCCTGATCTGCTGTTAGGAGACAAAGCTTCAGTTACACAGGACATCATAGGGCTGGGCGGAGGGGGGCGGGGCAGGAAGCAGAAGCTCCTTGAGGGTGGTCTGGGGGAGTCAGTGCTGCAGGAAACAGGTTGGAGGCCACAGAAAGAGGGCTGGAGGTCTCGCAGGGCCTCTGGGACGAGCCCTGAGGGGGTGACGCCTGGGACGGGTGGGCCTGACCGAGAGACCAAGGCGGAAGCCGTCCAGCAGGCCTCAGGCCCACAGCTGCCACGCTCTCGATGGGAGGAGCTCCAGGCAGGAACAGTGTGTGACCACAGAGCCCTGCATGGTGGGCCTGCGCAGAGAGCCCCCAGGACACCGGGCTCACCACTCAGTCCAGCCAGAGCTGGGGCCCAGGCCGGATCCACCGGCAGAGCGGAGGCTCTTTCCCGGCGGCCAGCTCTCCGAGGCACCTCTAGTCTCCACTAAGCAGAGAGTGTTATTCATCAGGACTTCGCGTGCGGCAGAAGTCGCCCACTGTGCCCCTCATGGATGGTTGCCTACTTGTGTCTGTAAGTGCCCATTGCAGCGCCAGGTCCAGGCAGATACAGATGGACGCAGCTCAGAGCATAGACGGACATGCCTGTCTGTGCCACTGCCTATGGACGGAGTTGGGAGCCTTTCCTCCTCCAGTTGGATGACTGTGAGGACAATGTACACACTTCCCAGAGAAACTGGAAGATAAAGACATGCTTGTGGTGTGTGGGCATATGTGTGTGTGTGTGCACGTGTGTGGGTATGTGTGCATGTATGCATGTGTGTGTGTGCACATGTGTGGGTGTATGTGCATGTGTGGGCATGTGTGTATGTGTGTGGGGAGGTGTGCCCATGTGTCTGCATGTGAGTGTGTGCCTGTGCATGTGTGGGTCTGTGCCTGTGTGTGTGTGCATGTATGCATGTGTGTGGGTGTGTTTGCATGTGTGTGGGTGGGTGGGTAGGTATGCATGTGTGTGTGCCTGTGCGTGTGTGCCTGTGTGTGTGTGTGCATGTGTGCACGTGTGTGTACATGTGTGCACGTGTGTGTGTGGGTGTGCGTGTATGCATGTGTGGGCATGTGTGTATGTGTGGGTGGGTGTGCATGTGTGTGCCTATGCGTGTGTGCGTGTGTGCTTGTGTGGGCATGTGTGCACATGTGCACGTGTGCACGTGTGTGGGTGTGTGCATGTGTGTGCTTATGTGGGCATGTGTCTATGTGTATGCATGTGTGTGTGTGTTGTGTGCATGTGTGCATGTGTAGCCATGTGCATGTGTGTGAGCATGTGTGTGTGCCTGTGCGTGTGTGCATATGTGGGCATGTGTGCATCTGTGTGCGTGTGTGGGCATGTGTGCCCTTGTGTGGGTGTGTGTGCCCATGTGTGGGGCATGTGTGTACATGTGTGCATGTGCATGTGTGTGCATGTGTGTGGGCAGTTGTGCCCGTGTGTGTGCATGCATGTGCATGTGTGTTGACAGGTGTGCCCATGTGTGGGCGTGTGTGTTGACAGGTGTGCCCATGTGTGGGTGTGTGTGAGTGTGTGTGCCCGTGTATGGGTGTGTGTGCCCGTGTGTGGGCATGCGTGCTGGCTTGGAGAGACTTTGAAGACACACTGCTGCTCGTGATGTGTGGGGTGGCTGTCTGCCGTGTCCCGGGTGCTCGGGGCCCTGTGTGGGCCTGTCCTTGTCAGGGCTGCGGCACGAGGCCCGCCCTCCCCCTGGCGGACGCGGGCTCACATGTCTGTTCTCATGTGGATCGCTGCCCGGTGTTGGAGGCAGTCTTCTGTTTCTCAGTCTCTACACAAAATCATCAGAAGGAAAGCAGCCATAGTCGTAGCAGTGAATTGAGTGACTTCCATGCTATCGTCTGAGAAATGCTTTTAAATTAAGATTAGTCGTTACTGTTCATTGCTTAACAAGGAAAATGTAACTGGGTGTGTTTTAGGAGAAATGACAGGCAAGCTCAGAGAACGAGCTCATGCTTCCTACAGAGGCCAGGCCCCCGCACTGGGCACAGGGCCTTGTGGGATGTCACTGGGGACAAGAAACCCCGCGGGAGAGGAGAGACCCGCCCGGGGCCGCGCGGCCTGCCTGGGGCCGCCTGGACCCAGCCCCTCATCCGTGGAGCCTCCTCCTGGGAGTCACCAGGCTGCTGCTGTTGCCTCGACCTGGGCAGCAAGGAAAGTGAGAGATTCTCAAACCTCTCAGAGGCCAGTGCTTCTGAGAGACCGTCTGGTTGTGACTAAGCTTTTCTTTAAGTGAACAGTGAGTGGCCGTAGACGCTTTCTGGGAGCTGGGCTGCTGCTCTGTGTGTCTAATGTTTAGGCTCATACCTTCTGTTATGTATAAACTATGGGTAAAGGCCACATTCCACAGAATCCAAAATGCTGGCAACACAGAGCCCAGGTGGAGACACTGTGCGGCTGCCGGACTCTTGCGGCTTCACTGGAACTCCCTGCGGGGCCGGGTCATCTACAGCCCTGGAGTCGCAGCACCACGGAAGGGCAGAAATTAGCTGGGTGGCAAACGCCTCAGACGCAGAGCCGGGAAAGGGGGGATCAGAGGAGCCCCACCCGGGCATCTCCCGGACTGGCGGCGAAGCTTGTGGGCCTGTGAGGGGAGGGCGGCCGTTGGCCCCGTCCAGGGGGCGGGTGGACATGCGACCCTGCACCAAGGGCGCAGATCACGCCCGTCTCTGTCTCTGAGCGTCTCGCTGCAGAGGCGGGCAGGCAGGCGGGGGCACCACCCCGCCTCACCCCACCTCTCGGGAATCCCACGCCTCCCTGCCCCTCCCTGCCCCACCTCACCCCACCCCACGTCGCCCCACCTCTTGGGGACCTCACCCATCTTGGTGTTGCCGTCACTAGGACCCCACTTCCTTCCCATGAGCTGCCCACCCAGCCCACCTCTGTCCTCCGCCACTGACTGCCCACACGTTCACTCCTGGGTCCAGCCCCTTCCCAGCCTCCAGGCCAAACGTTCTAGTCCCCGAAATGGCCTCATTTGAATCTCTGCCCTTTCGCTCGGGCTAAGCGACAAGAAGAGTCTGAACCCCACTGCGGACTTCGACGTGGGCAGAAAGGAGCGCTCCGCAGAGGCCGCCTCTCTCCCTGACGGGCGCCGGCCCGTGAGCCGGGACAGACGCGCGTCTCCTGTTGGCCTAGTCGGCCTCCCCTCCCCTCCCTAACCCGGTCTCCTCAGTGTCGCTGGGGAGTGAATGAGGGTGTGAATGTGGGTTCTGACACGCCGGTGTGCACACACAGCCTCGGAACTCTCGCCGTGTCAACGTAGCGAGGGTTTCCAGCAGCCCAGGGTCCCTTCCTGCCCCTCAAGCCTGAGGTGAGGGTCCCGCTCCCAGGCCACTCGCACGGCTGGCCTCAGGCCCCTGTGTCTCAGAATGAACAGAAGGGCAGGCTCAGGAGGACAGGAAGCCGCATCCAGGGTCTCACCCAGAGCAGACCCCCGTGGCCTGGCCAGGAGAGCTCGGCCGGAGGCCCCGGGGGCCGGTCTGCAGCGAGGGACGCGGGAACCCCCGGGGCGCTGCTGCGGGCTGGGCCGCCGTGCCTGCACTCGCCACACAGCAGAGGTGGCGAGGGGTCTTCCCGTAACTGTCTGCGGGAAGGAAAACGCCTCGCATCTGAGAGCTAAAATGGACAGTGAGACATCTTTTTGTTCAAGCTCATTTTCACAAACAAATCTCAGAGGATGATGATGAGGTCGTCCTGCCTCCTCCCAGGGCCCCAGTCCCCACCCCGCCTCCCCCACCCCGGTGGTCAGTGGCCACAGAGCTCTCTGCTCGCCCTCGGGGAGCAGGCCCCCAGGCAGCAGGACCTCAGCGGGGCGTGATGGAGGGCCCTTCAGGCCCACAGGGAAGCAGCGCGCTTGCCTGGCATTCTGGGGTCTCAGCCTCCCAGGCGGAGCTCTCCCTTCCTCAGGAGCAGTGGGTGGAGGGGCTGCATTCCTTGTTATGCGGAATTGTCTCTTCACGTTTCCTGCTTATCACCTGACTCAGTTTGCCATCAAACTCTAAATTAATTCTGATTATTTCGATGCAGGACGACAGGATTTCAATAGCTCCTAGCACCAAACCAGCCATTTAAAGTCCAAAAGCTCACACATCTCTCTAAGAGCTGCTGGTCCTGGCCTTCCTAGAGCCTCATTTGGAGTGAGGACTCAGTGTGTTTTTGCCACGCTGAGTGAACTTGAATTCCCTTTAATTGAACTCTATTAACAGCATTTCAGGACATACTCAAGACGCATCCCATTAAACCTGAAACATCCTCCCTTTAGCGGGTGTTCTCAGAGGCCCCGGAAGCTCCGCAGCTCGCGGTCAGCTGGCAGGGGTGGATGTGAGCCGAGCTTCTGCTCTGAGTCTCCATTTGGGGTCTGGTCTCCTTGCTTTTGTCCACAGTCCTCCCAGATTTCAAGACAGAGCTTCGTCCTGTGGATCAGCGACACTGCCAGCCCTGGGCCTGATAACACAAGAGCAGGAGGTTAGTCCACGCCTGGGCTTGGACACTGGCCGGCTCACTGACACGTGAGGGCCCTTCTGTCGGGTGGAGATGGCGTGCACGCCCCTCCTCCAGCCTGGAGCCTTGTCCTTGCCCAGGGCGCCGTGGCCTGGCCCTCGGAGGCCTGTTCCCCCCGTCTGTCTGCACAGCGGCAGTGCGGGCTGGACTAGACTGTCCTCCAGTGCCAGCCTGGCGCTGGGCTCCTTGCCTGCCGCCAGTGCTCTGCAGAAGCTCATTTCTGTGGCCAGTGCTGCCCCGTCCCTCTTCCCTGGAGAGTCTGCGGCCCTCAGCTCTCAGCCACGGGGTGGCCCTGGGCGGCATCCGCGTTCTGAGCCTGGCGGATGGTGGAGGGTGCAATAGGGCACCACGAATGCTCAAGCACTCACTCAGCAGTCTCTGAAGGGGAGGGGGCCTGGAGACAGAGGTCTGCCTAGTCAGAAGTCGAAAAGGAGCCCAGGAACGGGGCAGGACTGCAGTCACGGTGGGAGGCAGTCACCGCGCGGATGCAATGCCTCTGCCAGAAGCCTGCCAAGGGCTGCGGGCCATCCTACCAAGCGTTCTAGAGGCTTTGCAGGCAGAAAGGGAGCATTCTCCCTCTGATCTGACTCATGGGCATGCAGGCTGCCTTGGTTTGCTTGACAGCAGCGCAGGGGGAGCATGGTGAGGAGGACGAGGCTGCAGGGAGGGTGCTGGAGCTGGGTCAGACCTGCCGGAGACGGGGGTGCAGGTGCCCAGAGGCGGCCGTGCCCGGGAGTCCATCCTGTGCCCTCGGGAGACCGGAGGATATTCGAAACTCACAGGAAATCCCATCCAGTAGAGCTTCAGAGAGCCTTCGGGTGAAATGAATACAGAAAAGAACGTTGCAGTAGGGTGAACTGCGACTTCCTGGATCACCGCTTGGAAAGTCTGTGCGCTCACTCCGATTTTTCCTGAAGGGGGTACACGTTGTTTAGCAGCTTACCACCCTGCTTTCAGACCCAGAAAAAGGGCAGTGACTGGCCCTAAACGAGACCAAGTTTGACTTCAGCAGCATAACCTACAGAAGGCCCCGGGGTTGCGTCAGGTGGAAGGGGAGCAGGCAGGTGAGGGGAGCTGGGCTTCTCCTGGCAGGTCAGGAAGACGCTTCGCAGAGAACGGATGCCTCACACAGAAAGAGCTTCCCAGAGGCCCTCAGGGGCCCAGGGGACAGCTGAGGCCGGGCTCCATCCAGCAGTAACTCGGCTGTGCCCACCCCGCCCCACCCTGCCCAGGAGGGGCTCGCATGGGCCCCTCTCCCTGGAGCCTGGTTGGAGGCCCCTGGCCTCAGCAGCCTGCCTCCTGGAAAGAAACTAAGCTGTCGAGAGTGAGAAGTAAGAGCAGCCCCTCTCCGCTCCTGGCGCCGCGGGTGAACTCACATGTCTGCGCAAACGGCCCAGACTCCCACCCCTGGGAAGCCGAGAGCCTGCCCAGCAGACACGGGACAGGCATGTTTACCCAGCACTGCCTGACCCCACTTCCACGAAGCTCTCTTCTTCACAAAATACATGTCGCCATTTGGCGGAACACGTGCTCTTTTAAAAACAGCAGTGAAAGTTCTCGCCTGTAGGTATTTCTAGCTTACCGGGCGTTATTCAGCGAGCGTTCTGGCAGCCTTCTTGAGGTCTGGCTTTCGTGGGACTCGCCCACTTAAAGCGCACGGCTCCGTCGGCGCTGCACGCCTCGAGGGCCCCGCCACAGTCCAGGCCAGAGGCGCTCCGGCCCCCGCGGCAGCACTGCGCCCACTCCGCGCGGCGCCCGCTGTCACCGCCCACGCCACCTGGCGCTCAGCCTCCCGGCCCTGCTCGCAGCGCGGCCGCTGTTCCCCAGGCGCGGCCAGGGTGGCGGGCCAGCCCTCCGCCTTCCCTGCAGAAGGCGCTTCTGCGGGGAGCGCGCCTTCCGTCAGAGCCCTGCGCCCCGCGGGTGTCGGCGGCACCTGCCGAAGCCCACCGGGGCAGAGGCCGGGCTGGGCTCCAAGCGGGGCGCCGGAGCGGGCGCAGCTCCTGAGGCCGCGCGGGAGAGACGCCCGGGCTCGGGGCGGGAGCCGGAGCGGCTGGCGGACAGAGGCCGCCAGCAGACTGCCCGCGCCGGCAGGCGCGGTTCTGAGGGCCTCGGGGACTGTGCCGAGGCCGGGGAGGGGCGAGGGGCCTGGCCAGACTGCAGGGGCAGCACTCTGGACGGTGTGGCCAACACGGAGACGGGCGGGGGCCGTGGCGCAGACC
The DNA here is from genome assembly GCA_006410535.1 of Litocranius walleri. NCBI lineage: Eukaryota > Metazoa > Chordata > Mammalia > Artiodactyla > Bovidae > Litocranius > Litocranius walleri. The sequence goes on from SJYG01000933.1 coordinate 470,026, forward strand.
CCAGGCAGAGTGTGGTCAGGGCGAGTCTGCCTCCGGTGTGAGCCGTGCGGCCGTGACCCTGGGGCTCTCAGGAGTCTTCTCCAAACCACAGTTCAAAAGCATTGGTTCTTTGGCGATCAGCCTTCTTCATGGTCCAACTCTCACATCCATACACGACTACTGGAAAAAACATAGCTTTGACTATGCAGACCTTTGTCAGCAAAGTGAGGTCTTTGTTTTTAATACACTGTCTAAGTTTGCCATAATTTTTCTTCCAAGGAGCAAGCATCTTTTAATTTCATGGCTGCAGTCACCGTCCACAGTGATTTTGGAGCCCAAGAGAGTAAAGTCTGTCACTGTTTCCATTTCTTACCCTTCTGCTTGCCATGGAGTGATGGGACCGCCGTTTTTTGAATACTGAGTTTTAAGCCCGCTTTTCACTGTCCTTTCACCCTCACCAAGAGATTCTTTAGCTCCTCTTCACTTTCTGCCACTAGGGTGATGTCATCTGCATATCTGAGGTTGCTGATATTTCTTCCAACAGTCTTGATTCCAGCTTGTGATTCATCCAGCCTGACATTTCACATGTACTCTGCATATGAGTTAAATAAGCAGGGTGATGATATTCAGCCCTGACGTACCCCGTTCCCAGTTTTAAACCAGTTTTTTCATGTAAGGTTCTCACTATTGCTTCTTGACCTGCACACAGGTTTCTCAGGAAGCAGGTAAGGTGGTCTGGTATTCCCCTCTCTTTAAGAATTTTCAACAGTTTGTTGTGCTCCACACAATCAAAGGCTTCAGCGTAGTCAGTGAAGCATGAGTAGATGTTTTTCTGGAACTCTCTCAATTTCCTGTGATCACATGGATGTTAGCAATTTGGTCTCTGGCTCCTCTTCCTAACCCTAGCTTATTTTCTGGAACTCTCTCAATTTTCTGTGACCAAATGAATGTTAGCAATTTGGTCTCTGGCTCCTCTTCCTAACCCTAGCTTATACATCCGAAAGGTCTCAATTCACATACTGTTGAAGCCTACCTTGAAGGATTTTGAGTATTACCTTCCTAGCATGTGAAACTAACACAGTTGTACAGTAGTTAGAAAATCCTTCCGCATCGGTAAAGTGAATTCATTATTTTTTCTTTCATTTTCCATTCGCCTGCATCTAAGAGTTCGCTTTCCAGCCTAAGGCCATGAAGACTTGCTGCTGTGTCTTCTTCCAAGGGTTTGCAGGGGTAGCTCTCACATCAGGCTGTGGACTCATCTTTCAGTGCTTGTATTAATATGTGATATGAGGCAGGGGTCTAGCTCCATTCTTCTGCGTGTGAATATCCAGTTGTCACCACACGGCTTGTTGAAGACTGTCCTTTTCCTCAGTAAATCCTCCTGGTGCCTTGGTCAAGCATCAGCTGACTATAGAAACAGGGCTTCTTTCTGGAGTCTGTCCCTTTGGTCTGTGTGTCTCACCTGTGTCTTGCGCTTGCGTGGACCGCAAAAGGCTGCATTTCTAGGCCAGGGTTGGGGGGTGAGAAATGGTGCTTTTGGAGACAAGGAAGGCGGCGTGGCATGCTGACGAGCAGTAGGCTGGGCTTCACTTGTTAGGCCTTCCGCAGCTCTCCCGGTTATCCAAAGCAGGCAGGCGCTTCAGAACTCCACTGGTGGAGTAGCAACGTGGGTGCCGCTCGTGAACTCACAGTTTGGGTGCCCTCAGCGGGGACAGCTTGAGACAGGCTGTCACCGTGGCACCTGGAGCCCGGGCCTGGGGCCGGGGAGCTCTGCGGCCGCCGGGGGCGAGCACTTCCGTTCAGCCCATGTCTTGAATGTGGGTGCTCATGTCAGCTTTATCCAGCGTCCGTGCGCTGTGCTAGCACAGGCGACTCAGCTGGGCAGATCGACAGATGTGTTGTCTTCGTGAAGCGGGACACCGATCCGCTGCAGAAGAGTGAAGGGATGAACCGCTGACCCCTGCTCAGCACATCTTAAAATATATAATTTTAAGGAGCACATGTCTGCCCAGGGCTCCCTAGGGGTGTGCCCCCAGGCAGCTTTCTGGGAAAAAGCTACAAGTAGTTTACTGCTTTAAAAAAAGTCAGCTTTGCTGATGGTAATTTATGTGTAAAGAAATGCAGCAATTTTCACTGTAATATTTGAAGTTTTGGGAAACGCAATTTTACAGCCATGAAGTCATCACTGCAATAAATAAACAGAATATTTCTATCCCCGAAAGCATCCCCCTGCCCCTTCAGGGTCAGCATCCCATCCCCCCGATCCAGCCTCTGGACCTTGGCAACCACCTCCATTTCCTTTACTATTCTGCTGCCTCCTCTAAAATTTTATATACATTTCATACAAATGGCATCATACTGCGTGTGGTCCTTCATGTCTGGCTTCTTTCACTTGAAATGCTTTTAAGATGTGCTAAGCTGCCCCAGGGGTCAGCAGTTCAGCCCTTCACCTTTCTGCAGCAGAGCGGTGTCCGTCTTCGTGTAGAGACCACACCTGCTGGTCTGCCCAGCTGACAGTCATCTGAGCTATGCCCAGGGCACGGACACTGTGGATAAAGCTGACATCAGCGTCTGCGTTCAAGACATCGGGTGAATTTTCATCCCCTTGGGTAAATGCTTACATTGCTGGCTGTGTTGTGTGTGTTTAACTTTATTTTAAAAAAATGCTGTATGTATTCCAAAGTGTCTGTACCATTTTGCATTTCCATCCACAATGTACGATAATTCTAGTTACTCTAAATATTCAACAATACTTAGTGCTTCCAGGTTTTTATCTTTTTTAATTTACCCATTCTTACTGGGGGTGGAGTAGAGTCTTAGGGTTTTAATTTGAATTTTTCTAATAGCTAATTATGTTAAGCATCTTTTCAGGTGTATGTTTCCATTGGTTTAGCCCCTTAAGTGTTTATTAAAATATTTTGCTCATTAAAAAAAATAGGCTGTTAGTTTTATTAGTGAGTAATGAAGTTGATTACATATCATGGATACAATTCTTACTTTTTAATGTATTTTTCAAGTGTTTTCTACCACCATAGGACTTATTTTGTCTTCTCAGCAGTGTCTTCCAAAGAACAGCAGCCTTTAAACATGACAAATCCACCGATTGCTCTGCTTCCTGGATCATGGTTTTGGTGGCATGTCAGAAATATCTTTGCCTAAATCAGGGTCGCGAGAATTTTCCCTGTTTCGGTTCTGCAGGGCTAGCTCTTATACTCACAGTTTCGTATCCTGAGCTGATTTTGGTGCACGGTGTAGAGCAAGGGCCTGAGCTTGTTTGCTTGCACGTAGCTTGTCAGCGGTCCCAGCGCCATTTGTTGAAAAGCACGCTCCTTCCCCATGGCCCGTGTAGGTTCGTCGTCTGCAGTCAAGTGCACCCGAAGGCAAGGCTACGTCTGCACCCGCACCACGTGCCCATCTCACGCAGATGCCATGCTGTCCTGATGCAGCAGCTTGACAGCAGGCTTGGAAATCAGGAGGTGGAAGGCCTCCAGCTTGGTTCTTTTCCACTACTGTCTTGGATATTATAGGCTATTTTCAGTTTCATGCAGAATTTAGGGCCTTGCTTTTCTATGGAACCTGGAAATACTTGCTTTTATTTGCCGTGATGCTTCACAGTCCGTGTAGCCACCCACACCGCTGGGTCAGACCTGCCGCCTTGCTGTTTGCCCGCTGCTTGTCCCGTCCGCTCTGGGTTCTTTCTTCTGCCTCTGTCCGCTCTCTGAGCTTTAAAAGTTCCTTTCTTACCAGCAGTTTGCTTATGAGCTATACACCTTTGTCTTGCTTTTGAGTGGTGGCTCTAATCTTTGCAGCGCTCAGGCTAACGTGTCCCCATCAGCTTCCAACCATCACGAAATGCTTCCTCCAGAAGTGGGCCCCTGGTGACTGAGGGCACCCCGCTCACCGCGCCTGCCCCGTGCCAAGGCTGTGGCCACTCCTTTCGCCTCCACATGTTCTGAGGGTCTCTCGGTGCTGTCAGCAGCCCTGCTCTCGGCCGTCTGTGACCTTGTAAATCTTATTTTTGACTGTTTTCATCACTGATTCTGCAAAGAAAGGGAGCACTTGATGTATAGCAGTGCCCCGAATAGTCTCCTTTTCAAGAGATGAGAAGCAAGAGAGAGGCTTTTCTTGCTCGCCCACATATCTGCTGTGTCTGGCATTCTTCATCTGTGCGGCTCCAAATTTTTGCCGGTCTAACGGAGGAGCCTCCTGTAACAGTTTACGGTGGAGGTCTGTGAATGTCCTCAGAGTTGGCTTGTCTAAAAACAGTTTCACTTTACCTTCTGGAAAGTGTTTTTTCTGCTTAAATAGTTCTAGTTTAGCAGGGTGCCCCACCCCGCCTTGTTCTCAGAGATGCATCGCCAGTGTTTTCTAGCTTCTGTAGCCTTCCCAACAAGTCATCCCTTCCCTGGTCTCAGGATACTGTGTCTCCTTCCGGCTGCTCCATCCTGTCTTTCTGCAGCCATTGTTTGTTAGACACTTTCGGTCTCTGTCTCCCTCACTCGCTATAATGTATGTAGACGGATACAGACACACACACCTGCATAGGCGTGCACATCTCCTGCTGATCTCTCTGGAGAACCTTAACAGGTTAGGAAGAAACACTTTGCATCATATATTATTCTGTACTTTGGAAAATTCCTTACAGTTTAAATTAATATTGAATTAATTTTAAATTTAATTTAAAATTAAATTACTGCACACCAGAAACTAATATAATATTGTATATCTCAAAAACTTAAATTATTTTTCAATTTTTACTTTCAGATTGAAAGAAAATTTTTTTAAAATTATGTCACTGTCTCCCTTCATAAGAAGCAGTTGACCTCGAGCAGGTGGCCCTAAACTGCTCACAAGATGCTCGTGAGGGATCTTTAGGGGAAAGTGGAAGCAGGGATGGACTCCACGGCCAAAACAATGGGGAAACACTGGATGCACAAGTTAGGTCCCCAGAAAGCAAAGGCCCCAGCCTGCAGCGATGTCTCCTCCCAGGAACTTCTTCACACCGTGAACTTCCACAGAAGGCCGGCACATGCAGCATCTCCCGCCTCCTGAGACGCCTTTCTTCTCTGAACATGTGACATCCCTGGGGTACAGGGTTCCTGGATTACACTTTGAGAAAAGCCCTCGGGGCACAGTCCAGAGCTTGAGCCCTCAAAAACCCAACACGCCCCACAAGCAGTTCAGACCACTGACATGGAGGATGCTCGCTCCACAAATACCGCCCATCCCAACTGAGCGCGGGCGCCGGCTGCTCATGGATGCTCACCCACGGGGCCCGCTCACGGGTGGTCGCCCACGGGCTCCACCTTCTCCTGGAGCCGCGGCAGCTTGCTCCTGTCGCCATCCCATCTCTGTCTGGTGGTCTGTCTGTCCAGTAAACGGAGGCCCCAGTGCTGACAAGCGGTTCCAGAAGCAGGCTGCGTCCTCTCTGAAAGGCAATCAAGCCCCTGCCATGACAGCCTGTTGCCTCAGCCACTGGAACGTCCGTCAGTGCCTCCGCGCGGCCGGGGGCTCTGTTCCCTCGAAGGGGCTCTGTGCACCTTCTCCTCGTGGCCTGCCCACACATGTGGAAAGAAGAGGCCCTTTCAGGGAAAGGCGGGTCATGAGCCCTTCAGGTGCTACGATTCGCATCTTGCCTGCAACAGGGTGCTTCCAGCGGAGGAGCCTGTGCGGCTGCGAGCTGCAGCGCACCCCACCAGCGGACACCAGCCCCACAGCCCTTGGGGCCCCTCCATGTCCCTCCCCTTCTGTCCAGGGGCCCCCATCCCTCCAAGCTGGCCTGGGGCCCCCATTCCCCCATGCCATCCAGGGGCCCCTGTCCCTCCCTGCCGTCCAGGGGCCCTTCCCCGTCCCTCCTTGATGCTCAGGGGCCCCCATCCTTCCCCTGCCAGCACTGCAGGGCCCCTCCCTGTGCCATCGAGGGGCCCCCCGTCCCCCTGCCTCCTCCCATGCTGTCTTCGAGCCAAGACCATTGCAGAGAGAGCTGTGTGGGGAGGCTTCTGGGCTATAACTCGCCTACTTGCCTCTGTTCCAGCCCCGGAAGCACAGGGCATTGACTTGATGAGCCCCTTCCTGTCATCACCGCCCGCTCCCTTCTCCCGAGAGCGATCACCTTATGGGACCTGGGCCTGCAGGGTCACGCCCAGTGGCCTCCACCTTCTTCCTGCTTCCTCTGGGCCTCAGCCCCACCCAGCTCCCTTTTCTTTGCTTTCCTTTGGAAAAACAAATCAGGTAGTGCGTCTGGAAAAGATGTCTCCAGCTGGGTGTCTTCCGCAGGCCTCCCACGGGCCACGTCGCTCCTGTGGGCCAGCCACGTGAATGCTGACCCCAAGCGCACCCCGTGGGCAGCCCTCCAAGCAGCAGTGACCGGACCCCTGTGGGGCAGAGGCAGTCCCTGGGGTGGGGGGACGGTGATGAGCCGGCCCCAGCCCAGGCTCTGCCCCTGGGTGTGCGGGCACACTTCAGAGCCATGGGGGGATGGCCTGGCAGGTGACTGCCTGAGGTTTTTGCTACCATCAGACGCAGCCATGCTGCTGCAAGCCGTCTGGAGTGGACACAGGGCCTGTACCGTTCGCCAGCTCTGGCCCTTATTGGGGCGGACTTCGACCCTAGATTCAAAGGTGGCAGCCCGTGCTCTCAGCCCCTCAGCGTGTTGCCTTTGAACATGAAGTCTGGTCGATGCAGTTAGCTGAGATGAGGCCGTAGGGGACTTAGGGAGCCTGCCCCTGCAGAAAGGGGATTTGGACGAGGGTGGGTGGCCCTGCTCTGGGCAGGCTCTGGGACAAGCGGATGGAGCCACACCATGCCCTGAGGGGAAGGAGCCCTTTGGAGGGGTCTTGCCCTGAGCAGGTCCCCAGAGGCCGGGCCTGGGCTGGGCACACAGCCTGGGTTCTGAGTGCCCAGAGGGGTCCCCCCCACGGTGGCAGCAAGAGAGAGCAGGAGGTGCCCGAGAGCTCTGCCTGGCTGGCGGCCTTGCCACCAGAAAGCTGACGGCCATGCTCCCTCCGCCCTTGTGATGCAGACTGTGGGGAAGACGGGCCTGCAGCAGGCCCACAGGAGGCCCTCTCAGGAACGAGGCGCTCACTTTCCCTGCTGCGGGGGCCGGGGGCGGGTCCCGACGACTCTGGCGAGCTCAGCAGAGCAGGACGGGGACAGCTGGGACAGGACACACTGGCTAGCCTGCCCCACAGTGGTTCTACAGTGCTGTTCTTGAGCAGACTGTGTGTCAGGCTCCGTGGTATTTTAACAAATAAGGACAAGTCTTCAAGATGGACTGGGGAGGGCCCGTCTGAGTGATAGGGAGTAGTCTCTTAGAGGGAGAGACGGGCGTCCTAGGTTTGGAGGTGCTGGGACCCCAGCTGGCTGAAAGCCCAGGGAGAGGCTTCACTGGAGGGTCTCATGCCCAGTCACCTCATCACTGAGGCCAAGCCCCAGTCTGTGCCGTTTGATGCCTGAGATGGGGGGC
>SJYG01000933.1:477933-501576 GCA_006410535.1 Litocranius walleri
CCCGCCCAACACTGCCCCCTCTCTGTGCACCAACACGCAGGCATCCAGGGATGGTCAGGCCAGTGTGGACGGGCCTCCGGGAGTGGTCAGGATGGCGTGGATGGCCCTCCGGGGGGCGGTCAAGCCAGCATGGATGGCCCTTCTGGGGGCAGGGGTGCCTCAGGCCAGCGTGGACGGCCCTCCAGGGTCAGTCAGGCCGGTATGGATGGCCCCCCAGGGGCAGTGGCGCCCGTGTGGCCTAACTCAAGGGTAGGCCAGCTGCGGTCTGGCTGGGGGCCTGTGCCCTGTGGTTTCCCGTGGCTCGTCCATCCTCACGTGCCCACCACCCCAGTGATGCTCGTTGGGGAGACCAGCTCCGGCTCCTGGGAGTGTCTTCTTCACCTGCTCCGCTCCTCTGTGTGGGCTTAAGATGGCCCTCCTTGCACGGCGTTCACAGTCAGGGTGTTCCTGTCTTCCTCCTGGGGAGGAAGGTGCTGCTCTCTCCATGTGGACACCCTGAACCTTCACACAGACCCCCGGAGGTGGCCAGCTCCTGCACCATCCCAGCTGAGCCTGGCAGGGACCCCACTTCTTCTGCAGAAGCTCCCCCCCACATCACCTTGGCGTCCACAGGCCCCGGGCAGGGAAGGGCAGAGTCTGTGGGGACAGTGGGTCGCAGGCTCGGCTTGCCCAGTAGGTGGGGGCGGTCCCGGCTCCCCCAAGCGAGGACAGTGAAGCATAGGTGTGGTTGGCCCCGGAAGGATGACCAGCTCCCAGGGACAGAGAGCTGTGTGGGGGGTGAGCTCAGATCAGACACTGGTGGATCATTAACCTCGATCAATGCTTCCATGGAGAGCAGGTGGGGGCTCCCTCAGCTGCACCCCCTCCATAGCTCCCAGGGCCGGGCCAGGAGCTGTATGGAGGGGTGAGCTCAGACCAGACATTTGTGGATCGTTAACCTCGATCAGCACTTCCACGGAAAGCAGGTGGGGGCTCCTGTGGCTAGCACACCCCCACCCCCAACAGCTCCCAGGGCCGGGCCAGGAGGCGGCGCCCAGCAGGCCGTCTGCGGTGGAGCAGCCCTGTCTCTTGGGAAGCTCCCTGTCCTGTGCCCTCTTCCTGCCCACAGACGTGTCTACGCTGCGTCCTGCAGCAGACCTGGGTTCAGTGGGAGGACCTGGGTGGAGGCTGCCAGGGAAGCGTTCAGCACCTGCGCCGCCAGGGGAAAAGGCAGTGGCCCCCTTGAGCCTCAAGATGCGAAGGTCGCCGTGCGGACACATCTCTGCCGTTCAGGCAGTGGAGCTTCCGCCCTCTGCCTCGTCTGCACGGGGGCCAAGTGTCCAGCCAGACCCCAGGCCTCAGCGGCTGCGTCTCACCCACCAGGCCTGAGGGGGCTTTGTTCTCCTCAAGTAAGCAACAGGTTGGAGCAAAAGCTTCCTTCAAAGGAAGGAAGCTGGGTGCCTGTGGACCTGCCATCATGGCAATGACGTAGGTTCTCAGCAGCCAGAGCAGGAGACAGCCCCTCCCCACAACCCGAAACACCCAGACAGCATCAAGAACGGTTGCCCTGACAACCTCTGCAGCCATGCCAGGTGTGCGTGAGAATGCTTGTGTGTACCTGTGGACATGCTTGTGTTCACACCCATTACAATCCAGGAGCGAAGCAAAACTGCCCTTACAGTGTGCTGCTCCCAGTGCCCACATACGGAAAATCTGTTATTATGGTAGCTATGTTCTGAGCAGAAATCACTTCACGTTTACTTCATTTAATAATTGATATGCGAGGCTCTCTTAACGTGTAGCACTTGCAGTGTGAGGATAATGGAGGCCATTACTGAAGGCCAGCTGGGTCACTGGGGTGCTGTGAACACAGTCCTCTCCCTGGGGAGTTGGGTCACTGGGGTGCTGTGGACACAGTCCTCTCCCTGGGGAGCTGGGTCACTGGGGTGCTGTGGACACAGTCCTCTCCCTGGGGAGCTGGGTCACTGGGTGCCGTGGACACAGTGCTCTCCCTGGGGAGGAAACAAAAGCTGTCCACCAGGCTCCGGGCACAGGGCTTCCGAGCAGCCATTGGCAGCGGCGTGTCTTGTTCAGGATTAGCACAACTGTGAGTAACAGAGTCTATAAACGTGCTTGCCCAGACAAACACTGTGAGGATTATCAGACTTCTGCTGGAGGGCGAAGCCTGATTACCAGGTGGGGCCAGGAGGAAGTGGGCCTGCCCACCCACTCTGCTCTCCCATGGCTCTTCTCACCGTCCACCTGCAGCGGCCCTAACCCTGCGGCAGACTGCTCACCTCCCACGGGACAAAGTCACTGTCTCCAGGCAGAGCACAGCCTGAGTGCACCCTTGCTCCTCAGGGGCACCCTCAGCTCAACCGAAAGGGGAGCCAGCCGCCTGTGTCCGCTTCAGGCTGACCAGGGCCAGGCTGGGCCACCTTGACGCGTCCACAGGCCAGGGCTTCAACAGCAGGCCTACCCCTCCCACCGTCCAAAAGCTGGGTGCCGAGGCCAGGGTGCCAGCTGAGCGCTTGGTGCTGGAGAGGCCCCTCACTGGCCTACAGGCCTGTGTGTAGAGAGAGGCCAGCCCAGTGCAGCCACGCACTGAGGCCCCTCAGGTCCCACCCGGTCAAGCCACGAGCTCCTGGCCAAGTGGTCGTGGCCCAGACCTCTGGTCAGCGGGTCACTGGTGCAGTTGCTCAAGTCCAGTGGGCATCCTGCCCCCTTACTGGGCGTCTCCCTTCCTCCCTTCCAGGGGATTGCCGCCAGCTCCCAAGTCTGCAAGCACAGTGGAGTGTTCACGGGGCCCTTATTTTGTTCAGAGTAGAAGACAAAGCCCAAGAGGATCAGAGGAGGCATGGAGCGGGAGTCATGAACCTCCCTGTCCTGCAGCCGCCGCTGCCCTCGCCTGCCCAACTACACAAACCAGGCCTAATTCCAAGCAACAACGGAGCCCCAGTGCCACTGGTGCCTCAGAGGAATGAGGTGCTGCTGTGGCTGGATGATGCAGGGCAGGCCGGGGTGTCCGCCCCACCGTCAGTGGAGCAGCCTGGCCTTCCAGAGAGTGTTTGCGAAAACCACCGTGTGGCCTGGGGCCGCCTCTGCTGGGGTATTTGGCATTCTGCACAGGCTCTTCAGCTGCCTTTCCGCATCTCACACAGGCTGCTTTTGGAGTAAAATTCCAAAATCACAGCACAGGAAACTCCGGAAAGAAGGGGGGCATCCATTTGGACACTACCATCTTCCTGCGCCATGAAACCCCAACCCCGATGACAGCTAAGAGCCGCTGCTGCAGAGCCACTGGCCTCTCACCTCTGGCTGGATTTGCGAGTTTTCTTTACTCGGTGTTTGAAGTACTCAAGGAAATCAGATGAGTCAGATTTATAATAATGGTTTGAAATGTGACATCTGAAGACATTTAGTCAACCAATTGACAAATATTTATTTAAATTTAATTTGCAAATTTTATAGCTGAGTATTACACAAAAACAAGAATAAGGGGTACTATTAATCCTAAAAAAGTACTACATCCATAAATAAAATGAAATATATGAGTTACACTTATAAGGTTTCAACCCGCACTGTTGACTGGTTAATGTTTCACCATTAGCGGAAGGCAGAGCAGCCTGGGTGGGAGGACGGGCAGCTTCCCAGGGAGTCGGGGCCTCTGACAACCCTGTGGCTGTGCACAGTGTACCCGGGGCAGGGTGCAGTCCTGGGCTTGGGGGCCAGGGGACAGTGGCCCTAGCAAACACAGAGGCTGGGCAGCGATGCCCTCTGGGAATGCAGGCAGGGGTCCTGGGGGTGAGCAGGGTGTGAAGTCCATGTTCACCCCGGTCCTGGGACTGCCAGTCACACCCAGACTGGGGCTCCTCACTTGCTGCACCCCAACATCAGGCTTCTATGTCCAATTCCAGCGTTGGGACACTAGGCCCACAGACCTCACCCAAGACCATCAGCTGTTGGAGGCAGTTAGCTACAAAGGCAGGTCTGGCTCCACTCCAGAATTCCAAGCCCCTGCCAGGCTTTTCTCTGAGCATTAGGTTGGATGTCAGTGGCCTCTACTGACCATTGTCCTCATTATAGACCATCCATCCTCAGTACGGACCATCTGTCATCACTATGGACCATCCATCCTCACCATGGACCATCCAGCCTCACTATGGGACATCCATCCTCACTATGGACCATCCATCCTCACCATGGACCATCCAGCCTCACTATGGGACATCCATCCTCACTATGGACCATCCATCCTCACCATGGACCATCCAGCCTCACTATGGGACATCCATCCTCACTATGGACCATCCATCCTCACCATGGACCATCCAGCCTCACTATGGGACATCCATCCTCACTATGGACCATCCATCCTCACCATGGACCATCCAGCCTCACTATGGGACATCCATCCTCACTATGGACCATCCATCCTCACCATGGACCATCCAGCCTCACTATGGGACATCCATCCTCACTATGGACCATCCATCCTCACCATGGACCATCCAGCCTCACTATGGGACATCCATCCTCACTATGGACCATCCATCCTCACCATGGACCATCCAGCCTCACTATGGGACATCCATCCTCACTATGGACCATCCATCCTCACCATGGACCATCCAGCCTCACTATGGGACATCCATCCTCACTATGGACCATCCATCCTCACCATGGACCATCCAGCCTCACTATGGGACATCCATCCTCACTATGGACCATCCATCCTCACCATGGACCATCCAGCCTCACTATGGGACATCCATCCTCACTATGGACCATCCATCCTCACCATGGACCATCCAGCCTCACTATGGGACATCCATCCTCACTATGGACCATCCATCCTCACCATGGACCATCCAGCCTCACTATGGGACATCCATCCTCACTATGGACCATCCATCCTCACCATGGACCATCCAGCCTCACTATGGGACATCCATCCTCACTATGGACCATCCATCCTCACCATGGACCATCCAGCCTCACTATGGGACATCCATCCTCACTATGGACCATCCATCCTCACCATGGACCATCCAGCCTCACTATGGGACATCCATCCTCACTATGGACCATCCATCCTCACCATGGACCATCCAGCCTCACTATGGGACATCCGTCCTCACTATAGACCATCCAGCCTCACTATGGACCATCCAGCCTCACTATGGACCATCCGTCCTCACTATGGACCATCCGTCCTCACTACAGGCCAGCCCAGCCTCACCATGGACCATCCATCCTCACTATGGACCATCCATCCTCACCATGGACCATCCAGCCTCACTATGGGACATCCGTCCTCACTATGGACCATCCATCCTCACCATGGACCATCCAGCCTCACTATGGGACATCCATCCTCACTATGGACCATCCATCCTCACCATGGACCATCCAGCCTCACTATGGGACATCCATCCTCACTATGGACCATCCATCCTCACCATGGACCATCCAGCCTCACTATGGGACATCCGTCCTCACTATAGACCATCCAGCCTCACTATGGACCATCCAGCCTCACTATGGACCATCCGTCCTCACTATGGACCATCCGTCCTCACTACAGGCCAGCCCAGCCTCACCATGGACCATCCATCCTCACTATGGACCATCCATCCTCACCATGGACCATCCAGCCTCACTATGGGACATCCGTCCTCACTATGGACCATCCATCCTCACTATGGGACATCCAGCCTCACTATGGGACATCCATCCTCACTATGGGACATCCGTCCTCACTATGGACCATCCAGCCTCACTATGGACCATCCATCCTCACCATGGACCATCCGTCCTCACTACAGGCCAGCCCAGCCCCTGGTTCCTCGTGTGAGCCTGCATATGTGTCCTCTCTCAGTCACCATCACCATCACCACCCATCCCTGAGCTCATCTCCGAGATCAGTAGTAGGAACCGGATGAGGGCAGAGCCGGGGGACTCTGGGTGGAGAGGGGGCCTCACAGAGCTGAGCACAGAGCAGGGCAGAGGCAGCAGAGAGAATATGGGTGGGGTCCATGCCAGCACTCCTCGAGGGGCAGGTACCCACACCCAGGGCAGAGCTGGCCTCCCCCTGCCCTGCTAGGTGCCCTTTCCCCTCTGAATTCTTCGCTGCGGCAGGCCTGAACAGGCACGGGCTTGGGGGTGCCTTCCTCCCCTGCAGAGACATTGCTGGCAGGTCCACTCATGACCGCAGCCCATTGGGCAGTCGTCTGATCCTGAGAGTCACTCACGGAGGAAGGTTCAGTAACCCGGGTTTGCAGGCAGCACTGAGGAGGCACGTGGGAGCCTGGGACTTACCAGTGCACGTCACTGCTGCCGGCTGTCACAAATAAACACTGTCATCATCACGGAGACAGCCCAATAGCAGCGCTCATCACAGTCAAGGCGCCTCTAACCAGAGTGCAAGTTACCGGGGAGCCGGGCACTCAGCCACGCCTGGGACCACGGGGATAGGCCCTAGCATGTTTGGGATGCCGCCCTGATGCTGGCAACTGCAGCCTCCTCCCCGCCCCGCCGCAGTGAGGGGCCGGTGGGGCTGGTGCTGTGATGAGCAGGAGTGAAGGACTCCCCGAGAGATGCCCCAGAACAGGGGACCCCCTGCCCTCAGCACTGACGGCGGATGCGGCTCCGGCCCCACGGCCGGCCCTGGAGCTGCCCTCAATGCCCCGCCTCACCTCTCGTCACTCCCTAATGATGCATCTATGTGGTGGGTATCCTTAGTCCGCACGACAGGCAAGCGTAAAGGAAACCACGCACGTAGGAGATGGGGGCATTTAGACGGGGCGGGAACTGCCCCTCGCCCCGCTGCCGTCTGCAGCCCCGGACTGGGCGCTCACCTCTGGCTTGCGCGCAGCGGCGCGATCCGGCAGGAAGGATGAGGGGACTGCCTGCTACGCTACATGACCTTGGCCCGCCGTGGAATGCGGCCGCAGAGATGGGTGCTCGTTTCTCTCACGCACTGCATAGCCCTGACGTCTGTCCTGCTACGACGCTCTCTTCTTGGCTGGTTTTGACGAGGAAGCCAAGACCAGAATGCCCAGGGGCAGGGAGCCAAGGGCAGCTGCCGGCCAAAACCAGCCGGGGTCTGCGGCCCTCGAGGATCTGCATCCTGCCAAAGCTCTGCGAGCTGCCAGGCTAGGGCCCAGGTCTGGCTGACCCCGGAGGCAGTGTGCAGGTGACCCATCGGGCCCTTGTAGGCCCCTGGGCAGCGAGCCTGGGAGACAGTGCTGAGGGCGCAGGAAGCCTCACCGCGGGCAGCTGCGGACAACCCCGCGCCCCTTTCCCCAGCCTCCCAGCACTGTGGCGCCTTCAGTCACTGAGAGCCAGAGACAGTCAGGCCCACTGCTCTGCGGATGGATGCCCAGGCTCTGCTTCCACGGGGCTGACATGAGACCAGGGCCCTGGAGCCAAATCTGCGCAGGCGAGGGCGACAACAGGCACAGGAAGCAGAGGGTCTGAAGACTCCGTGGCAGGGAGAGGCTTGCTGACCGTTTCTGAGCGTCTGACACGTCAATCGAATCCTGGGCACCTTGCCACACTGATCAGAGCGTTTCAAAAGTGTTTGACAGTCACTGGACCAAAGAAAGGGCTTTCCAAATAGTATTTTGAAAGACGCTTATTTGAATGTTTAACTTTATAAATGCTTGTTTAAGATGATCTCCTTATCTTAGTCACTCCAGCTGAGTGGCCTGTGAAATGGCTGCAGCGCGCCTGGCGTTGGGCCTCTGTCTGGGGTTAAGAGAAGGCTAAGAGGAGCCACATTCTTGTTCGGAGAGTGAGTTTTAGGGCAGAGGTGTGCACGGGTGTGAACATGTGTGTGAGCCTGTTGGCGTGTGTGTGTGCTTCCTGGGTGAGTGTGCACAGGAGTGTGAGCGTGTGCAGGCAGGACCAGGTGGGGCAGGCCAGGGATGAGGTGCCGGCTGGCCTGTGCGGCTGCGCCCGGTTCTGCCGGGCTGCTGGGAGAGGGTCGTGTAGATTCAGGTGGGCAGGAGGATGGTCGGTGGAGAATAAGTCCAGTGTCTGGCAGCAGTGGCCGCAAGGGGCTGAGTGCTCTGTTGTCTCCCCAGCAAGCGTCAGGCAGTGGCGGCTGTAGGGTGCGGGAGCAGGGCCCGGGTGGGGGCGGGGCAGGCATCAGGCATCAGGTCCCAGAGAGCCTCTCAGAGCTCAGGGTACACTCAAGCTTTGCCTCAACGTTTCAGGCTCTTGGTCAGACAGAGGAGACCCACAGGTAGCCTCTGCAGAGTGAGCCAGGACAGTGGAGGTTAGACACGTCCAGCTTATTTGCTACGCAAGAACAGCCTTATCCTTGACACCTCACACGGGGAAATTAGAAACCTGCTCCAGACCTGTCCCCTCTCTCCTGTGAGGGGCTTCCACATGGCGGCTGGCATCTAGAGGGCCCTGTGGTGGTCCCTGCTGAGGGTTGGGTTGCAGAACCAACAGCTAAAACTCAGGTGCTGCAATCAGAGAGCTCCGGGTGTGCGTCCCGGCTCTGCTACAGGGCAACTTTCCTCTCTTCTCTCTCATGTCTAAAATTAAAATCTGCCTCCAAGGAGAAGGACATTGGATGAGTAATAGGTATCACCATGTTACTCCAGAGTCAGGCTCACCAGTCCCCGAGGGTGGCTGTCACCAGCACCGCCCCTCGTCCTTTCCAGAACCTCGGTGCTACCACGGTCATTTCCACATCAGGCAGTTCAGGCTCTGACTCTGAGCTGAATCAGAGTCGGGCAAGTGTGAGCCGGGGAGGGGCAGCGCTCACAGGAGCCACTAAGAGGAGGCTGGGCGCTCCAGGGGCTCAGGCTTGAGAATCCCTCCAACTCAGGGAGCCACATGAGCTGGGGGCCAGGTGGAGAGCTTGTGTGTGCTGAGGTCAGACCAGGCTGCCCCCCAGCCCAGCTCCCTCACTGCAGAGCTGGGCGACCAGGCTGGCAAACTGCCTGACTTCCTTGATTCAGCCCCTCAAAGCTCACATGAGACAGCAACACTCGGGAGAGACTGCATCACGCAGGGCCACTCCGCTTCAGTTCCACTCCTCGCCTGCTATGCTTACTTGTGGGTGGGCTTATCTGAAGTCGAGTTTCACCTCTGAAATGGAAGCTATAAGCATGACCTATGCCACAGGGTTACAGGAGGATTTGAGGAGATAGAGTCTGTAACGTGTTTAACAAAGAACCTAACATAAATGTTCAAAATGTTGATGATGGTGGTGATGGTGGTGATTGTGATGGTGGTGATGATGGAGGTGATGGTGATGGTGGTGGTGATGGTGATGGTCATGATGGTGATGGTGGTGGTGGTGATGGAGGTGATGGTGGTGATGGTGGTGATGGTCGTGGTTATGATGACAATTAGTAGGTTTTTAACTTTTGTCCCCTAGCCTGCTCCTTTCATGTGGTCTCTGACTCCTCAGTGAGGTCCAGCACCCCCTGATGGAGGTCTTCAGGGACCCTCGCCTGGACATTCCTCTAGTATCCTGTGTGCCATGTAAAGTTGTGTTCACCGAGTTGCGTGTGTTTGTCCATCCAAAGCCAGTCTATGCCTGTTGGAACTTTGTAAGTTAACCATTATGTGTCAGACAGTTGCTAAGTTGCTTCAGTCATGTCTGACTCTTTGCAACCCAGTGGACTGTATCCTGCCAGGCTCCTCTGTCCATAGAATTTTCCAGGCAAGAACACTGGAGGGGCTTGCCGTGCCGTTCCCCAGGGGGTGTTCCTGATTCAGAGACTGAGCCCTGTTCTCTCTGTCTCCTGCATTAGCGAGTGGGCTGTTTACCACTGGCACCACCTTCAGTTCAGTGCAGTTCAGTCGCTTAGTCATGCCTGACTCTCTGTGACCCCATGGACCGCAGCACGCCAGGCCTCCCTGTCCAACACCAACTCCTGGAGTCCACCCAAACTCATGTCCATCGAGTCAGTGATGCCATCCAGCCATCTCATCCTCTGTCGTCCCCTTCTCCTCCCACCTTCAGTCTTTCAAATCCCAAAGATCCACCTTAGGAGGCACTAGATATATTTTTTAATTAAAACAAATTATATACAATATTGCTTTACATAATAGTATAAAAAGAAAAAAGAATTGTTTCCGTGAAAGATAATAGGAATAACACTTTAAAGGTGAGTATGGGGAAAAAAAATTGCCAAGTCAGATGTGGACACGATTCCATAAACCAGGAGCTCCCAGCTCTGGTGGTTTCTGGAGGGGCCACATCCCCCTCATTGAAGATGATGCTGGGTCCCACCCCCGTGGCTATGGGGGTCTCTGCATCAGAGAGACTTGGGGCTCCAGTAACACTGGGGCTGACCCTCCCTTGAAAAGTTTGGAAATCAGCATTTGGGTTTGGGAAAAATTAAAATGTTACATGATGTGTGTCAGAGTTTTCTTAAACATTAAACTGACTTTTTCAACTAAGAGGACACCTCTCACCCCTGTTGGACAAACGGCCTTCCCTCAAGTTAACTGACTAGAATCAAGAGGAGGCATTGCTGCAGGTGGCAGGACGTTGCCAGGACCGCTCCTGGGGCACGGCCGGCCAGTGACGCGGCCACCGGAGCAGAACCGCCACGGGGCGAGTCATTTCCTGACCCCTGACCGCGGGGCGGACGGCGAGCCTGGGAACACCTCCAGCCGTGTGTGCGGCGCTTCCTCCCCACCGAGTCTCTGCAAGTGTCTTCCTCCTCCTTCCCAGGCACCTTCCTGGGAACGGCCGCTGGAGAGGAGCCGCCACCGGGCCAGTGACCCCTGGTGACAGATTAAACAGATTTGGAGGAACGAGCCGGAAGCAAACTTCCCGGGCCGGGCCCAGCCTCCCACACCTCCCCTCCCCCGTGCCCAGCGCTCAGCACGCCCCCGTCCATGAGGGCCCGGGAGGACCCACAGCGCTGCTCCCCGCGAGGCCTCGGGCTCCACGCCATCCTCAGACCTGCCTCCGCCCCATGGGATGCCCCCAGGAGCTGCACCCGCTCAGCCTCGCCCCTGTGGGCCCGCGGGGCTGCGGGCCCTCCCCTGAGGGACACAGGGCGCCAGCCGCTCGGCACGACTTCCTCGACCACAGCTCAGCCACACCGTCCCGTGTGCACCATCACCAGCTTGGAAGGCCATGGAGGCCGCATTCTTCAGTGAAAGCCTCTCAGCACCCCTCTTCTTGTACCTCCAAGCTTAACCCTCACATGTGGCCTCAGAGAGACACGGCCTCGTGGCCCCAGACCAGACAGGCGGCGGGTCCGGGGCTGGGGCACAGGTCCAGCTTCAGGCATCTCTGTAGCCATCAGCAACTGAAGCAAGGGCAGAGGCAAGCCCACCTTTCATTTGTGCTCATGAATTTTCATCTAGCGCATTAGTTTCAACTGTACAGTGGAACGACGGCGTGTACTGGGGAGCAGTCACCACGGTCCATCTCCCAACGTGAGCCTCCCGTACACCTTCAGTCTTTCAAATCCCAAAGATCCACCTTAGGAGGCACTAGATATATTTTTTAATTAAAACAAATTATATACAATATTGCTTTACATAATAGTATAAAAAGAAAAAAGAATTGTTTCCGTGAAAGATAATAGGAATAACACTTTAAAGGTGAGTATGGGGAAAAAAAATTGCCAAGTCAGATGTGGACACGATTCCATAAACCAGGAGCTCCCAGCTCTGGTGGTTTCTGGAGGGGCCACATCCCCCTCATTGAAGATGATGCTGGGTCCCACCCCCGTGGCTATGGGGGTCTCTGCATCAGAGAGACTTGGGGCTCCAGTAACACTGGGGCTGACCCTCCCTTGAAAAGTTTGGAAATCAGCATTTGGGTTTGGGAAAAATTAAAATGTTACATGATGTGTGTCAGAGTTTTCTTAAACATTAAACTGACTTTTTCAACTAAGAGGACACCTCTCACCCCTGTTGGACAAACGGCCTTCCCTCAAGTTAACTGACTAGAATCAAGAGGAGGCATTGCTGCAGGTGGCAGGACGTTGCCAGGACCGCTCCTGGGGCACGGCCGGCCAGTGACGCGGCCACCGGAGCAGAACCGCCACGGGGCGAGTCATTTCCTGACCCCTGACCGCGGGGCGGACGGCGAGCCTGGGAACACCTCCAGCCGTGTGTGCGGCGCTTCCTCCCCACCGAGTCTCTGCAAGTGTCTTCCTCCTCCTTCCCAGGCACCTTCCTGGGAACGGCCGCTGGAGAGGAGCCGCCACCGGGCCAGTGACCCCTGGTGACAGATTAAACAGATTTGGAGGAACGAGCCGGAAGCAAACTTCCCGGGCCGGGCCCAGCCTCCCACACCTCCCCTCCCCCGTGCCCAGCGCTCAGCACGCCCCCGTCCATGAGGGCCCGGGAGGACCCACAGCGCTGCTCCCCGCGAGGCCTCGGGCTCCACGCCATCCTCAGACCTGCCTCCGCCCCATGGGATGCCCCCAGGAGCTGCACCCGCTCAGCCTCGCCCCTGTGGGCCCGCGGGGCTGCGGGCCCTCCCCTGAGGGACACAGGGCGCCAGCCGCTCGGCACGACTTCCTCGACCACAGCTCAGCCACACCGTCCCGTGTGCACCATCACCAGCTTGGAAGGCCATGGAGGCCGCATTCTTCAGTGAAAGCCTCTCAGCACCCCTCTTCTTGTACCTCCAAGCTTAACCCTCACATGTGGCCTCAGAGAGACACGGCCTCGTGGCCCCAGACCAGACAGGCGGCGGGTCCGGGGCTGGGGCACAGGTCCAGCTTCAGGCATCTCTGTAGCCATCAGCAACTGAAGCAAGGGCAGAGGCAAGCCCACCTTTCATTTGTGCTCATGAATTTTCATCTAGCGCATTAGTTTCAACTGTACAGTGGAACGACGGCGTGTACTGGGGAGCAGTCACCACGGTCCATCTCCCAACGTGAGCCTCCCGTCTCTAAGCTCCGGTGGAGCCCCAGCACTCTCGGGGTCCAAGGCCCCCATGGGCTGAGTCAGGCAGGCCCCCTAGCTCTTCTGAGGAGCCACCCCACGGACAGTGGGTTGTCCTGCCTGTACTGGCCACCCTGCCCCCAGGGCCTTTCCGGTCAGGCAGGGTGGTCTGTCCCCCGCTCTCTATGCTGAGGGAGCATTCCCAGGAGGGGGAGTGGGCTGCGGGGCTATAAATTTGATGTTGCAACAGAAAGTCCAAGCTGGAGGCCATGACCCGTGAAACGAGAGCCTCTTGTCTGAGAGCCCGCTGCCCTGACTCGGCGCTGGGATGGCTCTTCCCAGGGCCCGAGGGGACGCAGCCACGAGCACCAGGCTTTCCCCTTTGGCTTTCCGGCCAGATGCTCTCCCCACCGCCCCTGCCCCGCCATGTGTTGTTGTCGTGACTGATGGCATCAGGTCCCTGGCGTCCATCTCTGAGTCCAGGCCCATGCAGGTCACATGTGCCCTGAACATGCATCCGTGAAACCCCATAATCTGCAGGCAACATAGAGCTCCTGTGATGGGAACGGCTCTCACCCCCAGTGAGGTGACCCCAGGCACACCTGATGAGATGCATGCTCACCCAGCTGCCCCAGGGACGCGCAGGCTGGGTGACGCTCACATGCGGAGCTCACAGGCGCGGTGCGTGCCCGGCAGCCGCTTAGTATCCACCATGGCCAGCGCCCCACGCCTGCCGCGTGTAGGCAACAGCACTGCATCGACTCTGTGGGCATTTCTTATTCCCCTTTGTCAGAGGTTTGTGTTTTGTTCGTGTCGTCTGCCTATGCACACAATTTGTCTGTTTTTCTTTTACTCACATTGAAGCACAGCTGATTCACAAGAGCACATCAGCTTCGCGTGCGCAGCAGCGCGGTTCGGACATGCGCACCTGCACGCATGCATATGTGCCTTTTCAGTTTCTTTTCCGTAACAGGCCTTTACGAGATGCGGACTGTGGCCCCCTGTGCTATGCAGTGGGGACCTGCCGTTTATTTTACATGTGGCAGTGTGTATACCTACCAAACTCTTCATACATCCCCTTCTTCCTCTTTGGTAATCGTAAGTTTGTGCTCCATGTCTGCGAGTCTATCTTGCTAACGCCTAGGTGCCACTTTTTTAGATTGCACATATAAGCCATATCATGTGAAATTTATCTTTCTCTGACTTACTTCACTAGATGTGACAATCTCTAGGCCCATCCATGTGGCTGCAAATGGCATTATTTTTATGGCTGGGAGTAGTATTCCATTTTATTCTTCTTTTTATCCATTCATCTGTCAATGGAGAGTTAGGGTACTTCCATGTCTTAGCTTTTGACTTGACTTGCTTTCCAGCCAGCCAGGACCTCAGTGCACAGCCCTCAGTGCAGGGACATGCTCCTTCTTAAACTGCTGGGAAGAGCTGTGTGCCAGAAAAGCATGCAAAGGTCGGCAGTTTCGAGGACATGAGCCAGCAAACCATTGCCAAGAACATCTGTTGTCATGCTCTGCGTATATGAGCATCCGAGTGATGGGCAGAGGTTTGCAGTGTTCATCCAGATTATATCTTTCTCTGGACCAGGTCAAAGGTTTTTGATGAAAGCTACCAACTCTGATAACAAAGCTAGAAACCTGTGGCAGAAAAAATATGAAAACTTTATTCAACCCATGCAAGTTTATTTCCAGAAGGATCTAATTTCAAGTCTGCCCACATATTGTGACATTCCTGCTTGACCTTATGGGAAAATGGTTTCTTTTCAGGATCTATGTGTGAAGAAAAATGTCAATGAATTTTTTTAAAGTGTTTTGTTGGCATTGTTCTCATTCTGGTAGTTGGGGAATTCCAACATCGAGAACAAAATGTTTGCCTGTGTTTAATCACCAAAGCCAAACTTACAATTTAAAATCCCAAGTTAATTTCCTTAAACCAGGAAATGATGTCATTCAGTCTAAACAAGAAGTACTCAGCTTGCCCTATCTTCTGGCACTGCGGAATGGCATGGCGGATAAAAAATGAGCTCTTAAGACGCCGAGCTTAAAATTTAGCAGGAGGATGGAAACTGGACACTCACACTCAGAGACACCAGCACAGATCTGGAAAGTTGGGACCGACTCCCGGAAACGGCAGGTGACATTTGCGTGAGGGAGGGGTCACAATCCACTGCCTCCATGCCTCTGGCCCTTCCAAAGAAGAACCATCAGGATAGCAGGCGTTGAGCAGAACAAGAGGAGCACGGCCTCGAGAGGACTCTAGGCTGAGGACACATCCCCTGAATGTGTATGCTGCACAGACGCATTCAACCGCCGGGAGAGCCCGAGCACCAGATAGGGGGACAGACCAAAACATCCTCAGAGGTTCGCTCCCTAAACCGTATCAAACATCCAAAGAGCTTCCTCACAGGATGCAGACCTATACGCACACGCCCACACGCGCCCAGGCCTCTCTCAGCCACGTGGCTCCTTCCCCTGCTCCCCGCCGTCACAGGCACTCACACTCGGCGCCTCGAGCCTCCTCCAGACACACCTCCCTGGTGCCAGCTCCACTTGCCTGCAGACCCTGGGGGCTCCGACTCGCCAGCTCATGGGGGGCGTGTGGCCCCCACGTGGCTGTGCTCACGCCCATGCCTCCACCCCTGCCTCTACCTGCCAGCCCAGTTCAGAGGCTAGGGCTCCATCTGAGCCCACAGCACCAGGCCCGTGCTTGTTCCAACTAAGTGTCCAACGAGGAAGTGTGAGCGGCTGGGCCCTTGCCCTGTTACTCACTGGCCAAGTGACGAGGGGTTAGTGGCCATCCAGGGTCAGACTCTGACCACAGAATCTTCTGGAATCTGTTCGCAGGCAGCCAGGTAGACCTCACCTCTCAGGTCCAGAGAGTTTAGGCCACCCCTAATTGGCTCCCCTCCATGCAGCGCTCTGTGTCCCCTAAAGACTGAGCCCCATGGAGTCATGTCTGCCTCATAGTGACAAGAAGATAAGACGCATGCATGGAATTTCTTTATAAACTACAAACTGCAACCACGTGCCAGCTGGTCCTCTGTTCATAGGCACAGAGTGTCTGCTCTGCAGAGTGACCGCCCAGGGCCTGTGTATGCTGGCCAGCCCCGGGGCCCCGAGCACCTGGGAACCCCGAGTTTGTCCTGGCACATCATGGGGACACGGTGAGCACTGTGGCCACCACCAGCCGTTTCCCCTACCTGGTCCCCCAGCAGGACAACCCTTGCTGGCCTGTGCAGAGAGGTGGGAATGCAACACTCCCGTTCAGCATGCGTGCACACTCGTGTCCACACGCCTGTGCCCTCTCTTGCTCCTGACCGGCCTGTTACCTCATCTCATCAGTTGCTCAGTGTTTTCTCCAGCATTGGAGTTTAAGATACCACGACTGGCTTGTTATGACTTGGAGAGCATGTTATGTTGGGGGGCCTCCCCAAAGAGCAGTTGTGAAACGTGGGCTGTGCCACAGAGACAGGCACCAGCCACCTCATTCCGTTGCCATTGCTAAGTCCTAGGTTTCACACTTTCATTTGTTTTCTGAGAATCTTTTCTTTCCTGTCCATTCTGAAGGGTGGTGAGAAAGGAGTGATTCTCATGGGTTAAGAGTTGGTTCCTATTATAATTTCAAGTGTCCACACCCTGGGCTTTGGAAAGCGATAATGAGCAGCGAACAGCCGCTGGTCCCTGGACATCCTCCAGCCGCTCGGGGTCTTGTTGTGATCCATAGGCCACCCCAGTGTCAGGCAGACCCATTCTCCCAGATTGCTATTATCTGCAGCCCTCGCTCTGGACAAGGCAGAGGCTTTATCTCAACTTGCAGAGACTGACCTGGCTGACTTCTGCTGGAACAAACTGTGGTTACTTTCCAAACTCAGCATAAATACTCAGATGTGAGGCAAGGAAGGAACCTGTCTCCATGCCAGAACTTCATGACGGCCTGGGCCCTACATGCTGGCACAGAAGGCCCTGGGTTGACCAGCAAGCTTGCATCTGAAGAGGCTGACACCCTCTGCAGGCAGCTCACCCTCTGGGCCTCTTTTGTGAGTCAGGGTTTCTGGCGGCTTGTTCAGGCTGACGTCTGGGAGACAAGATTTAGTTGCGATTAACATTCGACCACAAAAAGAAAAAATGAAAAGGCCAGGAAGGAAGGAAGGGCCTCTGACTGAATTCCAGAATATCCACTTTCCGGACTGTCCACAGTCATGGATCGAGATGAGCTCAAACCAAAGCTTTTCTGTTGATTAAATGCAAAACGTCTATTTTTTGGAGCCAACCCTGGATGTTTACATGAAAGGATTTCCACTGATCCAGCTCTGCTCCTTATTAGCCGTGCCCCTCCGATGTGTCATTCAATCCCCTTGAACCAGGTTGCTGTGTTTAAACAGAGTGCAGACGCGCCTCCCCTACTTAACCATCAGCCGCTGTGGGCACCAGACGGCCTCACGCTCGGGCGGGCGGCTCCGCCCAACGGGCTTGCTGGGAATCGATCAGTGGAGTCCTGCGCCACGGGCGACAGATCAGCCATAAACCGTGGCTCAGAGGTCGCTATCGAGCAGAGATACCTCCCGCTGGTTAGCATCGCTCCTTGTTCTGTTGAGCCCATTGGAAGAAAAAGGAATAAAACTGGCATTCTTAATTATCATCTGGGTTAAATAATCCTCAGTTTTGTTAAGTGTTCAATGGTGGTTTTCAATACTAATAAGTTAATAATGTACAGTAAACAGAATTTTAAGAATTTACAACACCTGGAAAGACCTGATAAAACACGGAAGCAGCTTCCTTTTTCGCACAAGAAGCATTCACAAAGCTGTGCTGAGCCGGGGGTATGGGAGTGGCTGAAAGGTTCTCAGGAGCTCCTGAGAGGAGACAGACAGGTCTCCACACAAAGGCCACTCTTCTCGAGCCTGAGATGCAAAAACCCCCTCGCGGTGCCTGCCCCTCAGCCAGGTGGGAGGGAAGCAGGAGGGCAGGGAGTGCCCGCACAGGAAGAGTGGACGGCCTTGTCCTGTCTTGTGTTTGCTCCGAGATGAGTCAGGAGAAGCTTCCTGCGACATTTCAGGCTCGCCCCGCTGACGGCAAACTGTGCAGACGCACAAACCCCCTTCCGCCCCTGCCCCGCCGCCCAAGGCTGGGTCCTTTCTGGGGTCCACAGCACCCTCATCCCAGCCCCACCACGAGGCGGGTCAGGGACGGGCTGGGCCAGCCCCTGGCAGGCCTCCTCTCACCGTGTGCTTCTCTTTCTCCCCACAGCAAAGTAGCCTCCTTGCTTTTTTCCTGGTTAGAGATTTTTTAACAAAAGTGCTTCCCTGATGCCTCAGCAGTAAAGAATCCACCTGCAGTGCAGGAGACCTGGGTTTGATCCCTGGGTCAGGAAGATCCCCTGGAGAAGGAAATGGCAACCCACCCCAGTGTTCTTGCCTGGAGAACCCCATGGACAGAGGAGCCTGGCGGGATACAGACTGTGGGGTAGCGAAAGAGTCAGACACGACTTAGCGACTAAGCAACACCAGCAACAATTTAAAAAACACTTTCGTATAAAAATTTACAAAACTGTAAGGTCTTAAAAAGAAGGAAATCACCAGAAGCCCGTAGTCCTGTGGTCACCACAGTTGACATGTGAGTGAACATCATCCAAGCATCTGTACACACGCACACACTTCCACGTAAACGGACAGTACCGCGCGCAAAGTTCCCAGCATAGCCAAAGTCTTGTTTCAAGAAGCCAGTTTTTGGCTTCTTTCCTTTCTCCTCCAGCCTCGCCACCACCGTGCCAGATGCCAACATGCGCCTGGGGGCGTGTCCTGCGCATTCTCCCCTCGTCCCAGTGAGTCACGTGCAAGTGCACGTGTGCACGCGCATGTATGCAATGCAAGCGCGCCACTGTTGAGAAGATCAAGTCACGTATACGATCTCACCTTGCCTTCGTTCTCATTTCAGAATGTGTTCCCGCTCAGCCAGTGCCAGTCTCACTGCTGCCATGCAAGACAGCTGTAAAGACGAGCACAGCGCGAGCTCGCCCCGACGCCCGGGCTTCGACTCTCGCCCCTCGTGGGGCGCGTGCTACAGAGACCACCGCAGGAAGGGGCCGCCGGCCTCCCCACGCGTGCGCACCCTTCCCAAGCACCGCCGCGCTCCGTGTGGAACACAGCCCGTGCGTTCCTGGGTGGGGGTGACTGTGCCCCAGCAGATGGTCCCGGGTTCCTCCCCCAGGGGCTGCAGCTGCTCACATCCCTACCTCCTCCCAGCAATGACTACCATTTTCTGTTTGTAACCGACTCTGCAGGGTGATAGTTCACTGTCCCCTTAATCAGCATTTTCCGAGTTTCATCAGTGTTCCTCTGGACTGCCTTTCTGTTAATCACTGTTCGGATCTCCGTCCATTTTTCTTTCTATTGGGTTATCTTTAGCTAATCAGTTTGTTTAATCTCTCTAGAGAGCAGAGCTTATTAGATGTTAGCTTTTTTCTCTTGTAACTTTGCAAATATCTTCTCATGTTTGTCAATGAACTTTTCTTAAGGTGTCTTCATCTCTTTACCGTAAGAAGTTTTCATCTGATGCTGAAACTCTCCCAACCCTGGGTGATATCACTGCTGGGGGTCAGCTGACCCTCCACACGGGTGTGAGAAAACCTACTCCTGGGCAGGAACCCGTGCGTGAGGCGGTTTGTGAGATAAAGGTGCCCGGAGCCCGCCAACGCCTCAACCTTCTTGCTGCCTCCCCAACATGCCACCGGCCCTTTGAGAGGCTGAGACGACCCGTGACCCGGCAGGCGCCCCTCTGGCCGGGGGTTCACGTCCTGAGACCCGTCTCAGGTCTGCTCCTGGCTCTTTTACTCCGAACCCCGCTGCAGGTGGCCGCCCGTCCCCGCTCCTGGGCCCCGCTTCTCTCTGTTGAGAGACGAGTTGGGTCACTGACGCTGAACTGTGCGTCCCGTCCGCAGGCCACCCCCAGGCCCGGCCGTGAATTTCCCAGCGGAGGTTGCTCTGGGTACACTGGGGTCTCGTGTGTCTCCCCCGCTGGACTTCAGCCTCAGGAAGGAGGGTCTGCCTCTCTGACTACCCTCCCCACACCTGGGAAGTCCTGGCACCTGGCAAGGCCGAGGGGCTGAATCGGGCTGAGTCCAGGAATGCAGGACGGCGGGCGGCCCCTGGTGAGCAGCGCCCTGGCCGCCCCTCCTCTCTCTGCTTCTGAACGTGGCTTCCCGGGAGTGGGCTTCCTGGGCTGTGGTGGGAAAGAAGCCTTCTTTCCTGTTCAGTCGTCCCAGACAGCACTGTCCCGGGGGCAGCACAGGGAGAGGGCGCGGACAGGGTGAGGCCGCCCCGCGGGTCCCGAGCGCCCCCACAGGCTTTGGGTTCCCACTTGCTTAGTCTCAGCAGGAAACGCAACATCTCCTCACAGAGAAAAAGTCCCTCAGAGGAGTTCCAGCCCTTGTCCAGGGCAGAGGCCAGGCCCCCAGATGCGGAATCTCCCGAGGTCACAGGCGGCAGGGGGGCAGGGCCACCACCCTCAAGTCCAAGGGCTCCTGGCATCACCATGAGTTCTCGATGCCCTTCCTTCCAGCCGGAGTGTGATATTCTGGACTGAGGGGTGGGCGACCTCCTGATGGTGAGTGGCCAGCACAAAGGACCCTCAATGGGCTGCCTAAGCTGAGTGGCCAGCATGAAGCTCTCCTTGAAGGGCCTTCCTGGGCCCTGGGTGACCAGCACAGACGCCCCCCAGCATGCTGCTCTGGGCTCCCAGTGACCAGCCGGGTGTCCCCTGGGCTGCCCTGGGCACTGGGCCTGGACAGGGCAGTGGAGGCCACTGGCCTCCCTTCAGCTGCAGACACACACTTTCCACTGGCAGCTTTTCAAGGCCTCTTTTTGTTTCCTCTGCACAGGAACCATCGTGCAGGGGACCTGAATCATACGCTGATTACATCAAAGGGTGTTTGTCTTGGTTTGCAGCCCGCTGGGTGAGAACCAAGATAAATCACAAGTTGGCTAAAGGAGCCCACAAACACGCAGGTTTGGGTCGCTTTTGCTGGGGAACGTGTGGCGAGTTCAAGCCGGTGCTCCACCCCACCCTGCCCTTATTCAGCAGATTGCTAAAGGAAAAACAAACGGCGCAGCACTGGGCGCTGGCCTCTGAGCGTTCTCACGGTGGGAGTGCCCACGCCAGTGAGCTCAGCACGGCCTGCCCACAGCTCTGAGGTGCGCTCCTCCTGGCCAGCGGGGCGATCTCAGATGCCCCCACAGCCTCCAGCCAGGGGGACTCTGCTCTTGGTTGTCTGGGAAGGGATCAGACATGCCCACTAGGGAGGGGTCAGGCGTGCCCACTGGGGAGGGGGTCAGGCGTGCCCACTGGGGANGCTCCTCCTGGCCAGCGGGGCGATCTCAGATGCCCCCACAGCCTCCAGCCAGGGGGACTCTGCTCTTGGTTGTCTGGGAAGGGATCAGACATGCCCACTAGGGAGGGGTCAGGCGTGCCCACTGGGGAGGGGGTCAGGCGTGCCCACTGGGGAGGGGGTCAGGCGTGCCCACTGGGGAGGGGGTCAGGCGTGCCCACTGGGGATGGGTCAGGCGTGCCCACTGGGGAGGGGTCAGGCGTGCCCACTGGGTAGGAATCAGGCGTGCCCACTGGGGAGGGGGTCAGGCGTGCCCACTGGGTAGGAATCAGGTGTGCCCACTGGGGAGGGGTCAGGCGTGCCCACTGGGGAGGGGTCAGGTGTGCCCACTGGGGAGGGGGTCAGGCGTGCCCACTGGGAACGGGTCAGGTGTGCCCACTGGGGAGGGGGTTAGGTGTACCCACTGGGGAGGGGGTCAGGCGTGCCCACTGGGTAGGAATCAGGCGTGCCCACTGGGGAGGGAGTCAGGCGTGCCCATTGGTGAGGGGGTCAGGCGTGCCCACTGGGGAGGGGTCAGGCGTGCCCACTGGGGAAGGGGTCAGGCGTGCCCACTGGGGAGGGGTCAGGCGTGCCCATTTTAGGCCCACTGGCTGGGCCCTTAGTCACCTGCAGTCCACTCCCGACAGCACCTGAGCAATGTGTGGGCCTCAGGCCGTCGGGACTCCCCCGAGCGCGATTCAAGGAGCGTCTTCAGAAGCATGTGCACCTCTGTGTCCCTAGCAGCTCTGGGGACACAGGAACCACCCACTGGAAGCACAGACCCGACAGGGAGAAGTGAGGCACTGAGCACCCCCACGGGGACAAGACCTGGGGTCACACGCTCCTCCCAGCTCCTCCCACACTCTCGGCCCCATGTCCTGGCTTTTCACTGACATGTGCCCTTCACCTGGCCAGTTGTTACACAGCAGTAAGTCATAGGGGTCCCTCAGGCTGGGAACTGCTCAGCTGTCCTTGCCGGAAGGGTCTGTGTTCTCCAGGGGACTCAGACCTTGGGAGAAACTGGACACACATGTAGCCGGAGGGGCAAGAGCTGGGGACACGGAGGAGCCGGAGCGGCAGCAGGAGTGTGAGGCCCAGACCCATGGGATGGGCGCCGCCGATGCCCGTCCGAGCTCCCGGCATCCGGAGCTCAGTGCTGGGGCGGCTGGGCAATCCTGCAGGCCCAGGCACATGGGAGCCGGGACCACGCAGCCACTGGGCGGCAGGAGGTTGGCTTGCATACAAGGCCCACAGCCACCTGGAGCCAGGAGGTGACCCTGCACACGCTCCCCGGCGGGGATGTTCCAAGTGTGTGAAGACCGGAGCTGCTAGGAACAGGTCTGACAGGACGCGGGAGGCAGAGGGTCTGTCAAGTCCAGAGAAGCCCCCGCATCCCCAGCAGCACCCCTACACACCTCCCCCCCCCCAACCCGTTCCAAACGCGCCAGAGAGTGGCTCTCCTGCTCCACGCCAGGGAGCAGCGACACTCTCATCCTCGGGAGAGGTTTCCAGGTCAAGTGCCCCTCCCTCCACCAAGGTCGCCACTTTCCGCCTCGACCCCACCGTCTTAAAGAAGCTCCCTCCCTCTCTGGAGACTCTGACAGCTGGGCAGGCCTCGTGGCTTCTGTCTGCCGATCCTGGTGGAACCTCCTGGGATCATACAAAACAAATAGAATTCCTCTCTCACAGAGGAACCCTCAAACGGGAGAATCACTAGTACTGAACAGCATAGATGAGAGAATATCCACTGAGTTCTTGATCTGTGCAGATGCTGGAGGGTCCAGAACGAGCAGGATGCCACCCCTGCAGTTCCTGAACTCCTCGAGAAGAGCTCGTGGGATTCAGGTGCATTGATAACTGATGGCTATAATAAGAAGGGTCATGATGGATAGATAAGTCATTGATAGATGGACAAATAGATGCCTGGTAGATAGATACGTAAGTAAATAACTAGTTTATAGATGATAGAGATAGCTAGCTGCATACATAGAACATGGATGGATGGATGATGGGTAGATAAGTCCACAAGCAGATGAGAGATGATGAATGGATAAATGGATAGATAAGTAGAAAATTATGATTGACAGATGGCAGGCAGATATAGATAGATGACTGCTAGATGATGGGTAGATAGACGGATAATAGATAGAATATGTGCTTCAAAATAGCCCTCTAGGGGCTGGGGGAGGTCAGTGTCAGGCTTACAAGGAGCCTGTTTGTGCCTCTGACAGCAGTATCTGTGGAGATTCTCTTGGCTCCCTCCAGGTGTCAGGCATGGGGAGCAGGCTCCTTGGATGGGTCCCAGGCATCTCTCCTCCCCTTACATCCCTCCTCCTCATCATCTCCCCTCCCCATCATCCCCTCCATCATCCCCTCCCCCACCATCTCCCCTCCTTCATC
>SJYG01000933.1:502381-515216 GCA_006410535.1 Litocranius walleri
CCCTCCCCCACCATCTCCCCTCCGCCCGTCATCCCCCTTCCTGCAGAGTGAGTGTATGTCTGTCTCCAGATCTCCAGTGCACACCTATTCCCCAGGCTCCACCAGCACAGCACAAGGAGGCTCTGGCCTGTGATTAGGCCTGTTTGAGGCTGGGGCGAGATAGAGGGGCAGAGGCAGCCTCTGCTCTGAGTATCCACCGTATACTCATTTCCTGACCCTGCCCTCACCTCTGAGTCTTGGTCTTCATGCCAGGCCATAGCAGACATCACTGTCCCCTTCGTGTGGTCCTAAGAAATAGTGATAATAAGGCAACATGTGAAGTACAGCTGAGCAGCCTCTGGAGATGCCAGGAGGTCAGCTGGCCTGGAGGAGGAAGGCCCTAGGTCTTCGCACCTGCCAGGGACACAGAGACCAGGAGTAGCAGCTGCTCTGTCTCAGCAACAGTAGCACTGAGGGGCAAAAAACACTTCCAAGAAGGCCAGCAGGCCAGGGGATGGACCAGCAGGCCAAGGGACAGACCAGCAGGCCAGGGGACAGGCCAGTAGGACAGGGGACGGACCAGCAGGCCAGGGGATGGACCAGCAGGCCAGGGGACAGGCCAGCAGGATAGGGACAGGCCAGCAGGCCAGGGGATGGACCAGCAGGCCAAGGGACGGACCAGCAAGCCAGGGGATGGACCAGCAAGCCAGGGGATGGGCCAGCAAGCCAGGGGATGGACCAACAGACCAGGGGACAGGCCAGCAAGACAGGGGACGGACCAGCAGGACAGGGGATGGACCAGCAGGCCAAGGGACAGACCTGCAGGACAGAGGGCAGGCCAGCAGGACAGGGGACAGGCCAGCAGGACATCCGAATCCTGGCGGTGAGGTCAAGAGGAACTAGAAGAGGGCAGGACCTCCCTGCTTCCTCCAGTCCCTCTGTCCACCTCCCATCCCCCCGGAAAGGCCATGATTGGCAGGCCCAGCTGGGGTGGCCGCTGTGGGTCTGGCCCTCCAGGCTATCCTGACAGATGTTTTAATCTACTGTTTGAAGAACGACTTCTGCACAGCTCTGCGGCACAAACATCTGTTTCTGTTTAGAATGACGGAGGGTTTCAAACAGCGCTGGCTGTGCGGCGGGGACTGTTTCCGGGTGACCTCGCCGCTCGCTTTGCATCACACCCAGGGAGCATGTCCTGCTGGCTGCTGGACATTCTCTGAAGCTCCGTGAAATGGATCCTTCATTTCAAAAAGGCGCCAAGAGTTCAGCTTCCTAAACAGATCTTTTTTGAAAGGCATCCAGGGAGCATGAAGCTTTCAGAACTGTTCATGCCTAACTCTCTCAGCCCTGGTGAAGGAGCCACTCTGGGTTTACCTTGTGGCCTTTACGGCTCTCCACCCCGACTCGAGCTCACCCATCACTCCCCGAGCTCAGAGGGGCTGGTGCACAACGAATTCACAGCACTGTGGCCTGAGAGGCTAGGGGTGTGGGGGTGTTGGGAAGGGGCCAGGAGGGGAGGGGCCAGGAGGGAAGGGGGGAAAGGGGAGGAAGGAGGGGGAGGGACCAGGAGGGGAGGGGAGGAGCCCGGAGGGGAGGGGGAGGGCCCGGGAGGACTGCGTCAGCAGAGGGTCCTGGTGGGCAAGGGCTGAACCCCAGTAATGATCCCCCATTGGGAAATTGGCTGGAGTTTGCGAGGCCTTCCTGCTTGACAAGCACTGAGGGTCCAGGGGCCCACGAGTCTCCCCACAATCTGGGGCCGGCCCCGGAAGCGGCTCGTGGGGCAGCCGAGCAGTGAGCGGGCAGCGTCTCCCCAGGACCCGGGGGGCCATTTGGGTCCAGCTGCGCTGGTCAGAGATGGTCAGTGACAAGGGCCCCAGCGCGTTCCGTTCACCTGAGGAGAAAACGAAGCTCTTAGCGACAAGGGGCCGCCACGTCGGCGCGGAATGGGACACACCAGGCTCAGACTGGTCTGGACACGCCGCGTGGAGCAGGCGCTGATTCGCTGCTCTGGCCACTGCGTGAACATTTCAGATGACCAGCCATGAAATCTTATTTTTACAGAATATTTAGTAAGATCTAGTTAAATTTTTTGAAAGTTAAAGATGTAAGCTATGTGTGCTCACTCAGACACACACATAATTGACTATTAAACATTAAAGTGTTAGTCACTTAGTCCTGTCCAAGCCTTTGTGACCCCATGGACTGTAGCTCACCAGGCTCCTCTGTCCATGGGATTTCCCAGGCAAGAGTACTGGAGCGGGGTTCCATTTCCTTCACAGGGAATCTTCCCAACTTGGAGATCAAACTCAGGTCTCCTGCATTGCAGGCAGGTTCTTTATCATTTGAGGCACCAGGAAAGCCCTAAATATTAACTATTCTCAATTAATAAATAACATTAACTGGCAATTCAGTTCAGTTCAGTTGCTCAGTCGTGTCCGACTTTGCGACCCCATGAATCACAGCACACCAGGCCTCCCTGTCCATCACCATCTCCCAGAGTTCACTCAAACTCACATCCATCAAGTCCCTGATGCCATCCAGCCATCCAGCCATCTCATCCTCGGTCGTCCCCTTCTCCTCTTGCCCCCAATCCCTCCCAGCATCAGGGTCTTTTCCAATGAGTCAGCTCTTCTCATGAGGTGGCCAAAGTACTGGAGTTTCAGCTTTAGCATCATTCCTTCCAAAGAAATCCCAGGGTTGATCTCCTTCAGAATGGACTGGTTGGATCTCCTTGCAGTCCAAGGGACTCTCAAGAGTCTTCTCCAACAATACAGTTCAAAAGCATCAATTCTTCAGTGCTCAGCCTTCTTCACAGTCCAACTCTCACATCCATACATGACCACAGGAAAAACCATAGCCTTGACTAGATGGACCTTAGTCGGCAAAGTAATGTCTCTGCTTTTGAATATGCTATCTAGGTTGGTCATAACTTTTCTTCCAAGGAGTAAGTGTCTTTTAATTTCACGGCTACAGTCACCACCTGCAGTGATTTTGGAGCCCCACCCCCTGCCCAAAAATAAAGTCTGACACTGTTTCCACTGTTTCCTCATCTGTTTCCCATGAAGTGATGGGACTGGATGCCATGATCTTCGTTTTCTGAATATTGAGCTTTAAGCCAACTTTTTCGCTTTCCTCTTTCACTTTCATCAAGAGGCTTTTTAGGTCCTCTTCACTATCTGCCCTAAGGGTGGTGTCATCTGCATATCTGAGGTTATTGATATTTCTCCCAGCAATCTTGATTCCAGCTTGTGTTTCTTCCAGTCCAGCGTTTCTCATGATGTACTCTGCATAGAAGTTAAATAAGCAGGGTGACAATATACAGCCTTGATGTACTCCTTTTCTTATTTGGAACCAGTCTGTTGTTTCATGTCCACTTCTAACTGGTACTTCCTGACCTGCATACAGATTTCTCAAGAGGCAGGTCAGGTGGTCTGGTATTCCCATCTCTTTCAGAATTTTAATTATCAAAAAGAAATGACACTGAAAGATGAACACCCCAGGTCAGTAGGTGCCCAATAAGGTACTGGAGAAGAGTTGAGAAATAACTCCAGAAGGAATAAAAAGGCTGAGCCAAAATCGAAGCAATGCCTAGTCATGGATGTGACTGGTAATGGAAATAAAGTCCAATACTGTAAAGAACAATATTGTATAGGAACATGAAATGTTAGACTCATGAATCAAGATAAATTCAAAGTGGTCATACAGCAGATGGCAAGAGTGAACATCAACATTTCAGGAATCAGTGAACTAAAATGGACCAGAATGGGCAAATTTAATTCAGATGACCCTTATTTCTACTACTGTGGGCAAGAATCCCTTAGAAGAAATAGAATAGCCCTCATAGTCAACAAGAGTCCAAAATGCAGTACTCAAAAATGACAGAATGATCTCTGTTTGTTTCCAAGGCAAACTTTTCAATATCACAGTAATCTAAATCTACACCCTGAACAATGATGCTGAAGAAGCTGAAGTTGAATGGTTCTATGAAGACATACAAAACCTTCTAGAACTAACACCAAAAAAGACGTCCTTTTCATCATAGGGGACTAGAATGCAAAAGTAGGACGTCAAGAGATACCTGGAGTAACAGGCAAATTTGGCCTTGGAGTACAAAATGAAGCAGGGCAAAGGTAAACAGAGTTTTACCAAGAGAACGCACTGGTCACAGCAAACACTCTCTTCCAACAACACACAAGAGACAACTCTACACATGGACATCACAAGATGGCCAATATTGAAATCAGACTGATTGTATTCTTTGCAGTCAAAGATGGAGACACTCTCTACAGTCAGCAAAAAACAAGACTGGGAGCTGACTGTGACTCAGATCATGAACTCCTTATTGCCAAAACCAGACATGAATTGAAGAAAGTAGGGAAAACCACTAGACCATTCAGGTATGACCTAAATCAAATCATAGTAGAAGTGATGATAGATTCAAGGGACTATATCTGATAGATAGAGTGCCTGAAGAAAATTGGATGGAGGCTCATAGCATTGCACAGGAGATGGTGATCAGGACCATCCCCAAGAAAAAGAAAAGCAAAAAGGCAAAATGTTTGGCTACGAGAAGCAAAGGGCAAAAGAGAAAAGGAAAGATATAAGCATCTGAATGCAGAGTTCCAAAGAATAGCAAGGAGAGATAAGAAAGCCTTCCTCAGTGACCAATGCAAAGAAATAGAGGAAAACAATAGGATGGGAAAGACTAGAGATCTCTTCAAGAAAATTACAGATACCAAGGGAACATGTTATGCAAAGATGGGCACAATGAAGGACAGGAGTGGCATGGACCTAACAGAAGCAGAAGATATTTTAAAAAAGTGGTAAGAATACACAGAAGAACTGTACAAAAAAGATCTTCAGTTCAGTCACTCAGTCGTGTCCGACTCTTTGCGACCCCATGAATTGCAGCATGCCAGGCCTCCCTGTCCATCACCAACTCCCAGAGTTCACCCAAACTCATGTCCATCGAGTCGGTGATGCCATCTAGCCATCTCATCCTCAGTTATCCCCTTCTCCTCCTGCCCCCAATCCCTCCCAGCATCAGGGTCTTTTCCAGTGAGTCAACGCTTTGCATGAGGTGGCCAAAGTACTGGAGTTTCAGCTTTAGCATCAGTCCTTCCAAAGAACACCCAGGACCGATTTCCTTCAGAATGGACTGGTTGGATCTCCTTGCAGTCCAAGGGACTCTCAAGAGTCTTTTCCAACACCACAGTTCAAAAGCATCAATTCTTCGGTGCTCAGCCTTCTTCACAGTCCAACTCTCACATCCATACATGACCACAGGAAAAACCATAGCCTTGACTAGACGGACCTTAGTCGGCAAAGTAATGTCTCTGCTTTTGAATATGCTATAATGACCCAAATAACCATGGTGGTGTGATCACTCACCTAGAGCCAGACATCCTGGAATGGGAAGTTAAGAGGGCCTTAGTAAGTATCACTACGAACAAAGCTAGTGGAGATGATAGAATTCCAACTGAGCTATTCCAAATCCTAAAAGATGATGCTGTGAAAGTGCTGCATTCAATATGCCACCAAATTTGGAAAACTCGGCATTGGCCACAGGACTAGAAAAAAATCCATTTTCATTCCAATCCCAAAGAAAGGCAATGCCAAAGAATGCTCAAACTACCACACATTGCACTTATCTCACACGCTAGCAAAGTAATGCTCAAAATTCTCCAAGCTAGGCTTCCACAGTACATGAACCGAGAACTTTCAGATGTTCAAGTTGGATTTAGAAAAGGCAGAGGAACCAGAGATCAAATTGCCAATATCCGCTGAATCATCAAAAAAGCAAGAGAATTCCAGAAAAACATCTACTTCTGCTTTATTGACTATGCTAAAGCCTTTGGCTGTGTGGATCACCACAAACTGGAAAATTCTTAAAGATATGGGAATACCAGACCACCTGACCTGCCTCCTGAGAAACCTGTATGCAGGTCAGGAAGCAACAGTTAGAACTGGACATGGAACAACAGACTGGCTCCAAATTGGGAAAGAAGTATGTCCTTGGAAGGACTGATGCTGAAGCTGAAACTCCAATACTTTGGCCACCAGAGGTAAAGAGCTGACTCAGTGGAAAAGACCCTGATACTGGGAAAGACTGAAGGCAGGAGGAGAAGGGGAGGACAGAGGATGAGATGACTGGATGGCATCACCGACTCGATGGTCATGAGTTTGAACAAGCTCCGGGAGTTGGTGATGGACAGGGAGGTCTGGTGTGCTGCAGTCCCTGGAGCTGCAAAGAGTCAGACACAACTTAGTGACTGAACAACAACAAAATTATTAATAATATGGTTAATTTTCATTTCTTCTCTTTGTTACTGTGTCAGTTTGATTTTGAAGCAAAATAATTTTTTAAATATTTTGGGTCTTTATACTTTTGTGTATTCAAATTTGAACATTTTAAATACTACTACTTTTTTAATTCGAACGTAGATCATTAATGTCAATAAAAATAAATAACATGAAAATCTTGATTTTTTTAGGACCACAGTTTTTGTAAATTACGCAAGTTTATGAATCTTGTATGCCTTTAGTTTGCATCACCCAACGTTACCAGCACAGGGACAGAACCCTGGAAAATGCACGGTAGTCATAGAACTCAGCTCTTTGCTAGTTTGCCAATTTTTGTGGTGTGTACCGAGGAAATCTTTCTCTCTGTATCTCTGGTTCTCTGTGTAGGACCACTTGTTGACCCACTTTAGGACTCTCCAGTCCACATGCCCCTCAACCTCTACTCTGCTCTGGGCGTGCATGCAGAACATTGGAATAAATCAACTAGAAACTTTACCTTTCCTTCCTGGTATTTTTCAACAGCTTAAGAGTCCAAGGGCCTCTCCACCTCCCTCAGGGGAGCCTGGGGGGGGCCCTCGTTTGGGGAAGGGCCCTTGGTGGATGGGACACTCTTTCTAAAGCTGGGAGGCTCACAGCACCACCCTGCGCTCCCGTCAAGGTGTGTAGAAATCAGGAGGCTGGGAGACCGGGGCCCAGTGGAGGTGCGGCTCCCCCAGAACCGGGGGTAGGGGGTGGGGGGATGAGTCGGTGACAGGCAGCCCAGC
The DNA here is from genome assembly GCA_006410535.1 of Litocranius walleri. Taxonomy (NCBI): domain Eukaryota; kingdom Metazoa; phylum Chordata; class Mammalia; order Artiodactyla; family Bovidae; genus Litocranius; species Litocranius walleri. The sequence goes on from SJYG01000933.1 coordinate 509,428, forward strand.
GCACCCCAGCGACCCCCTCCTGGCTCGCGCCCATGTCCACGCCAGCAGCATGTACACGGCGAGGGCAAGGCTTGCTTCTGATTCCTCTGTTCAGTTAGAAACGCCTGGCTCTCATGGAGTCTGTAGCTGGAAGCACAGAGGCGCATGAACCTCTTTTCTTTGAAAAGACCCACAGAAGAAGGTCACGAAACTTCCTGGCTGTGCCGGCACAGGTGCCACGGCTGTGAGCACGTGGAGGAGGGCACGCTCACAGAGCCGGGGTCTGCGTGCCAGCGCGGGTGCAACGGCCGTGGGCACGTGGAGGAGGGCACGCTCACAGAGCCCTGGTGTCAGGGGTGCCGTGGCGGCCGGGAGCTGGGGGCCATGTGAGCCTGAGAGGGCGGCCACTGAGCCCCTGTGGTCAGTGGAGCGACGGCCAGGCGTGGACGCCCGCTCCAGGGGCCCCCGGGTGACCACGGGGCAACAGCTGACAAGCCGCGGAGCCCGGGCCCACGGGCCTCCCGCTGGCGGGACCAGGCCCGCCCCCCCGCGAGTCGCGTGTCCGCAGGGCCACAGGCCATCCGCCCGGCTCCGTGTGCGTGCCCCGCTCACTCGCTGCCTCCCCTCGCCATCGGCCCATTTCCCAGGCCTCCTGCGCCTGCCTCCTCTGGCCCGACAAGGAAGGCACAGGTCGGGTCTGCCAGAGGCTGAGCCCCGGAGGCGCCATGTAGCAGACAGGCCACTCGGGTTGAGACCTAGACGTTGTGCTTCTGTCTCTCTCTTCGCCTGCTGGGGGTTATTCTTGAGTCCCAGAGACAAAGGGCGTGGAAATGAAACTCAGCCTTGAGAGATGTCCGGATGTTTTAGGCTGGGCTCCGATCGCTTCCTCGCGCTCTTGCAGGAATCTGGGCAGGGAAGGCTTGAAGGCGCAGAGCCGGCAGCGGGAGCGGAGGGGAGGAGAGGAGTCCGGCCCGGCCACTGCTCCCCAGGAGGGTCTGGAGACGACCACACCGTGGGGAGCTGGCCCCGGGCTGGGCCCAGGGGCCCTCAGGCCCCACGGCGACCCAGGCTTTGGGGGTCAAGGGTGCACACGAGGCTGAGCCGCCTGGGGAAGGCCCTGCAGCCTGAGGCCTGGGTGTCTGTGGCCCCAGGGGCAGCAGAGCAGGGAGTCTGGCTCAGACGTGCGGCCGAACTTGAGGCGTGCTGTGTAGACTGCCTCCACCCCCCAGGCTGGCCCTCAGAGTCCCGGCTGTGATCACTAACGTGTTACCTGTCACCAAGACAAACGCGCATAACGGCCCCATGTTTATGAAGCCAACATACGGATGGTGGGGAGCTCCTGGGCGCTGTTTGTGTGCCGAGTAAATATTTTAAGATTGCACCAGTAACAGGGGTCTCTGTGTATATTACGCAGAGTTCTCTCTTATCCGGTTTGGAGAAGTGGTTCGAAGGAGCGGATGCAAATTGTCCAAACAAACATTTGTTTCCTCCTCCAGCCGCGTGGGTGGACTGCCCTCCCCTCCCCACAAGCTTCCGGGGGCCAGGCCGGCGTGGCGTCTGTTCACAGGTCGGGACTCGCTGGGTTGACGTGGGGGGTGGGGTGTGCTGCATGTGTGCTGTGTGGTGTGGTGTGGTGTGTGTGTGCTGTGTGGTGTGGTGTGGTGTGTGTGTGCTGTGTGGTGTGGTGTGTGTGTGTCTGTGTGCTATGTGTGTGGTGTGTGTGGTATGTAGTGTGCTGTGTGTGGTGTGTGTGCTGTGTGTATGTGTGTGTGGTGTGTGCTGTGTGTGTGGTGTGTGCTATGTGTGTGGTTTGGTGTGTGGTGTGTGTGTGTGCTGTGTGTGGTGTGTGTGTGCTGTGTGTGTGTGGTTTGGTGTGGTGTGTGGTGTGTGCTGTGTGTGTGGTGTGTGCTGTGTGTGCGGTGTGGCGTGTCTGGTTTGGTGTGTGTGTGGTGTGTGTGTGCTGTGTGTGGTGTGTGTGTGCTGTGTGTGTGTGGTTTGGTGTGGTGTGTGGTGTGTGCTGTGTGTGTGGTGTGTGCTGTGTGTGCGGTGTGGCGTGTCTGGTTTGGTGTGTGTGTGGTGTGTGTGTGCTGTGTGTGTGGTTTGGTGTGTGTGTGGTGTGTGCTGTGTGTGTGCTGTGTGTGTGGTTTGGTGTGTGTGTCGTGTGTGCTGTGTGTGTGGTGTGGTGTGTGGTGTGTGGTGTGGTGTGTGTGTGGTTTGGTGTGTGTGGTGTGTGTGTGCTGTGTGTGATGTGTGGTGTGTGGTGTGTTGTGTGTGATGTGTGCTGTGTGTGGTGTGGTGTGTGTGTGGTTTGGTGTGTGGTGTGTGTGTGGTGTGTATGTGCCATGTGTGTGTGCTGTGTGTGTGTGTGCTGTGTGTGTGGTATGTGTGTGTGGTGTGCTGCATGTGTGTGTGTGTGTGTGGTTTGGTGTGGTGTGCTGTGTGTGTGCTGTGCGCTGTGTGTGTGCGCGCGTGTGTGTGTGTGTGCTGTGTGCTCTGTGTGTGTGCTCTGTGTGTGCTGTGCTGTGTGTGTGCGTGTGTGTGTGCTGTGTGCTCTGTGTGTGCTGTGTGTGTGTGCTCTGTGTGTGCTGTGTGTGTGCGTGTGTGTGTGCTGTGCTGTGTGCTCTGTGTGTGCTCTGTGTGTGCTGTGCTGTGTGTGTGCTGTGTGTGCGCATGTGTGTGTGCTGTGTGCTCTGTGTGTGCTCTGTGTGTGCGTGTGTGTGTGCTCTGTGTGTGTGCTCTGTGTGTGCTCTGTGTGGTGTTGTGCACGGAGCTCTCCACTATGAATGGAGCATTTGTGGATGGAATCTCAGTTAAGGACAAGAAGCTAAGCGCCTTTGCCTGGCGGCCGGCGGTTGGGAGTCCACCGCCAACGCAGGAGGCAAGGGCTTGTCCCCTAGTCGGGGAGCCAGGGCCCCACAAGCCGGGGGGCCGCTGAGCCCGCACGCAGCAACGAGAGGGAAACCCAGGCGCCGCAATTGAACCCTGATGCAGCCCAAAGTACAGAAACCCCTTTTTAAAATAAAACCCGCTCAAGTGCAGCTCCCGGTGAACAGGCTGGTGAAGTCGTTCGTGTGAGGGGGGAGCACGAGGCTGGCGTCCAGCTTCCCCACCGCGAGGAAGGCAGCCCCGCCAGCGCGTGCCCCTCCAGGGTGGCAGGCCGGCGAGCCCGGCTGAGCGTCAGGCTCCTGAGCGGGATTGGAAGGACGCGGCGTGAGTCCGGGAGGAAAGCCCGCCTCTGTGGACACCCTCCAGGGTCCTGAGCTGAGCGGTGCGGCCAGCGGGGCCCAGCAGCCAGGAAGGGCCACTCCTGCTCAGGACGAGGGGCTGGGGCTGGGGACGCGGTCGGGAGGAGTGGGTCTGGCCCTCAGGGGGAGAGGCGTGCGGAGGCCCCAGGGAGGAAAGGAGCCAGCGCGGGCGGACAGGCCCTCGGAGGCCCCGGGAAAGCGGAGGCGGGCGGGCAGCCCGGCTCGTGACGACAGCCCCCGCGCTGGTCTGCGGTCGTGGACGGCGCCACGGCCCAGCGAGCGTCCGCCTGGGAGGCCTGGGGGCTCGCCGCCCCAAGAGGGGATGGGGAGGGACGTCTCCACCCCACGCGGCCCAAGGAGCCTGGAGCTGTTCCCGCAGCCTCAGAGGCGGCCAGCCTTCATCCTGTCAGAGCAGACGTGACTTGGGGCACAACAAGAGCTGCCTGGGACCCTGCAAACGAGCGGGGCGTCAGCGTCCACACACAGGCGGCGTTTGGAGCCCTGGGCCCCCCAACCTGCAGGTCGGAAAGAGCCCCTGAAAGCCTGTGCCGGGCCCCCTTACACGCGCTGGGCCCCTCAAGTCCAGGCGTGTTTCTCCAGCCTCGTCTCAGACGCCGGTTCCTGCCCCAGGGCACTGGCTGCATGGAAATGGGCTGAAGAGCAGGGCCCTCTGAGGCAGCTGAGCCCAGACGGCAAACGCTGGGCCCTCTGCCCACAGACATTTCCCTGGAGGCTCAGAGGTAAAGAATCCACCTGCAACGCAGGAGACATACGCTTGATCCCTGGGTCGGGAAGATTCCCTGGGTAAGGGAACGGCTACCCAGTCCAGAAGTCTTGCCTGGAGAATCCTGTGGACAGAGGAGCCTGGCGGACTATGGTCCGTGTGTTGCAGAGTCGGAGAGGCCTAAGCAACCGACATGCTCACTCCCCTGCAGAGGCCCACGGGGACCATCCCCGCATGCTGCGTCCCCTCACGAGGAAGCAGGAGAACTGGGGACAGGCGCTCACGTGTTGCCCCTGAAGAAGCAGATGAGACAGGTCACTCGTGGTCCGTCTTCACAGGCAGGGGTCCCTCGTGGGCAGTGGGCTGGTATGATCTCCAGAACAGGGCCTGGCACCCCTGGCACCATGAACAAGCTTGTGGGCCCCCTGGCCTGGCCACAGAGCCTGGCGGGTGGGACGTGCTTGCCCACAGAGCCCAGCCTATTGACTGTTAGGATGTTTACACGAAACGTGTTCAGCTGCGTGCTCCTGCGCTTTGCGGGGGCACCTCGAGCCTCGGGACTCGGCCAGGCTGGTGCCCGTCTTCCAGGCCCATCCCGGCTCCACCCAGGGCGGAGAAGGCGTGTGCAGCCGGAGGCCCCGAGGGCACGTTCTCCTGGGCGGGCAGGATTTCTTTTCTGTAGGTGTCCTCTGTCCGTCCTCTCTGGCTGCCTCCACGGGGCAAAGGGACCCACAGGCCTTTTCCTGACACTCAGCCAACCCGGCGAGCCCTGGTCATCAGCTTGTCCATCATAACTTGGGCCCTGCTCTCCGTCTGTGACTGGGTGGTGTCTGCTGTTCGGGGCAGGCAGGAGCTGGAGAGGCAGAGAGGCGCTGAGCAGCGGTGAAGCATGCTGTCCACTTGCACACAGCAGGCACTTAATAAATGCCCAGGGCTCAAAGAGCCCCTTCTCTGGCCTCTGTGGTGGACAGAGTGCGCTCCTGCAGAGACCAAGCCTGGCTTGTGGCCCCAGGCGCACACAGCCAGGAGGCCCCAGGCTGGAAGGCTCAGACCCAGAGCACCTGCTGGGTTTCTCAGGGAAAACCCGGTGAGGGCAGGCGTGAGCACATCCAGACCGGCATCCCCTCAGGGCCTCCTTCCTTCGAGCAGCCCACGCCAGCTTCCAGGCACCCTGCCTCCATTGGGAAGACTGCTCTTGGGGTCGGCATCCTGGACGCCACCCTCCTGCTCGTGGTCAACCACCTGGGCCCTCCCAGGAAGACTCTGCAAACTCTGGGGCTGGGCAGCTGTGAGACGCTCACTCTGCGGGTCCGTGAAGGTGGGGCTGTGGGGCCTGGACACGCCTGAGCCTGTGCGTGTGCCTGCCTGTGCGTGCACGTGTGCGTCGTGTGGGGTTTGTGCCCCGCTCGTGCACACGCGGTGCATATGTGTGTGTGTGCTGGTGCACGTGTGCACGCGTGTGTATTTGTGTCAGTGCTGCCCGTGCAGATGGCCTCACAAAGCTCCTGGAGCCAATTTAGAGACAAGAAAGGGAGGCCAGGTGAGGGGCAAGGCTGCGGTCACAGGGTGGCTGATTACAGCCCAGCCCCCAGCGGCCTTGGGAGGGAGCCCAGGCGCCCTGGGCTGGGGAGGGGCAGCCGCTGTGCAGACTGTGTCGCGGGGCGGGGCCGTGGCCAGGAGGACTGCCTGCTGCTCAGAGACAAGCGGCCACCCCAGGGCCTCCCCGGGCCGCACTGGGAGAGTCAGCGCGGGCTCCGCCCCACAGCCGGGTGCGAGCAGGGGCGGCTGGGGGTCTTCCCCGGTGGAGGGGCAGGGAGACAGCTGGGGGTGGAGGGGCAGGG
>SJYG01000933.1:515455-536077 GCA_006410535.1 Litocranius walleri
TGGGAGGGTGTCGTGGGGGTGGGTGGGTGGTTGCGGGGTCTTCCCCAGAGGGGTGGCTGGGAGGGGTCTTTGGCCTCGAGGCCTCTCAGCTCCGCAGCCCCGCGCGACCCTAGCGGAGGCCTGTGCAGCCTTTCCTTCCCGGGGTCTCTGCAAGGACAAGCCGAGTCACCCAGCGAGGGGCAGGTGCCCGTACGCTGGGCCAGGACCAGCCCCCAGCCTCCTCCTTACTGCCTGCACTCCCGTGCTCACTTGCTGACCCCACTCACGCACACCTGCTCAAATCTTCCTGCTCACACACTCACTCACACTCAGAGAAGCCAGACGCCCAGTGTCTGGAGGGAAAGCAGGCTGCGCAGGCCCATGGCCACACGGACCTGGAGAGGGGCCCCACGGCCGTTTCCAGGTCTTCGAGCGGCAGGGGCAAAGCCAGCCGTGCAGACGAGGGCCCAAGCTTGGGGCTGCAGGACCCGCCGCTGGTCTCTCCAGCATCTGGAGCTGTCTGCGCTGCGGCCTTCAGATCGGCCAGGTGCGCCGGAGCCGGTACTGCCCGTCTGGAGGTTCCGAGCAATGTGGTTGTCTAACCTCCGTGAAGATGGTCAGCTAGGGGAGGGACCAGATGTGAGACTCCTGCATCTCGGGAGCATGCTAAGACACCTGATGTCATAGGGCCTTCTGAGACTCTGACAGAAACTGTAGACGCCATCCTCGGAATCATGGAATTATTCCTCGACCAGAATGCTTAAATATTCATTTATATTTTAAAATCCATCATTTATTACTGATGTGATTATATATATCCTGATGCACTTCCCAGATGACACTAGTGATAAAGAACACTCCTGCCAATGCAGGAGATGCAAGAGACGCGGGTTCGATCCCTGGGTCGGGAAGATCCCCTGGAGGAGAGCATGGCAACCCACTCCGTATTCTTGCCTGGAGAATCCCAGGGACAGAGGAGCCTGGTGGGCTACAGTCCCACAAAGAGTCAGACATGACTGAGTGACTAGCACTTTCACTTGACTTTAGAGGAACCACCAGGCTCACAGATTGGATGTGCATGTCACAGGGGAGGGGAGAGATTTATTTTAACTTAAACTCTGGGTTTATGTTTCAAGTCATCCAGAAAAGTAGGCTCTTAAAGGATTACACTTAGGAAAAACCTGCTGGGATTGTGTTGGAAAAGCCTGTCTCTCAGGCTGTTTGAACAGGCGGGTGAGAGGTAGTGTGACCGTGTTCTCACCTCCCTTCCCTCCCTAGAATCTCTGCAGGAGCCCCACACAGGTGGCTCGTGGGCAGTCCTTGTGAAGCCGGAGGTGGACAAGGAGGGGAGATGCGGCCTCACATCTGGTCTGAAGCATGGTTAAGGCGCGGAGCAGCTATGGGCCCCACCTGGCCAGCCTCTAGGGCTCCTGGCTTCCCATCCAGCACATGGAGGCCCACCTGGGGGCCCACCTGAAGCCTCACCACAAGGATTACCTGGAGCCTCACCTGCAGGCCCACCTGGAGGCTTACCTAGAGCCTCGCCTGGAGCCCCACCTGGAGACTCACCTGCAGACTCTCCTGCAGGCCCACCTGGAGGCTCACCTGAAGTCTCACCTGCAGGCCCACCTGGAGGCTCACCCGGAGCCTCACCTGGAGCCTCGCCTGCAGACTCTCCTGGAGGCCCACCTGGAGCCTCGCCTGCAGACTCTCCTGGAGGCCCACCTGGAGGCTCACCTGGAGCCTCGCCTGCAGACTCTCCTGGAGGCCCACCTGGAGGGTCACCTGGAGCCTCGCCTGGAGCCTCACCTGGAGCCTCGCCTGCAGACTCTCCTGGAGCCTCGCCTGGAGGCTCACCTGGAGCCTCACCTGGAGCCTTGCCTGCAGGCCCACCTGGAGGCCCACCTGGAGGCTCACCTGGAGCCTCGCCTGCAGACTCTCCTGGAGGCCCACCTGGAGGCCCACCTGGAGGCCCACCTGGAGGCTCACCTGGAGGCCCACCTGGAGGCTCACCTGGAGCCTCGCCTGCAGGCCCACCTGCAGGCCCACCTGGAGGCTCACCTGGAGCCTCGCCTGCAGGCCCACCTGGAGGCCCACCTGGAGGCTCACCTGGAGGCCCGCCTGGAGGCCCACCTGGAGCCTCACCTGGAGCCTCGCCTGCAAGCCCACCTGGAGGCCCGCCTGGAGGCCCACCTGGAGCCTCACCTGGAGCCTCACCTAGAGCCTCGCCTGCAGACTCTCCTGGAGGCCCGCCTGGAGGGAGCCTCTTATGCCCCAGTCTCCTCCCCCTGCACCTCCCTCCCTCCATCTGCACAGCAGCGGCAGGAGGAGGGAAATGGGGCAGACGACCCCGATAGATGGCCCCCACGTGGCTCACAGCCACATGGCCCACACCCATCAGCTGGCCCACGGCCGCACCTGCCAGCCCAGGAGGACGTGCCCAGGGCAGATGCAGTGATGCAGAAGGTGCAAGGACTCACAGGGCCCTGCCTCCTGTTCTCGCGTCCACGAGAGACGCCCTCACGCAGCCACTGGTCGTCCACGGGCCTCACCGGAGCTGCACGTCTATGCAGCATTGCCCCTGGTGTGGCCCTTGCTCCAGGGACACTGCAGGTCAAGGAGATGAGGCCTGTGAACCCCGGGAGCCACAGGTGGAAGGGCCGTGAGGATGCGGTGTGTGACCCCTGGCCACAGACAGGAGCTGCAAGGCTCTCTCTAGAGCCGCCAGGCCCAGGCGGGGCCAGGAGTGCGCAGGGAGGCCAGCAGCACTGTCGGAGCAGGGCCCCAGTCGCAGGCCCCCAGTTACAGCATCACGTGAATGGGAAGGCTGCTCAGACCCCACAGGGTGCTAGCACCACCATCCTCTCGCAGGACCGTTGTCAGAGCAGGGGGCAGACCGCCCAGCCATAAACCAAGCGTGCCCGCACGATGGCTGGAGGGCTTGGCAGCGAGCATGGCCACGAGGCGGCCTCCTTCTCCCAGAGCCCAGGCTTTGGGCTTTGTTATGCTGTGTGGACTGACGGAAGGACTGATGACAGAGCTGAAACTCCAATACTGTGGCCACCTGATTCACTGGAAAAGCCCTTGATGCTGGGAAAGATTGAAGGCAGGAGGAGAAGAGGACAACCAGGATGAGACGGTTGGATGGCATCACCAACTCGACGGACATGAGTTTGAGCAAGCTCCAGGAGATGGTGAAGGACAGGGAGGCCTGGCGTGATGCAGTCCATGGGGTCGCAGAGAGTCAGACGTGACTGAGTGAATGAGCAACAACGTGGTCTCTCTTTTGGGTGGAGACGCAGGCGACAACTTCTGAAGACACACCTGTGATACACGGTGACTCCTGCACACAGAGACGGTCACAGGCTGTCTTCACCCAGCTGGCCAGTTTCTGCACGCACATGCCAACATATCTGCATGCACATACAAGTGTACAACGTGCACACGCACATGACCGGGTGTGCACGGCCGGAACCGTCTCCATAGGTAGTCCCCCCAACCCAGGGCCCCCGCCTGAGGGCCTCATCTGGGCGGCACTCGGCAGTCAGTCCTGGAAGCAGCAGGTGAGCTGGGAAGGCTCTGCCCCTCCCTGGGTAGTGAGAGAAGCACATGGTGACCCTCTTTCCTCGGCATCTGGGGAGGGCAGGGCACTCAGGCTTACTCCCACGATTCTCCTCCTCAGCTGCAGGAACTTGGCGAGACATGTCCTGGGGTCCACATGACGAGAGGGGCGCCGAGGCCACATGGAGGAGAGGCCAGTGCAGGGTGGGGGGGCGCAGGGCAGAGGAGTCAAGGCTCCTGCAGGGGGGAGGTATGTGCACAGGGCGGGAGGCCAGGGCCCCAGGCTGCTGGGGACCCACAGACAGAGGACCCCGGCTCGAGAGGAAGACAGCCCTGCTGCAGAGAAGGCGGCGGCGAGGAGCCTGAGCCGTCGGTGGCCGGCCGTGCGGGCCCACCGTGCCTGAGGCGCGCTGTCGGGAGAGCCGCCTCTGCTTCGCTGCTGACTGGGTGGGCTGTGTAGCAGCCTCTGCCCCTGGCTCCACGTCCTAAGCCCAGAAGCCTCGTCACTGACGTGGGAAAGGGGCCTTTGCTGTGGAACACCTGAAGAATGGGAGCCGGGAGATGGCCCCAGTGCAGCAGGGGAGCCGGGCTCTCCTTGGAGAGGGCCCTGAGCACCGCGGCCCTCGGGAGCTGGGGCAGAGCGCAAGGCCCCCACTCCCTCCAGCTTCTACAGGAGCCAGGCCGCCCCGGGACATCTGCCCAGAGAGGCTGGTTTTGGACATCTGACGTCTAGACGGTAAGAATAAATTTGTGCTGTTTTAAGACATCAAGTTGTGATTTTCTGCCACAGCTTCAGGAAGAAACTAACAGAGACACCTTAGTGCTTCATTTTAACGAATAGGAAAACAGATTTTAAAAATCTGTGGTAACTTTCAGAGGCTCACACTCAACGTTTAGAACCCTAGCCCTTTTCCCCAAGATTTTGTTTTTAAACCACAGCCTTTCAGGAGGGCTCAGCTCACAGAAACTTGACTCCCAGACTCAGGGAAGTATTACTTTGTTGATTATTCTTCAGTCTCTTATCCAAGTGATAAATCTGTTTCCACAGGTCCCAGTCCTTCCCCACCAAGGGGAATGTTAGTAAAATAAAGCCTTAGCGGTATTGTGGGCAAACAGATGGTTTGGTTCATTTACCCTCACTCGGGGCTGTCTCGGAGCAGAAGCCCTGCAGCAGGGTCGCACGCACGCTCCTTACCTGTGTCTCAGCTGGCGTGTTCTCTCCCGCAGGATGGAGGCGGGGTGGCACTGAGCTCTGCTGTCTGCTAGTCCGTCCTGACCTTCCTGTTACCCCTAGCACAGGGCAGGGGCAGAGCTGGGATACTTATAAACAACCCAAGTGGTGAGCTGCCCGTGGAGCACCCCAGCGCCCTCGCCGGGCCCATCTGCCCGCACCTCCTGGAGCATGGATCCCGGAGGACAGCCCGCACGGCGAGCCTTCCAGGTAATAGTCACTCTGCACTCGATGTTTGCCTCCGGCGGCAAGGCCAGCTGTTCGGTCAACAACGGTACACGATGCACGCTCACTCCAGGGGGGACTGGCTCGGAGGGTGGTTCCAGAAAGGACACTTGAGTGTGTGATGACTTGTGGTACCTAAGTAGAGACATCAGATACCTTTAATAACCCAGATCTCCAGAGAGATCTGGGGCAGAAACGTAGATTTGGGGCCATTGAGTATGGTTCTCCATCACAGCTACAAGAATGAGTGTGACAATCCCAGAGAACTGCAGCTTTGTGGGAAGGTGGTCAGTGATGGGAGAGGTGAGGGTGGGGGTTTCCAACATCGTGCAGAAAAGAGCATCAGGACCTCCGGGAGGGTGGCGTCAGGAAACAAGACAAGAACTCTGGGAACCCAGGAGGTAGATGGAGACCCAGGCCCCGCTGGAGTCACAACGAAAGAGCATCACAGTGGCCTGAGCAGCATGACGGCAGGTGCTGCTGACGGAGGAGGGCCTGAGGGAGCTTGGAGGGAGGAGCCTTCGGCGTCCCCAGGGAAGGGCAGTGGGGGAGGAGGAACGTCACTCCTCATGTGATTAAAGGAGGGGAGGGGATGGGCTCTGATGGCCCCTGTGCAGAGGGACACTAGCAACCTGCCCCGCATCTTAGAAAGCCTTTCCACCTTAGCCCTCCTGTCACGCCTTCTTCAGAACCACCTCTGGGGACTTCTGAGCTGGAGGCTGTGGGCTCCCATCTGCACGGTGGGGTCATCTAGCACCCCTGCCCCCGAGGACTCTGACCAAAGGAGCCGGAGTCGTACTGAGTCCCAGGAGATCTAGTACCACTAAGAACAGAGGGAAACCCACGGGCTGCAGAGGCCAGGGTGCAGACACCGCGAGAGAGATGGCCCAGCGCCCTCAGACAAACACTTGTGAAACAGTGGGGAACTGCCAAGAGAAATGGGACCCAAACACACTCATGGAAGGGTTTAGACCCATGAGAGAGGACCTGCCGGAGAGCAGGAAGCAGACACAGTCGAGGTCAGGAGATGCAGGTAGATACTGTTAGTTTTAGGTGAGGGGATGATACCACGATGATTTGTTCAGTTCAGGCGCTCAGTCGTGTCCGACTCTCTGCGACCCCATGAATCGCAGCACGTAATGCCTCCGTGTTCATCACCATCTCCCGGAGTTCACTCAGACTCAACGTCCATCGAGTCCGTGATGCCATCCAGCCATCTCATCCTCGGTCATCCCCTTCTCCTCCTGCCCCCAATCCCTCCCAGCATCAGAGTCTTTTCCAATGACTCAACTCTTCACATGAGGTGGCCAAAGTACTGGAGTTTCAGCTTTAGCATCAGTCCTTCCAAGGAAATCCCAGGGTTGATCTCCCTCAGAATGGACTCGTTGGATATCCTTGCAGTCCAAGGGACGCTCAAGAGTCTTTTCCAACACCACAGTTCAAAAGCATTAATTCTTTGGTGCTCAGTCTTCTTCACAGTCTAACTCTTACATCCATACATGACCACAGGGAAAACCATAGTCTTGACTATTTGAACCTTAGTCGGCAAAGTTAATGTCTCTGCTTTTGAATGTGCTATCTAGGTTGGTCATAACTCTTCTTCCAAGGAGTAAACATCTTTTAATTTCAGGGCTGCAGTCACCATCTGCAGTGATTTTGGAGCCCCCCCTGCCCCCGCCCCCCAAAATAAAGTCTGACAGTTTACACTGTTTCCCCATCTATTTCCCATGAAGTGATGGGACCAGATGCCAGGATCTTTGTTTTCTGAATGTTGAGCTTTAAGCCAACTTTTTCGCTCTCCTCTTTCACCTTCATCAAGAGGTTTTTTAGTTGTTCTTCACTTTCTGCCATAAGGGTGGTGTTATCTGCATATGTGAAGTTATTGATATTTCTCCCAGCAATCTTGATTCCAGCTTGTGTTTCTTCCAGTCCAGCGTTTCTCATGCATGCTGTACTCTGCATAGAAGTTAAATAAGCAGGGTGACAATATACCTTGACGTACTCCTTTTCCTATTTGGAACCAGTCTGTTGTCCCATGTCCAGTTCTAACTGTTGCTTCCTGACCTGCATACAGATTTCTCAAGAGACAGGTCAGATGGTCTGGTATTCCCATCTCTTTCAAAATTTTCCACAGTCTATTGTGATTCACACAGTCAAAGGCTTTGGCATAGTCAATAAAGCAGAAATAGATACAGGATGGAGGCGGGGTGGCACTGAGCTCTGCTGTCTGCTAGTCCGTCCTGACCTTCCTGTTACCCCTAGCACAGGGCAGGGGCAGAGCTGGGATACTTATAAACAACCCAAGTGGTGAGCTGCCCGTGGAGCACCCCAGCGCCCTCGCCGGGCCCATCTGCCCGCACCTCCTGGAGCATGGATCCCGGAGGACAGCCCGCACGGCGAGCCTTCCAGGTAATAGTCACTCTGCACTCGATGTTTGCCTCCGGCGGCAAGGCCAGCTGTTCGGTCAACAACGGTACACGATGCACGCTCACTCCAGGGGGGACTGGCTCGGAGGGTGGTTCCAGAAAGGACACTTGAGTGTGTGATGACTTGTGGTACCTAAGTAGAGACATCAGATACCTTTAATAACCCAGATCTCCAGAGAGATCTGGGGCAGAAACGTAGATTTGGGGCCATTGAGTATGGTTCTCCATCACAGCTACAAGAATGAGTGTGACAATCCCAGAGAACTGCAGCTTTGTGGGAAGGTGGTCAGTGATGGGAGAGGTGAGGGTGGGGGTTTCCAACATCGTGCAGAAAAGAGCATCAGGACCTCCGGGAGGGTGGCGTCAGGAAACAAGACAAGAACTCTGGGAACCCAGGAGGTAGATGGAGACCCAGGCCCCGCTGGAGTCACAACGAAAGAGCATCACAGTGGCCTGAGCAGCATGACGGCAGGTGCTGCTGACGGAGGAGGGCCTGAGGGAGCTTGGAGGGAGGAGCCTTCGGCGTCCCCAGGGAAGGGCAGTGGGGGAGGAGGAACGTCACTCCTCATGTGATTAAAGGAGGGGAGGGGATGGGCTCTGATGGCCCCTGTGCAGAGGGACACTAGCAACCTGCCCCGCATCTTAGAAAGCCTTTCCACCTTAGCCCTCCTGTCACGCCTTCTTCAGAACCACCTCTGGGGACTTCTGAGCTGGAGGCTGTGGGCTCCCATCTGCACGGTGGGGTCATCTAGCACCCCTGCCCCCGAGGACTCTGACCAAAGGAGCCGGAGTCGTACTGAGTCCCAGGAGATCTAGTACCACTAAGAACAGAGGGAAACCCACGGGCTGCAGAGGCCAGGGTGCAGACACCGCGAGAGAGATGGCCCAGCGCCCTCAGACAAACACTTGTGAAACAGTGGGGAACTGCCAAGAGAAATGGGACCCAAACACACTCATGGAAGGGTTTAGACCCATGAGAGAGGACCTGCCGGAGAGCAGGAAGCAGACACAGTCGAGGTCAGGAGATGCAGGTAGATACTGTTAGTTTTAGGTGAGGGGATGATACCACGATGATTTGTTCAGTTCAGGCGCTCAGTCGTGTCCGACTCTCTGCGACCCCATGAATCGCAGCACGTAATGCCTCCGTGTTCATCACCATCTCCCGGAGTTCACTCAGACTCAACGTCCATCGAGTCCGTGATGCCATCCAGCCATCTCATCCTCGGTCATCCCCTTCTCCTCCTGCCCCCAATCCCTCCCAGCATCAGAGTCTTTTCCAATGACTCAACTCTTCACATGAGGTGGCCAAAGTACTGGAGTTTCAGCTTTAGCATCAGTCCTTCCAAGGAAATCCCAGGGTTGATCTCCCTCAGAATGGACTCGTTGGATATCCTTGCAGTCCAAGGGACGCTCAAGAGTCTTTTCCAACACCACAGTTCAAAAGCATTAATTCTTTGGTGCTCAGTCTTCTTCACAGTCTAACTCTTACATCCATACATGACCACAGGGAAAACCATAGTCTTGACTATTTGAACCTTAGTCGGCAAAGTTAATGTCTCTGCTTTTGAATGTGCTATCTAGGTTGGTCATAACTCTTCTTCCAAGGAGTAAACATCTTTTAATTTCAGGGCTGCAGTCACCATCTGCAGTGATTTTGGAGCCCCCCCTGCCCCCGCCCCCCAAAATAAAGTCTGACAGTTTACACTGTTTCCCCATCTATTTCCCATGAAGTGATGGGACCAGATGCCAGGATCTTTGTTTTCTGAATGTTGAGCTTTAAGCCAACTTTTTCGCTCTCCTCTTTCACCTTCATCAAGAGGTTTTTTAGTTGTTCTTCACTTTCTGCCATAAGGGTGGTGTTATCTGCATATGTGAAGTTATTGATATTTCTCCCAGCAATCTTGATTCCAGCTTGTGTTTCTTCCAGTCCAGCGTTTCTCATGCATGCTGTACTCTGCATAGAAGTTAAATAAGCAGGGTGACAATATACCTTGACGTACTCCTTTTCCTATTTGGAACCAGTCTGTTGTCCCATGTCCAGTTCTAACTGTTGCTTCCTGACCTGCATACAGATTTCTCAAGAGACAGGTCAGATGGTCTGGTATTCCCATCTCTTTCAAAATTTTCCACAGTCTATTGTGATTCACACAGTCAAAGGCTTTGGCATAGTCAATAAAGCAGAAATAGATGTTTTTCTGGAACTCTCTTGCTTTTCCCATGATCCAGCAGATGTTGGCAATTTGATCTCTGGTTGCTCTGCCTTTTCTTAAACCAGCTTGAACATCAGGGAGTTCACGGTTCATGTATTGCTGAAGCCTGGCTTGGAGAATTTTGAGCATTACTTTACTAGCATGTGAGATGAGTGCAACCTGAAATAAAGGGGCATGATTATATGTTGTGTGGATTCAGCTTTAAAATGTGCCCACCAAGAATGGAAACTGGTGCAGCTACTCTGGGGAACGGTATGGAGTTTCCTTAATAAACCAAAAATAGAATACCATGTGATACTGCAATCTCACTCCTGGGCACATATCTGGAGAAAAATGCAGCTTGAAAAGATACATGCACCATGTCCACAGCAGCACTGTTTACAAAAGCAAGACACGGGAGCAACCGAAATGACCACCTAGTGACCTAGATGAAGGGGTTAGGAAGATGCGGCTCGTACTTACAAGGGAATATTCAGTTCAGTCCAGTCGCTCAGTTGTGTCTGACTCTTTGCGACCCCGTGAATCGCAGCACACCAGGCCTCCCTGTCCATCACCAACTCCCAGAGTTCACTCAGGCTCACGTCCATCGAGTCAGTGATGCCATCCAGCCGTCTCATCCTCTGTCATCCCCTTCTCCTCCTGCCCCCAGCCCCTCCCAGCATCAGTCTTTTCCAGTGAGTCAGCACTTCGCATGAGGTGGCCAGAGTACTGGAGGAGCTTCAGCCTCAGCATCATATCACTCAGCCGTAAAAAAGGAAAAAATGCCATTTGCAGAGGCATGGGCCAAAGCCTTCGCCTGTGTGGATCACAGCAAACTTAGAGATGGGAGCACCAGCCCACCCGACCCGCCTCCCGAGAAATCTGTGTGCAGGCCAGGAAGCAACAGTTAGAACTGGACATGGAACAAAGGGATGGTTCCAAATGAGGAAGGAGTGCATCAAGGCCGCATATTGTCACCCTGCTTATAAACTTATATGCAGATACACCATGTGAAATGCCAGGCTGGTCAAAGCACAAGCTGGAATCAAGATTGCCTGGAGAAACATCAATAATCTCAGATATGCAGATGACACCACCCTTACGGTAGAAAATGAAGAAGAACTAAAGAGTCTCTTGATGAAAGTGAAAAAAGAGAGTGAAGAAGCTGGCTTAAAACTCAACATCCAAAACACTAAGATCATCCGGTCCCGTCATTTCATGGCAAACAGATGGGGAAACAAAGGAAACAGTGAGAAACTTAATTTTGGGGGCTCCAAAATCACTGCAGATGGTGATTGCAGCCATGAAATTAAAAACGCTTGCTCCTTGGAAGAAAAGTTATGACCAACCTAGACAGCATATTAAAAAGCAGAGACATTACTTTGCCAACAAACGTCCATCTAGACAAAGCTATGGTTTTTCCAGTGGTCACATATGGATGTGAGTTCGACCATAAAGAAAGCTGAGTGCCAAAGAATTGATGCTTTGGAACTGTGGTGTTGGAGAAGACTCTTGAGTCCCTTGGACTGCAAGGAGATCCAACCAGTCAATCCTAAAGGAAATCAGTCCTGAATATTCACTGAAAGGACTGATACTGAAGCTGAAACTCCAATATTTTGGCCACCTCATGTGAAGAACTGACTTATTTGAAAAGACCCTGATGCTGGGAAAGATTGAAGGCAGGAGAAGAAGGAGATGACAGAGGATGAGATGTTTGGATGGCATCAAGGATTCAATGGATGTGAGTCTGAGCAAGCTCCAGGAGTTGGTGATGGACAGGGAGGCCTGTCGTGCTGCAGTCCATAGGGTCACAAAGAGTCAGAGACGACCAAGTGACTGAACTGAACTGAAGTGAACTGGATAGACTTGGGGATGATCATAGTAAGTAAAGAAAGACAGAGAAAGACATCATATGATATGGCTTGTATGCAGAATCTTTTTTTTTTTTTAATGATACAAATGAACTTATTTACAAAACAGAAATTGACTCACAGACTGAGAAAACAAGCTTTGGGTTACCAATAGGAACAGGGGGGGATAAATTAGGAGTTTGGGATTAACATACAGACAATACTATATATAAAATAAACAGAACCTACTGACTAGCACAGGGAACTATGTTCAGCATCCTGTAATAACCTATAATGGAAGAGAAGATAAAAAAGAAGGTATATATATATGCAGGTATAATAGTCATTTGCTGTACAGCTGAAACTAACATTTTAAATCAACTATATTTTCAATAAAACTTTTTTAAATAAAAAATGTTTTTAATGTGCCCACCAAAAGCTTTGTGGGGGGCACAGCTGGCGCAGAGAAGAACACTGTGGAGTTTTCCAACTTCTCGCTTTACTCTGAAGTGCAAATTTTTAAGATAAAGCTTCAAAGAGAAATGGGCTTTTTGTCCCCAGATTTGAATCAGCTCTTTTAATTTCCAAACTGTGCTGTTATTGATTTTTAAAAAGCAAACAAAACAACCCTCCAAAGCACATTGCAAATTGGGGATATTTCCCACGGATTTGGTCACAAACAGTCTGGAACCCACAGACGGCTGTCATGACCACACTTTTTTTCTTCTCTGAGTCTCAGGCCTGAAGAGCAGGCCGAGCAAGTATGTGCTGACTGAGGGAGCAGGAGCGTCTGGCCAGAGGCCCTGGGATAGCCTGCCCGTGTGCACCCATCACACACCCCGAAATAACTTTATTTGAAGAATCCATATGGGCCTCGAGCTTGCCACATAAACAGAAGGCAAGGATTTTCTGTCTCTTAGCCATGTGCACCAGGAATGTCTGCGTTAATCACTAGCCTGTGCTGCTCACAGCAGAGCCCGAAGAGAGTTCAGGAAGAGATGCGTCTGCCTCCCTCCCAAGCCTTGAGCTGGAAGCCAGAGCTTCCGAGAACTGGTGCAAACCCTTCATTGTGGCTGGACCGGCAGTGCCGATGGGGCTGCTGATCCCCAGACGCCACAAGGCCCCCTCACTGCAGACATGGACACAGTGACCCAGAGGTACCAGTGAAGCCCCTCGTCTCACAGGAGGACCCTTGAAGGGCTGCCTCTGATCCTCCCCAGGCTTGTCTCAAATAGGAAGTGAATTGATTCCTGATCACTCAGTCACGCCCCACCCCCAGAAAACCCCCTGAAAGATACCCAGAGCTGGAGGTGCTCAGCGGGGCCAAGCGAACCACACAGAAGCCCCACTCCACAAGCTTCGTGGACACAGGCTGGGCGAGACCGAAGGCCCTTCAAGGCCCAGACCCGGCCCTGTCCTCAGACAGGATTGTCCAGACACAGCCATGTCCTCAGACAGGATTGTCCAGACCCGGCCATGTCCTCAGACAGGATTGTCCAGACCCGGCCGTGTCCTCAGACAGGATTGTCCAGACCCGGCCATGTCCTCAGGCAGCATGGCCCAGACCCGGCCGTGTCCTCAGGCAGGATGGTCCAGACCCAGCCATGTCCTCAGACAGGATTGTCCAGACCCGGCCGTGTCCTCAGACAGGATGGTCCAGACCCGGCCATGTCCTCAGACAGGATTGTCCAGACCCGGCCGTGTCCTCAGACAGGATTGTCCAGACCCGGCCGTGTCCTCAGACAGGATTGTCCAGACCCGGCCGTGTCCTCAGACAGGATTGTCCAGACCCGGCCGTGTCCTCAGACAGGATTGTCCAGACCCGGCCGTGTCCTCAGACAGGATTGTCCAGACCCGGCCGTGTCCTCAGACAGGATTGTCCAGACCCGGCCGTGTCCTCAGACAGGATTGTCCAGACCCGGCCGTGTCCTCAGACAGGATTGTCCAGACCCGGCCGTGTCCTCAGACAGGATTGTCCAGACCCGGCCGTGTCCTCAGACAGGATTGTCCAGACCCGGCCGTGTCCTCAGACAGGATTGTCCAGACCCGGCCGTGTCCTCAGACAGGATTGTCCAGACCCGGCCGTGTCCTCAGACAGGATTGTCCAGACCCGGCCGTGTCCTCAGACAGGATTGTCCAGACCCGGCCGTGTCCTCAGACAGGATTGTCCAGACCCGGCCGTGTCCTCAGACAGGATTGTCCAGACCCGGCCGTGTCCTCAGACAGGATTGTCCAGACCCGGCCGTGTCCTCAGACAGGATTGTCCAGACCCGGCCGTGTCCTCAGACAGGATTGTCCAGACCCGGCCGTGTCCTCAGACAGGATTGTCCAGACCCGGCCGTGTCCTCAGACAGGATTGTCCAGACCCGGCCGTGTCCTCAGACAGGATTGTCCAGACCCGGCCGTGTCCTCAGACAGGATTGTCCAGACCCGGCCGTGTCCTCAGACAGGATTGTCCAGACCCGGCCGTGTCCTCAGACAGGATTGTCCAGACCCGGCCGTGTCCTCAGACAGGATTGTCCAGACCCGGCCGTGTCCTCAGACAGGATTGTCCAGACCCGGCCGTGTCCTCAGACAGGATTGTCCAGACCCGGCCGTGTCCTCAGACAGGATTGTCCAGACCCGGCCGTGTCCTCAGACAGGATTGTCCAGACCCGGCCGTGTCCTCAGACAGGATTGTCCAGACCCGGCCGTGTCCTCAGACAGGATTGTCCAGACCCGGCCGTGTCCTCAGACAGGATTGTCCAGACCCGGCCGTGTCCTCAGACAGGATTGTCCAGACCCGGCCGTGTCCTCAGACAGGATTGTCCAGACCCGGCCGTGTCCTCAGACAGGATTGTCCAGACCCGGCCGTGTCCTCAGACAGGATTGTCCAGACCCGGCCGTGTCCTCAGACAGGATTGTCCAGACCCGGCCGTGTCCTCAGACAGGATTGTCCAGACCCGGCCGTGTCCTCAGACAGGATTGTCCAGACCCGGCCGTGTCCTCAGACAGGATTGTCCAGACCCGGCCGTGTCCTCAGACAGGATTGTCCAGACCCGGCCGTGTCCTCAGACAGGATTGTCCAGACCCGGCCGTGTCCTCAGACAGGATTGTCCAGACCCGGCCGTGTCCTCAGGCAGCATGGCCCAGACCCGGCCGTGTCCTCAGGCAGGATGGTCCAGACCCAGCCATGTCCTCAGACAGGATTGTCCAGACCCGGCCGTGTCCTCAGACAGGATGGTCCAGACCCGGCCCTGTCCTCAGACAGGATTGTCCAGACACAGCCATGTCCTCAGACAGGATTGTCCAGACCCGGCCATGTCCTCAGGCAGCATGGCCCAGACCCGGCCGTGTCCTCAGACAGGATTGTCCAGACCCGGCCGTGTCCTCAGACAGGATTGTCCAGACCCGGCCGTGTCCTCAGACAGGATTGTCCAGACCCGGCCGTGTCCTCAGGCAGGATGGTCCAGACCCGGCCGTGTCCTCAGACAGGATTGTCCAGACCCGGCCGTGTCCTCAGGCAGCATGGCCCAGACCCGGCCGTGTCCTCAGGCAGGATGGTCCAGACCCAGCCATGTCCTCAGACAGGATTGTCCAGACCCGGCCGTGTCCTCAGACAGGATTGTCCAGACCCGGCCGTGTCCTCAGACAGGATTGTCCAGACCCGGCCGTGTCCTCAGACAGGATTGTCCAGACCCGGCCGTGTCCTCAGACAGGATTGTCCAGACCCGGCCGTGTCCTCAGACAGGATTGTCCAGACCCGGCCGTGTCCTCAGACAGGATTGTCCAGACCCGGCCGTGTCCTCAGACAGGATTGTCCAGACCCGGCCGTGTCCTCAGACAGGATTGTCCAGACCCGGCCGTGTCCTCAGACAGGATTGTCCAGACCCGGCCGTGTCCTCAGACAGGATTGTCCAGACCCGGCCGTGTCCTCAGACAGGATTGTCCAGACCCGGCCGTGTCCTCAGACAGGATTGTCCAGACCCGGCCGTGTCCTCAGACAGGATTGTCCAGACCCGGCCGTGTCCTCAGACAGGATTGTCCAGACCCGGCCGTGTCCTCAGACAGGATTGTCCAGACCCGGCCGTGTCCTCAGACAGGATTGTCCAGACCCGGCCGTGTCCTCAGACAGGATTGTCCAGACCCGGCCGTGTCCTCAGACAGGATTGTCCAGACCCGGCCGTGTCCTCAGACAGGATTGTCCAGACCCGGCCGTGTCCTCAGACAGGATTGTCCAGACCCGGCCGTGTCCTCAGACAGGATTGTCCAGACCCGGCCGTGTCCTCAGACAGGATTGTCCAGACCCGGCCGTGTCCTCAGACAGGATTGTCCAGACCCGGCCGTGTCCTCAGACAGGATTGTCCAGACCCGGCCGTGTCCTCAGACAGGATTGTCCAGACCCGGCCGTGTCCTCAGACAGGATTGTCCAGACCCGGCCGTGTCCTCAGACAGGATTGTCCAGACCCGGCCGTGTCCTCAGACAGGATTGTCCAGACCCGGCCGTGTCCTCAGGCAGCATGGCCCAGACCCGGCCGTGTCCTCAGGCAGGATGGTCCAGACCCAGCCATGTCCTCAGACAGGATTGTCCAGACCCGGCCGTGTCCTCAGACAGGATTGTCCAGACCCGGCCGTGTCCTCAGACAGGATGGTCCAGACCCGGCCCTGTCCTCAGACAGGATTGTCCAGACACAGCCATGTCCTCAGACAGGATTGTCCAGACCCGGCCATGTCCTCAGGCAGGATTGTCCAGACCCGGCCATGTCCTCAGGCAGCATGGCCCAGACCCGGCCGTGTCCTCAGGCAGGATGGTCCAGACCCAGCCATGTCCTCAGACAGGATTGTCCAGACCCGGCCGTGTCCTCAGACAGGATGGTCCAGACCCGGCCATGTCCTCAGACAGGATTGTCCAGACCCAGCCATGTCCTCAGACAGGATTGTCCAGACCCGGCCATGTCCTCAGGCAGGATGGTCCAGACCCGGCCCTGTCCTCAGACAGGATTGTCCAGACACAGCCATGTCCTCAGACAGGATTGTCCAGACCCGGCCATGTCCTCAGGCAGGATTGTCCAGACCCGGCCATGTCCTCAGGCAGCATGGCCCAGACCCGGCCGTGTCCTCAGGCAGGATGGTCCAGACCCAGCCATGTCCTCAGACAGGATTGTCCAGACCCGGCCGTGTCCTCAGACAGGATGGTCCAGACCCGGCCATGTCCTCAGACAGGATTGTCCAGACCCAGCCATGTCCTCAGACAGGATTGTCCAGACCCGGCCATGTCCTCAGGCAGGATGGTCCAGACCCGGCCCTGTCCTCAGACAGGATTGTCCAGACACAGCCATGTCCTCAGACAGGATTGTCCAGACCCGGCCATGTCCTCAGGCAGGATTGTCCAGACCCGGCCATGTCCTCAGGCAGCATGGCCCAGACCCGGCCGTGTCCTCAGGCAGGATGGTCCAGACCCAGCCATGTCCTCAGACAGGATTGTCCAGACCCGGCCGTGTCCTCAGACAGGATGGTCCAGACCCGGCCATGTCCTCAGGCAGCATGGCCCAGACTGGGCCATGTCCTCGGGCCGGCCCAGACCCAGCTGTGTCCTCAGGCAGCAGGGCTCAGGAGGCGTCCCTGCACACTTGCCTTGGGGGGAGCCGGCTGGGACCTGCAGCCCGTCCCCTACGCACACCGTTGCTGGCAGGCCGCTGATGATCCGGCGTCCCTCCTCCAGCGGGGCCCAGCCCCTCGTGGGGACCCTCTGTCCAGTGGACAGAGGCCACAGAAGCTGCAGGGCCCCACCTTTACGACCTGGCGCCCCAGGGGGCTGCCCGGCCCCGCCCGGGGCCTCCGGACAGGATCCGATGGGCGGCACCAGCGCCTCTGCGCGGTGGACCGGGCTCCTGCTGCCTGACCGAGAGCCGCGGAGCTGGGAGGCGCGGCGGCCGGGAGGGAGGGCGCGGGGGCGGGGGCTCACAGCCCCCTGGCCACGGGTGGGGTGCGGCCCGGCCTGACTCCTCCCGGTCGTCACACGCCTGGCGCATCCGACCTCACACACGTCCCTGGGCTCTTGCTTCCCCAGGTCCCCTTCCCTGAACTGCATCTGCTGAGCGCGGGCCGAGCCCCGAGCCCAGCTTCGGGCAGAGCAGCCGCTCCACAGAGCGCGGAGTGGGCCTGCCTGTCAGACCCGCGTCAGACCCGTCTTCGTGGACCCTGCGTCATCAGATCCGCATCGTCAGACCGGCCTCAGACCCGTCCTCATCGGTCCCGCCCTGGCGCCATCAGCAGCGAGCGGGGACGTGGAGGCCCTCCCTCCACACAGGCCTCTGAGGACGTGGCCAGAGCCTTCGGGCCGTCACGCCGCAGTCGCTTGTGAGCACGGCCAGCAGCGGCGCGCGGGTCCTCACCCGCCACTCGGGCCCATCCCGTCGTGGGCGCCGCCGCCTCCAAGCAGCGCAGCCCGGTCACCGTCAGCGCTGGCAGGGCGCCCGTGGTGTCCACGTGCTGGTCGTCCAGGAGCCCACAGACCCCTGGAGGGGCCCACGCCCTCCCTAAACAGCATCTGCGACCCAGCCCCTCCCGGGAACGTCCGGGTCAGGGCAAGCGCTCGGCTCCCCTTCGGGCACTTGAGTCCATCTTATCTCAGCAAAATTCCTAGGTGATTTGCCGCCCACTGAAGTCAAGAGATGCTGCTCCAGGGAAGAGCTCACACTCATTAACACAAAGAAAAGGTGTGACGAGGCCTTGGCTGGAGCCACCTCCGGGCGAGCCACCTCGGGGGACGAGACACCTCGCTGAGATGCCTCCGGGACCCAGGGGTCACTCTGGCCACAGTGATGATGTGATTCCAGGTCCGCGGGGAGCAGCCCCAGAGAAGCTAGACTGGGAGGCTGAAGGGCCAGACAAGAGGGGAGTGCGAAGGCGACACTGGCCCACGTGTGTCTGATGAATGTCCTGCCCAGGAAGGCCGGTGAATTTGTATTCTGAATAAAGAACAGCATTAGCTCACGTCAAGCATGGGGCCTTCTCTCTATGATTTATGTAAACAGTGAGCCTCACTGACACATCTCATTTTAACATTCATTGAATATAAAAATCTTATATTAACAGGAATTAAAGACCAACCAGTCCCGAGTAGGTCATCTTCTTACACCTTCACTGTCCTAATTTCAATACCAATGAGAAAAACACAAATGGGACATTGGAAGAGCCGTCCAGCTACAGCAGAAACTGAGACACTGGCCCGCGCGCACGCGACGAGCCGGCGGCGCCAGGCTGGGGGCGCAGCCCCCCGAGCTGCGGGCTGCAGCAGCTCCCTGCCTGGTGGGCCAGCAAAGTGGGGGCAACCCCCACACTTGGGGGGCGTGGAGTGAGACAAGGGCCTGCCCCCAACCCGGTCGGCGGGTCTGTTCCTGCGTGAGCAGGTGCTGCTGGAGAAAAGCCTCACTCAGCGACAAAGGGACGTGCCGCACCCAGGGGGACCCACTGGTGGTCCGGGGTCCCCTGCAGGCCCGCAGGACGTGGCACAGACAGGGCTGCCTGGAGCGGGGCCGCGCAGCAGAAACACCCGACCAGCATCATCGTGCTCAGCAGCACAACAGCCGGAACCATCAACCCGCGCAAGCGGGAGTCCTGGTCTGTTTCACCATCACCACACCCTGAATCTGTGGGCTGTTTCACACGTGCAAATTTTCTATGAAACTAGCATTTTCATCTGCGTATTGAAGACGTGCCTGGTGCTTTGTCTCCAAGCTCCACACAATACATTTGCATAATGTGCTCTTCCTTGTGTTTTCTCTTTGACTTACACACACCTGCTTCCTCCTGAAGCAGAAACGCAGTTCAGCGGACCTTGTCTTCTCTTGCTTCTATTGTTCCGTCTCAGA
This sequence comes from Litocranius walleri, assembly GCA_006410535.1. Taxonomy (NCBI): domain Eukaryota; kingdom Metazoa; phylum Chordata; class Mammalia; order Artiodactyla; family Bovidae; genus Litocranius; species Litocranius walleri. The sequence goes on from SJYG01000933.1 coordinate 534,770, forward strand.
TGACTCGTTTGTAATAATAAATATCGATATCACTTAACTCCTGCTTGACATAATCTTTAAAGAGTAAAACTTTCATTCCTCTTGATAGAAAATGTCAGCCCGAAGGGGAAGCCAAACCACAAGTATTTCCCTTTTCACAGCAGTGGGCTTTTCTCGCAGCAGCTGAGAAAGACGGGTCTGAATGGTCATGGACTCCGCCAGGAAGTGGCACGGGGCCTCAGTGATGGGGACACAGGCGTGGGTCCCTGAAAACTCCTCTGGCCACAGAGCCTCCCAGGACAGTCAGTTCCCGGCGCCTTCAAACAACCCCACTTGCAAGAACCCAGTCACACTCGACTTTAGCTACAGGTGGGCTCAGTAAACTGGGGGCACGAGAAATGGCAAATGTGGACTTAACTTCTCAGAGGAAAAAACCATTGTAGCGACGTCCTCTTCATCCCGTCACAGCCCAAACCTGCAGTTAACGCACGACGTCAAGGCACTCTAAAGCACTGCTGTAGACTCCTGAGTGCTCAGCAGAATTAAACTCCGTGTTCTTGCCTGGAGAATCCCAGCGACAGGGGAGCCTGGTGGGCTGCTGTCTGCGGGGCCACGCAGAGTCAGACACAACTGAAGCGGCGCAGCAGCGGCTCCCCGAGGTCTGCTCTCGGCTCCAGGACACGATCTGTGCCTTCGTATTGCAGAGATTCCTGTTTCCATATTCATGCAGGTGACCCCCTGCATGTCAGGCAACTCATGGGCTAAAGGCTAGACTTCTTTCACAACCAGTCTTCTCGGAAAAATGTCTCAAAGGTCGGAAACTGAGTAGTCATTACTGTTAATTTATCCCCACTGGGTAACAGCTGTAATTGAGATTGAGGGCAGGAGAAGGGGGCAACAGAGGATGAGATGGTTGGATGGCATCATCAAGTCAATGGACGTGAGCTTGAGCAACTTAGGGCACTGGTGATGGACAAGGAAGACTGGTGTGCTGCAGTCCATGGGGTCGCAAAATGTCAGACAGAGCTGAGTGACTGAACAATCACGACTATACTATCAGACGGTGAGGCAGCCCCTGGAGAGAGGACCAGCGTCCCTGGCTCAGAGGCCAGCCGTTGCTTCACAGGGACACGGACCTGGGCAGAGGGCCTGGGTGCAGCGGTGGTGGTTGGTGAGCAGAGTCCAGGCGCAGGAGGAGTGGCCTCAGAGGGGCAGCAGGAAGGGCGTCCACATGCAGGAGGGGCGTGTGGACACCGGCCGGCCTGGGGCAGGTGGGAACACAGCCTTTCCCGCAAATGCAGGAGGGGGTCTGAGGAGCTCGTGACCTCG
>SJYG01000933.1:549835-566806 GCA_006410535.1 Litocranius walleri
GGTCGTGAAGATCTTTTTTGTACAGTTCTTCTGTGTATTCTTGCCACCTCTTCTTAATATCTTCTGCTTCTGTTAGGTCCAGACCATTTCTGTCCTTTATCGAGCCCATCTTTGCATGAAATGTTCCCTTGGTATCTCTAATTTTCTTGAAGAGATCTCTAGTCTTTCCCATTCTGTTGTTTTCCTCTGTTTCTTTGCACTGATCACTGAAGAAGGCTTTCTTATCTCTCCTTGCTATTCTTAGGAACTCTGCATTCAGATGCTTTCCTTTTCTCCTTGGCTTTTCACTTCTCTTCTTTTCACAGCTATTTGTAAGGCCTCCCCAGACAGCCATTTTGCTTTTTTGCATTTCTTTTCCATGAGGATGGTCTTGATCTCTGTCTCCTGTACAATGTCACAGACCTCATTCCATAGTTCATCAGGCACTCTATCTATCCGATCTAGGCCCTTAAATCTATTTCTCACTTCCACTGTATAATCATAAGGGATTTGATTTAGGTCATACCTGAATGGTCTAGCAGTTTTCCCTGCTTTCTTCAATTTCAGTCTGAATTTGGTAATAAGGAATTCATGATCTGAGCCACAGTCAGCTCTGGGTCTTGTTTTTGTTGACTGTATAGAGCTTCTCCATCTTTTGCTGCGGAGAATATAATGAAACTAAGCCATGTCCATGGGGCAACCCAAGATTGGCAGGCATGGTGGAAAGGTCTGACAGAACGTGGTTCACTGGAGAACGGAATGGCAAACCACTTCAGTATTCTTTCCTTGAGAACCCCTTGAACAGTATGAAAAGGCAAAATGATAGGATACTGAAATAGATACTCCCCAGGTCAGTAGGTGCCCAATATGCTACTGGAGGTCAGTGGAGAAATACATCCAGAAAGAATGAAGGGATGGAGCCAAAGCAAAAACAATACCCAGCTGTGGCTGTGACTGGTGATAGAAGCAGGATCCAATGTTGTAAAGAGCAATACTGCATAGGAACCTGGAATGTCAGGTCCATGAATCAGGCAAATCGGAAGTGGTCAAACAAGAGATGGCAAGAGTGAACGTCAACATTCTAGGAATCAGTGAACTAAAATGGACTGAGATGGGTGAATTTAACTCAGATGACCATTATATCTACTACTGTGGGCAGGAATCCCTCAGAAGAAATGGAGTAGCCATCATGGTCAACAAAAGAGTCTGAAATGCAGTACTTGGATGCAGTCTCAAAAACGACAGAATGATCTCTGTTCATTTCCAAGGCAAACCATTCAATATCACAGTAATCCAAGTCTATGCCCCAATCAGTAATGGTGAAGAAGCTGAAGTTGAACAGTTCTATGAAGACCTACAAGACCTTTTAGAACTAACACCCAAAAAAGATGTCCTTTTCATTATAGGGGACTAGAATGCTAAAGTAGGACGTCAAGAAACACCTGGAGTAACAGGCAAATTTGGCCTTGGAATGCGGAATGAAGCAGGGCAAAGACTAATAGAGTTTTGCCAAGAAAATGCACTGGTCATAGCAAACACCCTCTTCCAACAACACAAGAGAAGACTCTACACATGGACATCACCAGACGGTCAACACCGAAATCAGATTGACTATATTCTCTGCAGCAAAAGATGGAGAAGCTCTATACAGACTATCTCAATAGATGCAGATAAAACCTTTGACAAAATTCAATATCCATTTATGATTAAAAAAAAAACACCTCTCAACAAAGTGGGCATAGAGGGAACATAAGTTAACATAAAAAGGTCATTTAGGACAAGCCCACAACTGACATCATACCAGTAAAAAGCTGAAAGCTTTTCCTCTAAGATCAGAAACAAGATGAGGATGCCCACTCGCCACTTTTATTCAATATAGTTTTGTAAGTCTTAGCCACAGCAGTCACAGAAAAAAGAGAAATAAAAGCTATCCAAATGGGGGAAGTGAAACTGTCAGCATATGCAGATAACTTGATACTGTGTATAGAAAATTCCAGACTCCACCAAAAAAATTTAGAATTAATAAATTCAGTAAAGCTGCAGTATTCTAAATTAATAAACAGTAATCTGTTGCATTTCTATACACTAACAAACTGTCAGAAACAGAAATTAAGAAAACAATCCCATTTACAGTTCTATCAAAAAGAATTAGATACCTAGGAATAAATCTAACCTAGGTGGTAAAACCCTGTCCTTGGAGAACTGTAAGACATGATGAAAGAACAGAAGACAGTACAAATAATGGAAAGGTGTCCTGTGCTCACTGATGATTTGACCTCCTTGCAGTCCAAGGGAGTCCACGCTGTGGAAGAATTAACATCATTAAAATGAGCGTAATTTCCAAGGTAATCTATAGATTCAGTGTAATCCAATCAAAGTAGCAATGGCATTTTTCACAGAACTGGAACAAATAATTCTAAAGTCTGAATGGTGCCGCAATAGACCCCAAATCACCAAAATCACGCAAGAAAGAAGAGCCGAAGTGGAGGCATCGTGCGCTCTAGTTTCAAAGTGAACCGCAGAACTGCAGTCATCCGACCGGCGGGCGGCGGCGCAGGCAGACGGCAGATAGTGGAGCACAGAAGCCCGGAAATGCAGCCACACGCCGGGCTCAGCCAGCAGCAGGCGGGGCGGAAGCGTGGCAGAGACAGTTCTCAGCAGATGCAGCTGGGCAACTGAACAGCTACAGGCAGAAGAGTCCGACGGGACCACCTTCTCAGGCACACAAGGCAAACTCAAGACGGACGCGCCTCAAACGCAGCGCCGAAGCCGTGACAGCAGGATGCGCAGCTCTTCAGCGCGGGCGCGGGGAAGCAACACTTAGAGTGGGCCTACGTCAAACTAAAAGGCTTTAGCACAGCCAAGGAAACTATCAACAAATCAAAAAGGCAGCCGACTGAACGGGAGAAGGTATTTGCAAATGATACGACCAACAACAGGCTGGTCTTGGGGTTTAGTCGCTAAGGCGTGACCAGCTCTTGCGACCCCCTGGACTGTAGGCTGCCAGGTCCCCTGTCCCTGGGGTTCTCCAGGCACGCATACTGGAGTGGGTTGCCATTTCCTTCTCCAAATAAGGGGTTAATATCCACAATATACAGGAAGCTCACACAACTCATCAAAAAACAACCCAATTAAAAATTGGGCAGAGGACCTAAATAGACATTTCTCCAAAGACAAGCAGATGGCCAATAGACACGTGAAAAGATGCTCGACATCCCCAATCGCCAGGGAAATGCCAATTAAAACCAAAATGAGATACCGCAGCACACCTATCAGAAAGGTTGCCATCTAACAGGCGACAAACAGCAAGTGCTGCTGAGGAAGCGGAGAAAGGGGTCCTCGCGCGCTGCTGGTGGGAACGCGCACTGGCGCAGCCCGTGGAGAGCGGTGTGGAGGCTCCTCGAAGGAGAGCTAAACACGGAAATGCCGCAAGATCCAGCAGTCCCACTCCTGGGCATTTTTCCAAAGGAAACAAGAACTAATCTGAAAAGACATCGGTATCCCCTATGGTCATCGCAGTGCTATTTACAATAGCCGAGACTTGGAGGCGGCTCCTGGGCTTTAACAGCCGAGTGGATAAAGAGAGCGCGGTGCACATGCGCGCTGGAATATCATTCAGCCTTAGAGAGAATGAAGCCTCGGCACTTCTGGCAACGTGGATGAATCTAGAGGGCATGACGCTCAGTGAGATGTCAGGCTGAGAAAAGACAGAAAGTAAAACAAAAGAACAAACAGAACAGAAGCAGAGTCACAGACACAGGGAGCACACAGGCGACTGCCAGAGGGAGGCAGTGATGGAGAGCGCGGCGAGGGAGGGACGCCCTTCCGGCGCGAGTGGGCCCCCGGGGCGAGCTGCGCAGCCTGACGGGCGCAGCCAGTAGCAGCGTCACAGGCTCATGTGATGGCCCATGGTCGCTAGGCTTCCACGGCGGTCATTTTGAAATGTGTAAAAATATCAAATCACTCTGTTACACACCTGAAAATAATGATTCCAAGTCAATTCTACTTCAATAAAATAATTTTTATACGTTTAGTGTTGGGGTAAACCATCAAAAAGGTCAGGAGATCAAGTAATTCCTCAGTTAGTCCTGGGCAGCAGTGAATTGGGGGATTGATCAAAGTCTCAGGGCATATCCCTGGCAAACCTCAAAGATGCATGCTAAATAAGTAAATGTGTTTCCAAAATAAACAGAAAGATATCCAGCACAGATAAGGATAAGGCACAGGCACCCGGATAAGCAGACCCGATCCCAGCTCCCGCTGGGAAGGAAGGCAGGGTTCCCACAGCCTGAGGACGGATATTCTCTGGGGAGGCACTGGAGGGAGTCGAGCGCGGGGCTGGCGGTGGAGTTGCGGTTCCCTCTCCACGGCCCGGACTCGCCGCTCCGGCCCCAGGGAGCTCCCGGGGCACAGGGGACAGGGCGGTTATTTCTGCTTTGACACAGTCGCCCCCGGGCAGAGCTCCGGCACCGGGGCCAGCTGCCCTGTGAGGACACGCGCTCGTGCTCAGACACACCAAGGCAACAGGCAATCTGGACAAACTTAGCAAGAATTGCTCAATCGGAAAATCTAGGGGAATTTTTAAAAGTTTCATCACAGTTCAAAGTTTGTTTTCTTCCAAAATGCTTTTTGTATTTGCATTACATGTGGGAGGAAGCCTCTCGCTCTTCTCAGGGTTGGGGCCCTGCCCACGAGGAACCAGCCAGGAAACAGGCCTTGCCTGTGAAGCCGGCGGTCAGTGCCCAGCAGCGCCCAGCTCCAGCCTCGCCCTGAGGAGCTGGTGGTCAGTGCCCAGCAGCACCCAGCTCCAGCCTCTGAGTACGCCTCCCACCTGGTCCCCAGATCACAGGGCCCTGCCCCTCTCGGGTGTGGCTGCTCACTCCTCGCTGGTTCCTCCCCCACCAGGTCATTTCCACAGCCCCAACCCCAGCCCAGGCAGCTGGCTGTGCTTTCTGTGGACAGACGCCTCCTCCATCTTCCTTATCCCCACCCCAGATTCCACCACCTTAACACCCAAGCACACACCCCACTTGTGTTCCCTGCGACTGGACACTGAGCCCCTGCAGATCCGGCCTCTCTTCTCAGTGGACCAAGCTCTTCAAACACCATCGGAGTGGCCGTGCTCCCATTCCCCTCTGGGCACCCCCCAGGATGGCCATGGAGCCTCCCTCTTATCCCCAGAAAGGCTGCTCACCTTCGGGTCCTCTGCACTTGCTGCCCCTCTCTTTGGACTAACCTGAGGATCCTCTCCACAGAGACGCCCTCCCACATGGTACACATGGGCCAAAGTCCAGCGCCCAGCACCCAGAGTCCAGTGCCCAGCACCCAGAGTCCAGTGCCCAGCACCCAGAGCTCAGCCCCCAGAGCCCAGCACCCAGCACCGAGAGCCCAGAGCCCAGCGTCCAGCATCCAGCGCCCAGTGCTGCCCTGCCAGCCTCCCCAGGAACCAGGAGTGCGTGGCTTTCACACCCTGCAGGCCCCCTGTCACCATGAGGTCCACCCTGATTCCAGCTTCACTCCAGGAGCCCAGAGTGATACATGTAACAGTGTTGAATTCACAAAAGGAGGAGTCTTGGGGGGAGCACGGGCATACTCGGCCAGTGATCCCTACCCGACTTGCAGACAGGCTCTGCTTGGCCTCCGAGTGTTTTTTTTTAAGAAACACTCCTGTCAAAGATCAGGAGGTTTCGAGGTGAAACTCAGATTTCCGGGTACTCCTTCCCGGCGCCCTGCCCTCCGAATGGGTGCCTGGTCTTCCGGCCCTCCTGCCTTCCCCACCGCCTTCCCTCTCCTAGACACGGGCTGGCTGGTGCACGTGGACACCGGGTAGCAGAGGCGCCTTCCCTCTGGAGGGAATCTCATCAGGGAGGCGTGTCCGGGCTGCTGCCAGGGCCACCGGCAGGGAGTGACCTCAGGGCCAGGGCAGGACTGGATGGACCTCCCTCCCAGCCAAGACCCCGGGGCGGGAGTCAGGCAACTCCCGCAGCTCCTCCTGCAAGGCTTGGGGCTCAGCTGGAAGGAGCCAGGCTCCCGTGCAGCCCTGAGAGCCAGGCCGGGGACCCCATACCAGAGTCACCGACAGGCTGCCCTCAGTTACCTGCGAGCTTTCAAAAATCACAACTACCTAAGAGCACAAAGCGGCACCAGACCCAGCGTCGGGTCCTGGTGAAGGCGGGTCATGAGGCACGGAAGCGCTGTCGGGACGTCGGTTCACAGGACTGCCCAGGACTCTGGCTCAAGTCCAGGACTGAAAATCTGGGCCACGATGCCAGGCCAGGTGCATTAGAAGATGGTCCCCAAGCAAAGCACAAGGAGGGGACCACGAGGAGGCCGAGGAGGGGAGGGTGGCAGAGCCCCAGGCCTTCCAGGCCCCGCCCACATGCCCGTCCAGGCTCCGCCCCCTGCCCATCCAGGCTCCACCCCCTACACCCCCTGCGCCCATGCCTGTCCAGGCCCTGCCCCTATGCCATCCAGGCCCCACCCCACACCCGTCCATGCCCCACCCACTTCTGCCCAGGCTCCACCCCGAGCTGTCCAGGTCCCACCCCCATGAGTGCCCAGGCCCCGCCCCACGCCCGTCCAGGCCCACGCACACCCCTTGCGCCCCAGGGTTCAGTCCCAGAGAGAGCACAGTGATGTGGGGCTGGCCCCGCCCCCTCCGGCGGGGGACCCTCCATCTGTCCATCTGTCCGTCTGATGCGCTCTCTGTGCCCACAGCTTGGTTGTCCCCAGGGCGCCGAGTAGTCCTGCACCTTCAGCCAGTCATTCATACTGGGACTGAGCCAAGGGCCTCCTGGCTGGACCCTGAAAGTCTCACGAAGTTCAGCTCCCACCCAATCTCTGCCTTCCCCTGCCATCTCCACGACTGATTCCGTCTAATCACAGCTGTAGTCAGCTGAGGCTTAGCCTCCAGGGTCCCCGTGGGCCCCCTCAGCCAGGCTCTGGTCGCCCCCTGGGGCCCCTGGGCGTGTGTTTTGCAGGAAAGACACTCCTCCTCTCTCATGGCTGCTGGCCCCTGAGCGGCCTTGCAAGCTCACCGCAGTACCTGGGTTCACAGGATATGCTGGCCCGCTCCCTCACCCCACCCCTCCCAGACCCAATGAGCTTTGTCTTCACCCCGACTTTGTCTGCCCCTCCTCCCTTCCACACCCACTCCTGCTGCACAACAGACACCACTCTGTGCCGGGGTCCAGCCCCGGTGGATCCAGGATGAGTTGAAGGTGGAGACAGCGTCAGCGTCCTCCTTGGAAAATACATATTTAGTTACAGATACAGAGAGATTAGAAGCGGATAGTGTAGCAGGAAAATTAGTGGAGAAAGAGAGGCTGAATAACTTGGGTTACATGGAATAGCATCCATGGTCCAGATGGGAATTCAGCCGGAAAAACGGGGAGCAAGAATGAACAACATGGGGGAGTCAGTCTTTCCAGGAACTGATCCCATTTCTTTATTTTTCCGGTTTTCTTATATACCTTTCGTTACATATAGGGATGAATACAGAGTCACGTGGGGGTCAGCAGTCCTGACCTTTATCAAAATCAGGTGCTTTACATAAAAAAAAGGTCTTAGGGGTTTTACATCATCTTTAAGCCATTTCTGCCTGCTGACATTTACAACCCTTTCTTTCTGATAACCAAAAAACATTTTTTCCAAGCTGTTTTTTCTTAAACCAGGCACCACCCTCCAAATAAAGTTGCATTCCTATAGGGTGAGGGTATAGTGAGTTACAATCAAGAAAGGAATTTATTTAACCCAAGGTTAACATGATCAATCTTAAAGATTAATACTTATTTCTCCTATATGCTTAAAGGTTAATATGTATTTCTCCTATATGCTAGTTATATTTATTATAAGGGCAGGGAATATGGAGATTTAGCAGCAAACATCAGTCCAACAAATGAAAATCCTTTCACCAATGTTCCTCTTAAAATCTACTTAGTCTTAAGATAGTGATAAAGTTACATTTTTACATAGCAAGGACACAGTGATTTATAACAAAGTACAGTGATCTATAACAAAAGAGAAAATTCATTAACTCAAAAAGTCTAATATTGCTAACATCAAAAACTACTATATTTCCTTTCCTATATTCCAAATACATTGATTAATATATTCCCAGGTGTCTAAGTATATGGAGGCCTGGCGGCAATCATTGACTCAATAATGAGATAAGCCCTATGCTAATTAAGACTCTCAAAATACTCCAAGACTCTCTGTGCTGTTTATGGTTAAGAGGTTGTCACACAGCTAGTCTGTCAGCAGAGAGGTTTGACCTGAGACAGGGGGTCAGCAGTCCTGACCTTTATCAAAATCAGGTGCTTTACATAAAAAAAAGGTCTTAGGGGTTTTACATCATCTTTAAGCCATTTCTGCCTGCTGACATTTACAACCCTTTCTTTCTGATAACCAAAAAACATTTTTTCCAAGCTGTTTTTTCTTAAACCAGGCACCACCCTCCAAATAAAGTTGCATTCCTATAGGGTGAGGGTATAGTGAGTTACAATCAAGAAAGGAATTTATTTAACCCAAGGTTAACATGATCAATCTTAAAGATTAATACTTATTTCTCCTATATGCTTAAAGGTTAATATGTATTTCTCCTATATGCTAGTTATATTTATTATAAGGGCAGGGAATATGGAGATTTAGCAGCAAACATCAGTCCAACAAATGAAAATCCTTTCACCAATGTTCCTCTTAAAATCTACTTAGTCTTAAGATAGTGATAAAGTTACATTTTTACATAGCAAGGACACAGTGATTTATAACAAAGTACAGTGATCTATAACAAAAGAGAAAATTCATTAACTCAAAAAGTCTAATATTGCTAACATCAAAAACTACTATATTTCCTTTCCTATATTCCAAATACATTGATTAATATATTCCCAGGTGTCTAAGTATATGGAGGCCTGGCGGCAATCATTGACTCAATAATGAGATAAGCCCTATGCTAATTAAGACTCTCAAAATACTCCAAGACTCTCTGTGCTGTTTATGGTTAAGAGGTTGTCACACAGCTAGTCTGTCAGCAGAGAGGTTTGACCTGAGACGCCCTTGTCCCACCCAGGGCAGGGAATTAGCAGCAACTGACACAACAAATGAAAAACCCTTTCTCAATATAATTCCCAACTAAACCACGATACTAATAATTTCTAACTTCCCACAAGAATTTGCCTTAGTAAGTCAAAAACATCTCGTGCTTCTCATGGTTGGAGGGCTGTTGTGGCCGGAGGAACCTATGCAGGCAGGCTAGATACCCTTCAGAGGAGTCTCTTAAGTTGAAACACTCTAGTCACGCCCAGGAATTTTTACTGCCTTGGAGCTGCACGTTTACTCCTTCTCCGAGAGAAACGGTTATGGGGGAGAGCCCCCCGTAGGTGAGAGTACAAGGCACACTCTGGTTTGGGGGTTAGATGCTTGGGAGCAGGGGATTTCCTGAGGCTTGATCACGCCTTTGCATATGTATGCCAAAGCCTCCTTCCTCATGACCTTTGCCAAGGGCGGAGTTCCTTACGCTGGCCCCCAACAACTCTGCTCCCAGAAAATCCTCTAATTTAGAGCATCTCTCTTGCTTCTCATTTTGAACCACATGGGAGCCAGGCCCACACTTGGGGACACTTGCTGAGCTGCCTGGGGTGAGCAGACTTAGGCTTGAATTCAGCCCAGATCGAGAACAAACTCTCCTCCCTGGAGACACAGCACAGGGTCTTCCTTCTTGGGGAACATGGGGCCCTTTACCCGAACCAACGTCACTGTGCCGACTTTGGAGAAGCGCCGCCCCTGTGAGGGTTGGTGCTAAGGACCTGGGGACAGTCCGGCCAGCAGGACTCCTGTACCCGGGCCTGGGGGGCCCCCGCTCCGGGAGGACCAGCTGAGAACCCAGAGCTCCTCCTCCAGCTTGGAGCTAAAGCGTCTGGTCTTCCTCCCATTTTCAGGATGGAACCAGGGACATTTCTTTATAGCATCAGGATGGGCTTCCCTGTTGGCTCAGACAGTAAAGAATCTGCCTGCAGTGCGAGAGACCTGGGTTCGATCCCTGGGTTGGGAAGATCTCCTGTAGAAGGGCGTGGCAACGCACTCTAGTATTCTTGTCTGGAGAATCCCATGGACAGGGGAGCCTGGAGAGCTACATTCCACGGGGTTGCAAAGAGTCAGACACGACTGACTGCCTAACACTTCCATCGGGACAGACACATAAGCCCGTGTCCTCCAGTGTTGGAGTCAAGACGACCCGGCATCTCAGCGCCTCGTGCTGAAGGCTCTCACCATGACTTGGCGTAGTTAGGCCAGGGTCTGCTCCATGCGGCCGCCCAGGGACCCGTTCCTTCCCCTGGCCCAGGGGGCACCTTTGGGACCCCCTCCCTGCGTCCTGCACATGCTGGGCGGCAGAGGCGAGTGGGTTGGCAGGGTGTTGCCGCCGCCACATCTGCAAGGCCCGCTCGGTGATGCAGACATCCAGCAGGGACCACCGTGAGGCCGGTCCCCCACTCAGTGCAGGGGTGGGAGACAGCAAGGCCACTCCTGCTCCGGGTCCCTCCGCCTCTCAGGTGCCGACCGTCCTACCCCTGGGGCCACAGCCATGGGTGGCAGGGGGCACACTGTCTGTGGAGACACAGAGTGGAATGCTCTCTGGCCCGGATCCGGGGCGGCTGGACAGGACTAAGTGCCTTAGGCTCCAGCACACAGCCCAGCTAATGGGTCACAGCCGGGGCACTCGCAAGGCTCAGCCCAGGACGCGGGGCAGCTGGCCATGGATTTCACAGGATGCACGTTCTCTGGTGAGAGATGACGAGACAGAAAGGATGAGACCGTCCTGACCTGGTGTGGCCGTCGCCAGCGCCCACTGAAAATGGATGCTTTGTCTCTCTCTTCGCAAAGGCTTGGGAGCTCCCTGTCCAGGTCTCGGCTATAAGCCCTTTACCTTCCTGGACAGCTTCTCAGCGATGAACTACCATCCTGTGCGGGACACGGGCTCCCTGCGCAGCTGCCCAGAGCAAGGGATCAGAGTGCGTCTGCAGACAAGGCCAACCACGGGCCCCACCGCCGGGGAGCCCTCGCAGGGACCTCCTCTGCCTCCCGGCTGTCCACAGGCCACCTGAAGTGGAAGCCCATCTTGCAGGGCTGCGCCCACAGCAGGTGCCGCTAGAAAAGGCAATTTCCATCTAATGCGGTCACCCTCCTGGGTCCCCTGATCACAGGCGGGGGTGGGGGCAGGGGTCTCGGCCATTCCCTGAGCAGGAGCCCCACCTCCCTGTCCCAGCAGGGGAGCCCAAGAGGTCGGTCGCTTGGCTGTTGCCCAGCCCCATTATCCCACTAAATCAGGGCATAAAGCCCATGAGCCAGCCCCAGCCAGTCAAAGGGTCCTGTCCAGAGGCACGGAGCTGGCCTCACCCATGGGCCACATGCCAGGGTCAGCCCGAGACAGTGCCACTCGCCCGGTGTCCCAGACCCTAACCTCAGGCTTTGCTCAAGATTAAGGCACTAATCCACGTTCATCTCCGGTCCTTTGAGGCCATTTTTCAAGGTAATTCGAGGCCAGAGCAGCTGAGACAGACACAAAACCTTGGGCAGGAATGACCTTTGACTCCCGTTGGAGGCGTCGCTAAGGCGTCAACAGGTGAAGCGTTTCTGCCCGGTCCTGACACCGCTGATTGATAACAGGGAGCTAATCTCCTGCCTTTGTTCCCGGGGGCAAAGGTTTGCCCTGGGCCTTTGAATCGGCCTTTCAACCCCGAGCGGAGTAAATCATAGCGGGACACAGGGGGATTAATGCCGGCAGGAAACGCCCTCCGCACGGCCCACCCCTCCCACACCTGGGAAAGGGAACCAGCGAGGAGGGCGGTCAGGACGAGAGCTCCACCCTCTGCGAAGGCTCCCCCTCTGATCTGGACAGAAGCAGGAGCTGGGGAGCCAGCGTGCAAGGAGCGGCCCACGGGGCGCAGATGCCAGCCAGGGTGACTGCGGGCGCGGCCGGCGGGGAGGGCTGGACGCGGCAGAGGTGCGGGCGCAATGCGCGCTCCCTCGGGCGGGCCCTTCCGCACCCCTGGACGCCGCGGGCCTCCTGTCCAGGGCTGTCCTAGGGGAGTCCACGCTGGAGCAGCACCAGCAACAGATGCCCCCAGAGCCTCAGCGAAACGTCACACGGAGCAGAGAGATCGACCTTCACAACGCGTTTCATTAAACCAACGTCCGGAAAGGGACACACGCACCCCAGGGCCCGCGCAGCACTGTTCACAAAAGCCAAGACATGGAAGCCATTCACGTGCCAGCCGCGGGTGGATGGATGAGAAACTGTGGTATACGCATAAGAAAGGCTATGTTATGCACATATAATGAGATATTGTCATAAAAATATGAAATTCTGCCACGTACAGCAGCGTGCATGAATCGTGAGGGTATTATCCTAAGTTAAACAAGTCGGACAGGAAACCAGATACCATGTAATCTCACCTGTATGTGGAATCTAAAAAACAAACAAACACTCCAAGTCCTTGGATGTGAAGACCACATTGGTGGTCACCAAAGGGGAAGGGGTTGGGGAGGAATGGCGTGGGCGGAGGGAGCCCCCTCTGCTGTGGGCAGTGACCAGGCCTGGGGGACTACCCTGCAGTGTGCACAGATACCAAATTACAATGCTGAGCACTTGAAACTTATTTTCAAAAAGTCAATAACTAACTTCATGTTTAAATATTGGTGCTTAAAACTGCTAAAAACTGCTAAAATCTTTTTCCTGTTTGAAGGAATAGAAATACTGACAATTTTGGATTTTTTTTAATACAGTAAATATACATATATTACTGTAGGAGGAAAGTGAAAAGCTGACCTAAAACTCAACATTCAAAAAACTAAGATCATGGCATCCAGTCCCATCATGTCATGGCAAATAGATGGGGAAATAATGGTAACAGTGACATGCTTTATTTTTTGGACTCCAAAATCACTGCAGATGATGACTGCAGCCTTGAAATTAAAAGACGCTTGCTCCTTGGAACAAAAGCTATGACAACCCCAGACAGCATATTAAAAAGCAGAGACATTACTTTACCAACAGAGTTCCATCTAGTCAAAGCTATCGTTTTTCCAGTAGTCATGTGTGGATGTGAGAGTTGGTCTATAAAGAAATCTGAGTGCCAAAGAATTGATGCTTTTGAACTGTGGTGTTAGAGAAGACTCTTGAGAGTCCCTTGGACTGAAAGGAGATCCAACCTGTCCATCCTAAAGCAAACCAGTCCTGAATATTCATTGGAAGGACTGATGCTGAAGCTGAAGCTCCAATACTCTGACTAACTGATGCAAAGCGCTAACTCATTAGCAAAGACCCTGATGCTGGGGAAGTTTGAAGGCAGAAGGAGAAGGGGACGACAGAGGATGAGATGGTTGGATGGCATCACGAGCTCGGTGGACATGAGTTTGAGCAAGCTCCAGGAGATGGTGAAGGACAGGGAAGCCTGGCATCCTGCAGTCCGTGGGGTCACAAAGAGTCGAACATGACTGAGCAACAGAACAACAACAGCAAGATATATATATTAAAAACTTAGGGTAAATTTAAAAAGAGAAATTAAAAATTTAAAAAGGAAAAGAAGAGGAAGTTATTCAGGTCTATCTACCAAAACCAGTTGTTGGTGTTGTTTGGTAAACAATGGCACAAAAGCTATTTTTAAAATATCATTATAATATTATGTCTAAAAAAGTTTTCCTCAATCTTTGGTGGGGAAATATTAAAATGCTGAGGAACATTAAAAGACGTGAACAAATGGGAATACTACAGTGTTCAGGGGTGTTCCAGGCTAATGTTGTGACCATGGTGATCCCGCGCCTTAAAAGCTGTGAGTTAGATGCCGCTCCAGTCAGAATCGCTGCCAGATGCATCACGGCATTAATAAGCGGATGGTAAAGTGCACTGGAGCAAGGAGCTCGGAACAGCGAGGACTGCTTCAGAGGAGCAGGAGGAGCAGGGAGGAGGCGGTGGCGGCTGCCCTGCCAGGCCCTGGGGCTGACTTGAAGTCTGTGATGAGGCCGTGGTGCTGGGAGCAGCCACCGAGCCAGACAGAGAACCCAGAAACAGTTACACAAGTGTCGGGAATTTAGACATTTGACCAAGGTATGAGCGTGCAACGAATGACCTGTTAACACATAAGGCTGACGTGACACAAAAAGCAAGGCAACAACCGGAGAAACAGATGAGTCAGACTACACCAAAATTAAGAATTCTGTGCTTAGAGAACAAGGCCTAGAAGCAAAAAGACAGCCTTCAGATAGGGAGAAAATGTTTGCAAATCCTCTCTCTGATAGGGTATTAATATCCGGAATACACAAATAATCCCTACAGCTAAAGAAAACAAAACAAACTAATAACATGGGCAGTTGAACTGTCATTTCTCCAGAGACAGATGATGAGGAGATGGCCGGTGAGCATGTGAGGAGGCTCTCCACACCATCGGTCAGTGGGTGGCATGGGGCAAAGGCACTCCTGAGACGCCGCCTCACACCCAGCAGGGCGGCATGGTAATGGCTGAAAAGGCGCCTGTCGGTGCAGAAATGGGGAGCCTGGGGCCTCAGCACACATGGTGGATGGGCGTGTCCGGTGAAGAACACGTCAGTGTTCCTCCAAAATTTAAGCGTAGAATTATGAGGTGCCCGGCAGTGTCCCTCCTGGGTGTATAATAAAAAGAATCCGAAGAACTCGAAAAAATGTTCAAACAGTTATGTTCACAACAACCAGAAGACAGAAACAACTCCGGTGTCCACCAGCAGACGAAGGATAAAGATGATGTCACACACACTCAAGGGAATACTATTCAGCCTTTGTTGTTCTGTTGCTAAGTAGTGTCTGACTTTTTGCAACCTCATGGACTGTGGCACGCCAGGCTTCCCTGTCCTTCACTATTCCCAGAGTTTGCTCACACTCATGTCCACTGAGTCAGCGATGCCATCCAACCATCTCATCCTTTGTCATCCCCTTCTCCTGCCCTCAACCTTTCCCAGCATCAGGGTCTTTTCCAGTGAGTCAGCTCTTCACATCAGGTGGCCAAAGTATTGGAGCTTCAGCTTCAGCATCCGTCTTTCCAATGAATATTCAGGGTTGATTTCCTTTAGGATTGACTCGTTTGATCTTCTCAAAATCCAAGACTGTCAAGAGTCTTCTCCAGCACCACAGTTTGACTCAACTGTTCAGTGCTCAGACTTCTTTATGGTCCAACTCTCACATTCTTAAAAGGAAGGAAAATTTGATTCCTCATCAAAAACTGAGGCCAGGATCTGGGGGTGGAGCTGGCTGGCAGCCACCCCTCACACACCTGCTCCGAGGCTCTGGACCCTGCCCCCTGCACCTGCGAGGGGCAGGGACGGGAAAGAGAGGCCGTGCCACCTCCGGGCAGGGAGAGCAGGCCTGCCCTCCACCCCTGACCCCGTCCCCGACCCTGCCCCGGGCGGGCTAGCAACCCCGCCCACGGCTTGGAAGGTTCAGAAGCAGCTGTCTGCCTCCCTGCTGCCAGCAGAGGGTAGACAGGACGAGGCTGCCCCTCTCGCTGACCCGGCCCCTGCCCCAGAGGAGGGCGGAGCGTGAGACCACAGCCTGGGTCCCCGGTTGCCTGTGGCCATGGGAGCCACAGCGCCTGAGAGAGGGACAAGCCCCTGAGCGTGGCGGTCCCACTCGTGGCCACGCCCGCCCTGGGCAGCACTGATGCCCGCCGGGGCTGTGCACCCCATGGAGTCCACCCGGGACCACCAGGGCTGGCGCGGGCTCAGCTCCTCCGCTGAGGACCGTCCCCTCCTGGGGCCGCCGTGCCGTGTCCTGGGGACGGTGGGCCCAGAGCTGCCGGGGCCGCATGGCAACGTCCCACACGCCCCGCAGGGCAGCCACGGGCGGGAGACGGGCTGTGACGGGCAGTGGACGATAGCCGGACAGGGCCGGGCAGCTCCCGCTGCAGGTGGTGACGGGTTATCGCTGACGACAGCAAGCTGGCCAGGGCAGGACCCAGGGAGGGTCTGCCCGGTTCCTCAGGAGAGTGCATGGCACTTCACTGAAGGCCGTGACCTCCAGTGATTCTGGTTCACCCGGCGTTTAAAATTCCACCGGCAGAAGCACCGCATCCCAGCGCATCTTAGGGTTCCTGCGGCCCGGCCGGCGTCCCCAGGCCATGCCCCCCTGAAGGTGAGGTCAGCGGCCCGTGCCCTCCTTGGGCAGCCGACCAGGAAGCCACAGGAAGCGTCCTACAGGGGCCGGCAGGCTGTGGCTGAGAAGCTGCTCAGGAGGTGGAGGGCTTACGGCCTCGAGGGGCCCCTGTGAGAGCAGGGAGACAGTCTCTTCCGAGGGCTCTGGCCACTGGCTTGAGATCATCTGTGTTTGTAGAGTGAGGTCGGCCCAGCGTCTCCCCAAGCCAGGGCGGCGCCCCCCACGGGGCCTGTGGCGACGGCTTTCCTGCAGGAGAGCCTCACGCCACAGTCGGTGGGCAGGGGCTGGTCTGCTCACCCCTGCGGGCCTGGTGGAGGCTCTGGACGCCGGCCTGTGAGCAGCACCCCTGCGGACAAGTTAAGCCAGGAGCCTGGGCCTGGGGTCCCTTGTGGAAAGGCTCTCTGGGATGAAGGAGCCAGCCCCTCGACCTGGCTACCGGCCGGCGTCCCACCCCAGGACACCCAGCAGGGCCTCCTATTCACACCATTTGCTGCCCCCAAAGCCTGAGGGGCTTACTTTTGTTTCTCTGTTGGTCTCACCAGAGATAAAGACATGGAGCCGGAGAAGCAGACTTTCAGTCCCCAAAGTGGGGAGGAAGCCGCGAGAAGACCCTGCTGCTGCGGGAGGCAAGGGGCCACTCCCCGGCACTGAGGCTGCTGCGAGCGTGAGCACAGAGGCCCGGCCACCAGCTGGACGCACAGCCCACCGCCAGAGCCGCTGCCAGCGGTCCTGGCAGGAGCCACTGTCGCCAGAAGCTGGCGGGAAAACGGATTAAGTGCCAACCAGAGGAGCCCCAAGTCAGCTTCAGGACTCGG